>OZ024929.1:4970445-5570445 GCA_964017235.1 Sabellastarte sp. h YS-2021 | reverse complement strand
CTGAAGGGCAACAGCATTTGAGAGTGTGCTGCCTACCTTGACCGACTGTGTCCTTCCCGAGGACACAGTCATATGATTTGAACCAGCCAAGTGCCAGTTCATTGATTCCACAGTAACAATTAAGTCTGTCCAGGAGTATAGTGTGATCAATGGTGTTGAAAGCAGCGGAGAGATCTAGAAGGGTGAGGGCTGTAACAGACCCTTTGGCCATATTTAGAAGAATATCATTATGAAAGTTAAGGAGGGTACTTGCAGTAGAATGGTGTTTTCTATAAGCCAACTGGAAGGCAGTCATCAGGCCGGCTTCATCAAGGTGAGTATGTAGCTGGGTTTAGATTGGAAACGGGCCTGTAATTTTTGAAAACTTCCTTGTCTAAGGATGATTTTTTGAGAATTGGGGTTACATGGGCCTGCTTAAAGAAATTAGGACACGTACCTTGTGTTAGAGAGGCGTTGATTATTGAGGTGATGGGGGTAATAAGGATATCCAGGAATTCAAGAACAAGAAAAGTGGGCCAAGGGTCAAGGGAACATGATTTAGTGGGAGAGCCTTGAATGATTTTGGTGACCTGCTCTTCAGTTACAGCAGAGAAAGAGGCGAATGTGGGTGGAGGAGAGTCTGGGGTGATGTGTCGGAAATTGAGTGAGGTAGAGAAAATTGAGTGTATTTTTTTCAATTTTTTCTGTAAAGAACTCGACAAATCTGTCAGCCAAAAGCTTTGGGGGGTTTATAGATGGGAGAATCTTTGCTGGGATTCTGTGTAACACATCACCCAGGACTCGCCATAGTTTTTGTGGGTTGTGGTGATTGCCCCGAATTTTTTCTTTGAAGAATTCAGATTTGGCCTGCATGCAGATTTTATTGTACTGGTGGACTTTCTGCATGTATTGGGATTTATTGAAGGTAGATTTATTTCGGCGCCAAATACGTTCAAACAAACGCTTGGTCTCCTTTGCCGCAATTACCGTTTCATTAACCCATCCTGGGATGTACTTCGCCTTGGTATTTTTGGTGTGTGTTGGTGCATATTTGTCAATAAGGGTGGACAAAGTAGTATGATATTGTTCATAAAGAGTGTCGGCTTCCTTGGAAGGATTATTAAGTAGTTCAGAAGTGAGGAGATTTGTTTTCAATTTGTCTTTATCAATTTTATGGTATTTACGAAAGATGACAGTAGCCTTGGTTTGGGTTGAAGGGGTTGAGAGATTAAGAGTAAAACTAATTGAAAAGTGGTCGGAAAAGGCATCAGTGGTATGGACATTGGAAATATAGTCATTGTTAGATTTGGTTAATACCTGGTCAAGTGTATGTCCATGAATGTGAGTTGGAAAGTTAACTTTCTGGCCAAATGTATATCATCAGGCAAATCTTTGGAGCATCATAAGCAAAGCAGAAGCCGAAATGCTTAGTAGACTTATATATTGAAGTTGCAAAGTGAGGGTAATCTAGGAACACATCATCAGCTTGGCTTTTACATGCATTATAAACACTATGTCTAGGTTTAAAGAAAGGTACAAAGTATTTTGGATAACTGCTGTGTAAGAACCTGTACACCAGCAAGGCAGGAGTGATGTGTGAGTACTTTGTGGTGTTGGTAACGATTTTTGAACACATTGCAGCTTACAAAGATCAAGAGCTGAGAGACCCTAGGAAATCACTGACCCTCTCTCTGTCACCCCAAGAGGGATGATTTTCAGGGAATAGGCAATTTTGTAGTACACCGGGATCTGATGGGTTGAGGGACATCGTTTTACATACTAAGCCTAAAACTTAATCCAAAGCATATCCAGTAACATTATTATTAACCTATTGAGCAACATCAAATATTCACAATATTGCTTATAATATATATAAATTTTCACACACACACTTTCATAAAACAGAGCACCCGAAAATTGCAGACCTCAAGACCCAACACATCCAATATTGCTTCTGAGTGCAGTAATAAATAAAATTCCTGTATCCAGGGGGGGGGGGGGATTTGGATCAGCACCAAAGTTTAACCATTTGTTTCTCGTGTCATTATTGACAAGTCCTGAAAAAAATGAACAAATGCATGTCACCGATTACATAACCTACTTGGCAAAGGTAAATGTATAACAACTTATATGGCGGAAAAGTCTGACAGAAAGGTTGTGAACCATAAAACTGAAATTGGTGTGTTTCACATAACTGTAAACTTAGTGTCATTCACTTGAATGATAAAGTGAACAATTTTTTTGGTATCTAATACCGTGATCACATTGTTCTGTTCAGGCCACATGAGCTATACAAGGGGGGACAGCATTTCGCCCATAAAATACCAAAATGCAGTTTCTTGAGAACAAATATGCAGTGTGGTTATATATAAGTTATCAGAATGAACAGAGGTTCTTCAAACTGTAAAATGATGATAGCATCCAAAAGTATATTTGTGATAAGTACAATACACCCATAGAACTTGTCCTATTGTAATAAAATCGGGGCTGTGAAAAAGTGGACAGTTTTTCGCTAATTATTTTATACTGTTCCCAAAAAGTTTCAAAGACTGTTAAATACTTTGCATGCAATAATTAAAGCTAAAGATCAATTCTTCTCATTGTATTCTAGCATATGATGAAGTTATAAATAGTTTTTATATTGACCCCAGACACAGTTTAGAGAACATACAGATCTTTGCATCATCAGTGAGATGCAGTTTGTTTGGCATATTTTTCATTGACATATGAACTTTTTTA
This sequence comes from Sabellastarte sp. h YS-2021, assembly GCA_964017235.1. Lineage (NCBI taxonomy): Eukaryota > Metazoa > Annelida > Polychaeta > Sabellida > Sabellidae > Sabellastarte > Sabellastarte sp. h YS-2021. The sequence continues at coordinate 5,567,727 of OZ024929.1, read as the reverse complement.
TTAATCTTTATAATCCTGCATACTCTCAGTTCTAAAATCTTAGAAAGGTATCAAGATATATTGCACATTTTTCTATGCTATACAGTTCCTTCAGTACTACAGTAGATTTTAGTTTTAAATTAAGCACAATAGAAATTGGTGAAACACTGTCCACTGCGAAATGCTGTCCCCTCGTGTATACAAGTGTAAAATATTTAACGTCTCGGGCTTGTTTCTGGCTCAGTGATTTAATGGTTTGGTGGCATATGGTTTAATAAATCTGCATTCAAATTTGGGAAGGATGTGTTCAACAGAACAGTGACAGCTCAAGTTGAGGATGCTTTTATAAAATGTATGAAAAAACTGCCACGACCTCTTACATGTTAAACTTAAATATATGTGCCGGAAGGGTCAAGGTGTTGGGTGGAATGGAACAAAGGTGGAATGCTATCCAATAAAAGTGAAAAAAATATGAAACAATATTTTCCCCTTGTGAGAGACCATATCAATAAAAATGAAACCAAGTTTGAGGTCTATTAATCTATGCTTCACGATCTACGGTATCAAAGGTAGATTGGAGGTCCAGAAATACCATATTGTCCTTGAATAAATATGTGTGATTGTCACTCTTATAACTGAATAGAACAGTTTCAGTTTGACATCCTGCACTTACCCTACAGAACTTAATACAGCCTTTTTGTATTTTCTACATTTTGTAAAGTCTGTGTGTTTGGCTACTGAAAGCAGAGAATACAATAAACTGCAAGGTTTACAGAAAGAAGTGTGACAGTACACGAGAGAATGGCCCGTTATGTAAAATGCCAATAAGCGTAGACAATGGCTTCTGTAGTGTAACTAGGGCATTAGGAACATAAAACTATGTACCACGTTTCATTGATTGGTACAGGAAGCTTCCTTCACTTCACTAATAACTAGCTGGTTTACACATGAAAGGAAGATAACTTTTTGTTACACATGTTTATAATATATATATATATATATATATATATATATATATATATATATATATATATATATAGTCTATGCGTATAAGGTGTATGCTTTGGTCTCACTTGGTGATACTGTTGGCAAAAATATGAGATCTTTTTGTTAAATGGTCCCGATATTCTCCAACATGTTCAATAACTAACAATAAGGATTTAAAACAACACAAGTTATAAGTGCATATATAGATAGTTAATTCACAATTGAGAAACTTCCTGCATTTTAATGTTTATAGACTGGAGTACAGATAATATAGGAGAATATTTTTACATTTCTGGTGTTTGTGTATGTTTTTTCATCTCACCAAGAATATATATTTATAAATATATATATTGCTGTTCATGGTGTTGGGATAAAATAAATAAACTAACATTAAAGGAATGGCCAACGTTAAAAGGTTTGTAAGAATGTATCTGTATAAATGTTGTGAATGTTCATGTTATGTGTTGCACCGGATTATTAGATTGATGTTTCTGATGTCTGTCAATCTGTCCGTCAACATATTATTTTACATACTCTAACATACTTCTGCTAATCGATTTGGAATTGGTGGTAGGCTCCACTAAGATGGCTGCCATGGCCACAATCTTAAAATTTTGTTTCCGGACACTAACTTGAAGACACTTCAGCTGATGAAATAGGAACTTAATAGGGTGGTAGGGCATCATCTAGGCTAGGTTGTTTTTTAAGTTGGTGCCATTTGAAAGAAAGAAACAAAAAAAACCAAGATGGAAACCATTTTGAAATTCCGTTTTCAAATTCTAACTCGAAGATGCTTCTGCTGATCAGTTCTAAACTTAACAGTGTGGTAGGACACCATCTAGGCTATGTTGCTTTCAAAATTTATGCCAGTTGGAAAAACAAGATGACCGACATGGCTGCCATCTTGAAATTCTGTTTCCAGGCTCTAACTCAAAGACGACTTTGCCTGTCGATTTCAAACTTCATAGAGTGGTTGTCTGGTTCCTATCTTCTCTTTTTTGGGGGCAAATAACGGTCCGGTATTGTCCACCATTTTATCCTCCTTCCAACTTTTTGGTCGGTCATTTTAGGGGTTACTATATTTCTTTAGTGGATAACAGAATAAAGACCAGAGGTCTGCACATGCTCAGTGTAACATTTTACCTATGAGTGAATTTTATTGCAATTGTATCAACTTGTAATCAAGAGAAGATCACATGAGCATGACCCGTTATGTAGTGACCCAATATATAACCCCTTGTGCAACATTTGTTTTCTCATGAGTATGACTAAATTATTATGCAGTGATTCGTAGATGATGTAGCAATCACTATTATTTTCATGTAATCACCAGATAGTGATTTGGTGATCACAAAAAAATAAGTTGTAAGCCTAAAATGATGTAATCACCAGCAGATCTTGTGATCACCGCATCATCTTGTGCTTATCACAGCATCTAGTGATCACAAAATATATGGCAAGCACAACATTAAGTGGCAAGCAATGAGTCGTGACACACCCCGTCTAGGAAAATTCCTCTTGCTTCCTATTTTATATTGTAAGTAAGTAAGTAAGTAAGTAAGAAACACTTATAAAGCACTGAATTGATGTAGACATCCTCTAAGGCGCTGATGTGCAAAAAGGGATAGTTACCATATTAGCATCTGATAGGTGAGATAGGCTATGGTGGAGGATAAGTTCATCTGAAAAGATATGTTTTCAACTGTTTTCTGAAACCAGAAATGCTTTCTATGGTTCTAATGGCTTGAGGAAGCTTGGGTCAATACAAAAAGTATTGTATACTTATCAAATACAACCTCCTATTTTTTAAAGATATAAATTTGTGTCAACCCCGTTATTTATCATCTGTGACCAAGTCTTGTGTTCCCACACATGGAAATAGATTTAGTTTCTTCAGACCATCCCAGAAAGGCCATTTACATGCGTGTTTATATTATTATCATGACTTACGAAAATAAATAACAACAGTTGGAGAGTCCATACCTCCAATCCAGACTATCTTGAATATTGCTTATGAGAGCAATGATAAACATGTAAATGAATTCTTGAATCTAGAAGGTGAACACTACCAAAGTCTATCTGTATTTTCTAAACATTCCATCAAAATCTGTCACTTTACGAGTTATGTTGCCAGCAAAAAGACGAACAAATCCAAGCTGGTATTCACCATAATCTTCTTGGTGGAGGAATAAAAATATACATAGATGTCCTAGTAGGGGTTCAGAAGAATATAACTACTTGGTTAAGTTAGCTAACATAGGGAACAAGACACATACCCATGTTTACAAGTTTAATTTTTAACCGGCCTCTGGTAAAACCTTCCTCACAACATAGGTCCAAATACAGACCCATAAAAAAGATTGACATCAAGCCATTTCCTCCTTGTGAGAGACAAAGGACTTCTGTATATCTTTGTTATGTAGTAAACAAAAACCATATGGTTTTATGAGTGTCACATATGTGCACATGAACTGTATATATACAAATATATTTCTACACAAAATAAGCTTTATATGAGTTTATGTTTTATATTTTGTGATATAATGATGAAAAAATGAATCCTTAATACTTCTCCAGTATTCTTTGTGTATATCAATATATAACATAATGTAATATTGTGAGAAAACTTCACGAATGACTTCTACAAAAAGTATATCCTTCAAAAAATAATACTTGTGCTATTCATTCGTATCTGCAATTTTCTTTGAATAATAATGAACTAAGTCCAAATTTAAAAGAAAAATGCAAAAAAGGCTGTGATGTATACAGGATATATGCATATCCTATATATAGGATATGTGTATATCTTATATGTATGCCATGTATATGGGATATATGTGCACCAGTGAATATAACTTCAGTTTTTAACTTGAGTTTTCTCAGCCATTTCTATACGAATGTCAACTGAAAAGAACAAAGAGGTCGAGCAGAAGCACTGTGAAAGTTCATTTCTTAAGATGTGTATAACATATTTGTAGCTTAAATTATTAATTAAATATTAACGAAAACTAGGCAATTGTTTCTGAAGTTGTAAAAGAATTTTTGCTGTGCAATTTGGGTCAGGGAAAAAATAAGTCCTGGTCTGTAATTAGATGAAATGTGGTGTGCATTAGAAAATAAACATTTGCAGGTTTGTCTGCAAGTTCTGTCTGTGCAAATTGCAGCGTACCAAAATAATGCAGCTTGAGTTATATCAAACACCAGTAGATACACCATTATAAGAAACTGCATAGACTGTTGAATCAAGTAGTGTCTAAAACAGCCACACTTATTTACTAGTTTCTTCACACTTGTTTTTGTTCCACATCTTTCTGCTTAGATTTATTTATTTGGGGTTTTGCGTCGCTTTCAACACTGTACAGGTCATATCATGACGGGGAGTTTGAAGGGCAGAGGAAACCAGTACATACAGTTTGTTAGGGTTCTGTACTGTAAACTGCTGACCAACGGCAAGCAACTACCAGCTTTCCCACTTGAGGCCATGCCAGGATTGGAACCCCGGCCTCAGAGCTGGGAGGTGAGAGTGTTGCCACTCTGCCACCATGGTCCCTCTCTTTCTGCTTAGAGTAATCGTATAGTACTAGGGGCCAATTTCACAATGGCACTTATACTTAGCCAAGTTTTTGGCTAAGTCAGAGACTTAAATCTCAGACGTTGGTCTTAGCTAGGTCTGGGACTAGATTTCACAAAAGAGTGGCTTAGCTAAGTCCAAGCTTATCAAATAACCACAGTGGTTTCTGTGTCATATGACCTTTTATATCCTTCATTTGATGCATGTTATCTAAGGATAAGCACTGCTTTGAAATAGGAAACCTTGTAACATCAAAGAAACTTTACAAAGACTACTTGAGTAAGGTGTTCTGTATAATTATACTTTATTTACAGCCATTTCAAATTTGAAGTGGAGAAAAGTTTATGGCGGCCATATTTGAGCGCACTACCTCCCAGACTTAAAATTAAATCCACTGACTTAGCAATTTCATGGACTTACCTGCTTTGTGAAATCCGCTAAGTCTAAGAACACAGACTTAACATTCTGTTGACAAAATTTAAGACCAAAGTCTTACATTTAAGTCTGGGCTTTAGTCCCTTCGTGAAATCGGCCCCAGGTACATATTTCTTTGTTAATCCAAAGTTCTACCCTTCTACACAAAAGCTTGCCAAACAGTTTGGTTATAGTGTTTTGCTTTTGAGCACCGCTGTGTGGAATGCTCTCCTTATGAGACTAGTGCATCCCCCTCTATTGCCTCTTTCAGAAAGAAGCTTCTATGCCAACACATAACCACAGTAGTCTTTATGTCCCCTTGGTGGTTCACCTTGTTGCTTCACCCCTTACTGTCACTGGATACTTATATTGGTAGGCTGTTGTGGTTATGTTGCATCTTAGAATCCACTTGTAAAGGGGAGATTTAATACTATAAAAATTGAATTCAAATGGAATAGAATAGTTGCCCGTGAGTGTACTTGTTTACATATATTTTCAAGCAATGTAGACACTTATTATCAAAATATTTTTAACTTTGCCATGGAAGTGATATACATTGAGAAAAGAGGCCTAAGGAGACTGAATTTCAGTCAGATAGGATATTATCAGTATTTATAGAGTGGACTCTTTCAGATGAGCAAGAAACAAATCACGGTAATATCTTACTCATATATATAAACATACACAAAGCAATATCAATTCCAGTTGCACACTGGTGTTTTAACCTAATTATTTGTAATTGAACAAAGAGCTAAGTAGTACATGTATACACACTAAACTATTTGTTATATAATTAAAATAAGATTTCATAAAAAGCAAAGGGTGAAGTATTTAAAATAAATGTTGTAGCAGAATACATATACTAAAAATTTTACCTAATTACACTATGGTCATTATGGAAATAACCAAGAAAGGAAGTTAAATGTGATTGATAGAGTCACATAAGTATAATAAATTTATCGTCAAGCATCTGAAACATTTATATATCTGTAAACAAATGTTGCCAGAGTTCCCATCATTTTTTTTCACATTTTCTAGTTGTACTGTTTATTCCTGAAATGTGTTTTTGCTCATGAAATCTTTCTTTAATAATGTTTTGCAGAGCAAAGATATTAATTTTTTTTCTTCTTTGAGCTGCGATAGATATAATATCTACTTAATAATAATATAAAATTCAGTGGCCAGTAATGTTCAGAGATAATGGTATCTTATTGTTTTCATAATTGTGTCCAATTTGATATCACTGTTCAGTTTTTTTTCTTCATCCCAGTTTTCAATATTAGTTCACAGGTCAGCAACATTTTGACATTCAAAAAGGAGATGGATTGTGGTCTCTGGACACATATGACAGGAGCATATTCTGTCAGCCACCAATTTTACCTGGTACAAATAATCTTTAGGATCTAAAATGTAATAAATAATTTTATATTGAAACCATGCTACTTGATTATCTAAATTATCCACCATGCTACTATATTATCTACCATACTACTAGATCTGAAACACGTTTTAATTATTGTGGACCAGAAAATTTTAACATCTTCAACATGGAGAACCAATATTTCATTCCATTTTGATATACAATTGGGGGTTTTAGTGTAGTATGTTTTTAATGTTTATAAAAATGTTGGCAGCCTTTGTTAGCTCTTTGCAAGAACTGCAGATGAAGTGGGAAAGCAGGTCTTGAATAAGGCAGTGCTTGCTCCTTTTTATTTCTTTCAACAAATACTATGACCAGTTGCATGATTCTGAAATATTGTAGTATATTAAGGTTAAAATTATATCTTTTTTTTCAGATTTTCTAGACTTAAAAATGGTCATGTGAATCTGGAATATCCCCCACTAAGTATATACCCTTTTCAAACCATCTCCTAAAATATAACAGTCCTTTTAAAATAGGGTAATCACACAAATTGCAAAGGCAAAACTGTGTGATGTCATTATTACTTGATATTTTCAATTTTTCTGTAGAATAATTGCCAATTTGCAAAAATCTCTTGCCAGAACCTCTTTTTGGTTTTGTTTTGTTTGAGATAGTAATACACCATTCACCCTCTTCATTAGCATATTTTTCAAGCTACCACGTGTTGTCATCAATAGTTTACACCACTGTGAATCATTTTCGAATAGAATTCTTTTGACTCAGGTAAGGTTTAAATATTTCACAAAGTCATGAATATTCACCATTTTTAGCCCAACATCTAGATAACTGATGCAAACCGAATCTCATTTAATCTTGTCCAGCTTCGTAAAAGTGGAGAAAATTTTATTGATATCAACTAAGGAGCTATCATGTGTGGGGTGCGATGTTAGCAAATTTATAAGCTTTGAAAGCAACATGGTTTTTATTACTGTGGTTTTTCATAATGGAGTTGATGATTGACTTTGCCATTTACGGGTATCAATTTTAATTTTTGTAATGCTTTAGAATCTTTCATTTCTGGCATCTTGTCCATGTCTGTTGAAAAATCAATACCCAAAAGAGTAAACTCTGATTTACCCAAGTAAAGACATTATGAAACATTGAGTTTGTCTTTCCATAGTCTTTTCTTACTTAAACAAATCACTTTTGTCTTTTCTTTATTTGATCTTGATTTCAAGGGTGTTTAGAGCAGACTGAAGGGAGTGCTGGGAACCGGCAAGGATGAGGATGATATCATCCGCAAACTGTGTCAGTTTGAATTCCTGTGCATTGAAAATAAATTCAATAATATTTGGATCGGATTTTGTTAGAACTTCTGCTCCACAGAGAAATAAAAACTGAGCTATGGGGTCGCCCTGTCTGCATCCACGTACTATTGTTATTGGATTTGATAATTTACCATTTTGTATAATATAGGTTTTTATATCATTGTTAAAAAGGTTTATGCCATTTATAAAACATTTTCTATAACCAAAAAAGAAAGTGTTTTGGATAGGAATTGACATGAAATTGAATCAGAACCTTTGAAACATGAATATGAAAAGGCCAGAATATTTATTAATCTCTGCTGTCTGCAAAATGTCGTGTATAAGTCTTGTACTTTAACGTATTGCTTGAAATGAAGCCAGTTTGTGTATTAGAAATGGTGATGTATAATGTTTGTTTCAATCTTTCTGCAATTACAACTAAGGCCAGTTTATTGACCACACACAGAATAGAGATACAGCGCCAATTCTTTAACTGACTTCTATCTTTATTTCCCTTGGGTATGCAAGTTACAATTGAAATAGAAAATGAATTCCACTTTTTAATGGTATGTCCCATTTATAATGACTATAGGTCAAATTTATTCAACACCCTTAGAGTGTCACATGAATTTAATACAATGACCATGGACCAGAAATTTATATTTATTAACAAGATGTATCAAAAAATCTAGCCAAATATATATATCTTTCCTTGGAAAGGAGAAAGAGTATTTTATGTAATTAATAATGGTGTAATAAATTGCTAACTATATTCCAAGTTTCAACCAGAAAAAAGAGATAAATGTTATGAGTTTGCATATGATAAAGTATTTTAAGATTAGGACAATGTATAGGTCTTCATACCTACTGTTTGTACAGATGACATATAAGCTCATGCAGGGCTGGGTACAACTCCATCTGTTACAATAGACTATGTATTTATTCTTGTATGTACATGTCACTATAATAAATAAACTATCTATCTATGTAAAATACATTGGCGTAAGGTATTAGATAATTTCCCTTTTGAAAAACGAGAGTTTAGTGCATTTGTTACTAAAAATTCCAATTTTCCCCCAAAAACTTTCCAAAATTCTGAGCTAATGCCATCCATCCCTGGGGATTTATTATTTTTCATTTTTTGTAGTACTTTTCCTAATTCCCCTACTAAAAATATCCTAGTTCATGCTCTTCAACTTTATTTACTTTTACATTTGTTAGAAGTTTATCTAAATTCACTTCTGCAAGATTCTTGTCTTTATATGGAAAAAAGATTTGCATAAAATTTTTCTACCTGTTGCAATATTTCATAATGATTTGAAATGCAATTGCCTTCATTATCACACAACTTCTTTATTGGTGTTTCAACAAAATTACAAAAAGATAGGTACATAGATAGACAGATGGGGGAGATATTTTTTTTCTTACACTCCCCGTGTGTTTTTTTACATTGTAACATTTTCACAAGACACGAACAAACACCCAGCCTGGATAGGCTTACAAGTCAGTTTCATTCTTTAAACATTAAAAAGGATTAAGATTTTGCTCCTTCAGTAACCAATTGTGCACAATATCTATTTGCTTCACCTCATACTTTACCTTCTCTCAGACCTTCTGGCTCAGATTTTTTGTCCATTAACTTTGGATTTACAACCTGTAAGTTGTCGCCAGATTCAATTATTTCAATATCTCTGATCAACAGTTATGTCTGATATTAGTCTGTTTGTTTATTACAGAGGCAAATTTAATTGTTTCCCCTCTAATCCTAAGAAAGAGGACTTCAAAAAAAGATCATTACCGATTTTGAAGGAAATTTTTGTACCGATTGTTTACTAGATTTTGAAGGAAATTTTTGTACTGATTGTTTACTAGAAAGTTCATGCCATATACTGGCATAGTTCATAACTTCTTCTTGGATAATATTGTTAATGGTATTGATATAGTCAATATTCTTCAGTAGGTTATTATTCATCGTCCAAACACCTTTTCCTATTGTAAATTTGTTGAGTTCAAATTCAATAGTTACCATGGAATGATCTCATGTGTATCCTGGTTTAATATCACATTTTGTAATTATATCCAACAGGGAATCTGATACCAAAAACTAATCGGGTCTAGCCTGTCTGAGAGGATTACGTTTTTGCCACGTATATTGCTTTTTATCTGGATTAGTGACCCTATATATATCTGCAAGATCTAAGTCGGTTTTCATGTCCAAAACAAATGATCTGGCTCTAGGGTTATCAACCCGTCTATTATTATACGTGTCAAGTTTTGGATCTAAAACTAAATTAAAATCTCCACATAAAATATGGTAGCCTGCTTTTGTGAACGGAGGGGCAGAACTTTGAAATGACTAGGAAATTACCACGACTTTGTGCCTGGTGTTATAAGAACTGCTGTAGGAGGAAAGATATGGAGCAAAATACCTGGGAAATCCTGTGTGAAGATACTTATAAACAAGTGTGGCTGTCTTGAACACTGTGCGCTATTCAACAGGAAGCCAGTGCAGTTTCCTTAGCACAGGAGTTATACTGGTGTTTGATACAATTCTAGCTGCACTATTTTGGATGCACTGTAATTTGAGTAGATTGAACTTGGAGAGGCTCCTGAATAGTGAGATGCAATAATCCAGCCGACTACTAACAAGAGCATTAGCCACAAGCACAGAAACATCATGAGTGAGAAACTGCCTGACATGTCTGAAATCACGGAGTTTAACAAAACAACTTTTGCAGACATTCTGAACATGCTTGGACAAAGAAAAGTGAATCAAACCACACACCCAAATTTTTTACTAAATCAGCAGGACAGAGTGAGTAGCCCAAGATAGCAATTGGAAAACATGCTTTTAAGTTGTCCCTCTGTCTCTTCGAACCAAAGATAATAAACTCGGTCTTGTCAGGATTCAATTTGAGCTTACTAGTGGACATCCACTCCTTAACATCGTCGGTGGTTTCACCTCTTGACAGTGATAAGTGAACTTCATTTTTTATGTAAAGAAGAGCTGTCTCAGTTGAATGGCTGGCCTTATATGCCGACTGGTACGGATTGTCTAAGTTATGGGTTTGAATATGTTCTAATAGCTGCTTAGCAACTACACGTTCTACCAATTTTGAGATAAAACTAAGGCCAGACACAGGATGATAATTTTTCAGGTCATTTGAGGGAAGATTTGGCTTTTTGATAAGGGGAGTGACCACAGCAGATTTGAAAGCCTCAGGAACATACCCCTCCATGAGTGAGCAGTTAACCAGCTTTGTAAGGGATGGTAACAGTATATCAATGCATTCCTTGATAAGGAAAGTCGGCAAAGGGTCCAACAGGCATGATTTTGTTGGTGTGGTTTTAATTATTTTATCAACAGCCTCCTCAGAAACTTGCCTAAAGACGTTAATTTTTGGAGGATCTGAAGGAGGGTGAATATCATTATCAGGGCCAATGGAAGCAAAATTATCTCTAATTTTCTTAATTTTGTTCGAAAAGAAGGATGCAAACTGGTCAGCCAGTGATTTGTCGGACCCATGGGAAGGAAGTGTGGCATCAGAAACCTTATTCAGGGTTTTATGGAGTTTTCTAGAGTCACGACTATTATCTGAAATCATTTTTCTATAGTAGTCTGATTTATTTTTGTTTACAAGTGCATTGCATTGAGCAATCTGATGACGAAGCCGACTTCTGTTCAGTGGATTTTTAACCCTGCGCCAAGTTCTCTCAAATTGGCGCCTAAGGGACTTTGCATGTCGATAATCGTCAGACATCCAATCTACGGAATGTTTTTTTACCATTCTAGATACAAGAGGTGCATGCCTATCAAGAACATAACCCAAATCATGTACATATTGTTTGTATAGATCGACAACAGCATCAGCTGGAGACTTGACAAAGGAATTGTTTTCAAGATCCAAGCGGAAGTCAGACATATTGATATATTGACATATATTTGGAGTGTAAGCCACTTGACAAGAGAAGGCAACTGAGCATTTGACTAATGCATGATCAAAAACAAAGTCGCAAACTTTAACATCAGCAATGGTGTCCTGGTCACAGGGGGATAAAATGAGGTCCAATATGTGACCATGTAGATGAGTAGGTTTATCGACTAACTGTTTCAGATCACAAGAATCAAGAAAAGTAGTGAATTTATGACCACCACCAACTGGAACATCAACATGAATGTTGAAGTCGCCACAGATGTAATATAAAGAATTAATAGATGAGAGGTAACCAACAAATGACATGAATTCTTCAAGAAAGTTACAGGTACATGATCCTGGAGGATGGTAGATGCAGGCAAGCAACAATGAATGGCCATGAAGCCCGATTGACACCACCATGTTCTCAAATGACTGATAAAGAGGAGATTCTATTGTGTGGGGTTTGTAGGAGGATTTGGTGAAAAAACCAACACCACCACCAATACCTGAGGGGCGAGGCTTTTGAGGGAAATTAAAATCAGGAAGAGTTATAGACCGTAGGAAGCTGTCTGAATCAAAGGGCCAAATATGTGTTTCAGTGAGGCAAAGAAAATCAAGATCATATGAAGTAACCATGTCAGCTAGGAGTGGACCCTTTTTCCTTACGGATCTGGCATTCAAGACACCGAGTGTGAATGGACCAGGGTTGAGGGATACATCTCATCCCAGTAGCAGTAACAACATAAGCCCTCGTCTATTAACCATGGATGAAAATTTTGGGCAGGAACACAAATATGAGAAATTTTTTCCAACCCTTGTCAAAGGAGGACATGATGTATAATATGCTCTAGTGCTAAACCACTCAAACCTGTGGGCAAGTGCCACAGCAAACAGTGCCATGAAAAGGAGAACCCGAAGACTAAACATGACTGGTGGGGTTGTTCATAAGTAAGAGCCCTAAATCTAAGCTAACCCCCCCTTGAATTTGTCTGCATTCCACTGATAAAACATTCGTGCCCGAAAATTTCTTTAACTTGGTAAGATCTTTTTCCACCCAATGAGTGTCTTGCAAACAAAAATACTACCATTTGTTTTTTTGAAATACATAAATACATCACATCTTTTTGTAGACCTTGACAGTTTGCGGATGACACTGTAATATTATTTCCTGATGAATTCATGACATTTTAAAGCACTGTAATAATCACAAAAATATTGATCAAACCAAGTTTCAACTCTGCCAATCTGTGCTTTGTGATGTATGGTATCAAAGGCAGGTTGGAGATCCAATAATACGCATCAGAGTAATTGCCAACCTTTTCTGGCATATAAACAACCCCTTTATGGTTCAGTTAGCATAAAAATTAGCATACAATGGTCCCTTTCAGTATTTTACTCATGCACTGCTTGTCAGTAATTGTGCAATAGTCATGTTATATATCTATATGAAAGTCTGCTATTCCAACTGGTACCATGGTATGAATTATTAGTAATAGAAATATTTGTTTAGTGAAAATTTGATGAGGGTCCTCTGATGGACTAGAATCCAAAAAATGGACAGTCCTAAAACTGAGCAAAGGAAAGGAAGGATAATTATGGTGGTGGGTATTTAAATCCATTCAGGTAAGTTTTGAGTTGACTTGTAAAGATTGAAATGGTCTGTTGGAATCTGCCATTTTGTTGGAGCCTGTTCAATTCCACTCGTGCAGCCATCTCAAAACCACACCTGTCTATGGCCTTTCTGGGATGGACTAGGGAAGTGGTTCACCTATTTCCATGCATCAGACGTGGTCAAAGATGACAAACAGGGAGACCTGGAGAAACTGATGGCTTTTAAATGAGGTTATATTGGGAAAATATTACACGAGTATTTATTTGTGAAGTGGCACTATCACTTCTTGTAAAATTGTGGTTGTATATCACAATATTTACAGAAAAAAAATATTTATACAAATGGATGCTGTGGGGAATTTTATTATATACTTTAAGGTGGATATATAATCTCATTTATCATATTAGTGGTTGAATGACCATTTGAACCGTGCAACAGGATAGTCAGAAATGAATGGTTGTCACTTCACAGCAACACTTAACTATTTTATTTACAATATTTATACATTAATGTACAGTATATTTTATGAATCTGTACTGTTAAATTAGCAGCAAAGGCTTTAAACTAATATGTTTGTCACTTGTGACCATGTGCAGTTTCAGAGCTAGACTGATGCTATTTTGAAAAGCCCAGACTAACTCATTTCTGTGTCCTTGACCCCTGACCTAATTGTCAAAAAGTACTATAGATACTACTGGTTCTGAAACACCAAATTTCACAACAGTATCTTGGTAAGATACCCTACAATTGGGCTCAAGTATTTCAGGATATCTGGCTATGCTCTTTCATTAAATACATTTTCATTGGTTTACAGTTTTTGACCTATAGAAGTCCCTCTGTCACTCAAGCATTTGTGTCATTGGTAGCAGAGGGGTAGCATCAGTTGAAGCTACCACCCTATGACTGGCCCAATGCATATCCCAATGACAGGTGTACTTCCGGGTTATAGCTTCACATATATTTGTTGGACCCTGGCTGCTGATTGGACAGATCAGTTGGTCCATATTGTGTACAATCCGTGTCATCTGTATCTGAGTTACATTCTTAATCTTATACTGAGAAGAAAGAGTAACCTACTGCTGCCTTTTATACACTCAAACAATTTTGTAACTCCTTATATTTTTTGCCTGCTAATTAATGATTTGTTGTCACCAAGTATTGCTACACTAGTGTTTCTGTTGCATAGTATTTGGCAACTTTGGTGAGAGTTGTTTATATGCATAGTGTAACATATATCAAAGAATGATGTTTCTTTTTGGCTGCTAATTGTCATATTAGTGTCACATTAGTTGTATTATTCATTCATTAATTCTCAGGCTTAAGACCCTTGATGTATTATTGTGTATTAGCACCAGGTAAACTGCCCCTGTCATTACAATCTTAAGTGTGCACATATTGTTTTATTCATGGACTTCCTTTACACTGATTGAAGTGCTATGTTAGTGAGGGTTCTACATGATATAACTTTTGAGGTCACCAGTGCCTATACTGCTTTTATTATATTCAAAGTTAAATTAATCTTATCACCAAACTTGGTGTGATTATAATTTCTGAAACTTGCAGTTGAGTTCACTGGACAAATATAATTTTATAAAGCTTTATCAAACAAGTAACCTTATTTCAGTTTTCTTGTTTTCCACATGTTGCCTAGGGAATTATGGAATGTAACATATTTGGCTGGACAACACTTTGAATCAGATGGCAAATATCACAACTTCAGATATTTTTCTCCATTTTTGTCAACGGGGTGATGAATACCATGCTGTTTGCATTTTACGATAATTATAGAATCCCATCCCCTTTTGACAACCATCTCATCTTTCTTAGAATTACTTTGGCAAAGCACATTAAGCTTAATGAGGTGTCTCATTCTCATTATTTTTGGTTATATGTCACACTGGCGACATTTCCAAAGTGATATTCCTAGCTTACTGATAACTGGTGGCGGGGGCCACGGTGGCAGAGTGGTAACACTCTCGCCTCCCACCTCTGAGGCCGGGGTTCTATCCCTGTGACGGCCTTAAGTGGGAAAGCTGGTAGTTGCTTGCTGTTGGTCAGCAGTTTACAGTACACAACCCTAGCGAACTCTATGTACTGGTTTCCTCTGCCCTTCCAACTACCCGTCGTGATATGACCTGTACAGTGTTGAAAGCGATGTAAAACCCCTAATAAATAAAGATAACTGGTGGCACTCTTATTGTTTAATTGTTTGCAATCCAGCCTTTTTATTATTTACATACCTTTATTGTTCTCTTGCCACTGGCTGGGTAATTGATGCCCCCAGTAAACGAATACAGGATAACTACAGTAAAGATACAGTGATGATGTAGGAAACTGATGACGTAACTAGAGACACAAAAATAGAAATAAGTTTTAATAGAATGTGACGATGAGGTGGGAGAAGAACTGTTAAAATCACAGGACACAAAGTAATCATGCTACAGATATTGATGCGGCCTACTGATGTCTGCTGTATGTGTTGATATTGAAAGAAGAGAATACAACAGAAGGCAAAGTTTTCAAAAACAAATTTGGCGGTAATAATGGGTGCCAATAAACGTAGACAATACTGCCTGTAGTGTAGTGTGACATTGGCATTGTGCAGTGTACTGAATTTCATTGATTGATACAGGAAGCTTGATTCACTTCAGTAACATTAGACTGGTTTGCACATGATATGTAACTATTTTTTGTTGTATATGTGTATAGTCTACGCATGTTTGGATGTATATTTTTGTCTCATTTGATGTCAGTGTTGTTAAAAATAGAAATTTCTTTTGTGAAATGCCCTTTTATACTTAATATATTGAACATATATAATAGCAAGTATTTAATAACCATGGTTTGAAGTTCATATACATATGAATCACTGGCAATAGAGAAATTTGCTCCATTTAGATTTTGACAGATTGGATTGCACATGATATAGCAGAATCATTTTTGGTGTTTGTGTTTCAGGATACAGAAATATATATATTGTCAAGGTGTTGGGATACGATAAATCAACATGAAAGGAATGGGGAATGTGAAAAGGTTAGTTTGAAGGATAAAATAAATTCAGTATTGACATTCTGACCTTTTAGGCCAACTAAGGTTGACTATTGTTATCCTAACATCCGAATCCCGTTTTCCCTGTTCATGAATAAATAATAATAATAGTATGATTTATAGAGCGCAAAATTGATACAAATCCTCTAATGCACTTAAGTCCAAGAAGGGATAGTCCAGGGACGGACATAGGTCAATATCCAAAAAGCGCCCACCATGGTATAACTAAAGATGGGGGTATGCCAGTCTGAAGAAGCGAGTCTTAAGCTGGCTTCTGAAACCATCTATTGTTTGCTGGGATCTGACAGTTTGTGGCAGCTTGTTCCATTCAGCTGTTGCAGCTACTGCAAAGCCACGCCTGCCTATGTGCTTGTTAGGGCTGGTTGAGGAGACAGATAGCCTGTTGCCACAAGTGAGACTGCTTGATCTTATTAAAGCTGATAGATATGGGGGCTGTGAAAGATTAATAGCCTTGAATACCAGAAGGTTATATGTAAAGAGGATACAATGTTGAATTGGAAGCTAGTGGAGTTTTTTCAAAGAGTGAAACATAGCTATGTGGGACTTGCTTACCCTGTAAAGTAAAGAGTTAGAGTAGTCCAGACTACTACTGACCATAGCATTTGCCAGAAGTATTGCAGTCTCAACACTAAGGAATATGTCAATTTGTCACAAATCACCAAGATGATAGTAACATGCTCTGCAAACCTTGGCAACATGAGTGTCAAAGGAGTTGTCTGAGTCAAATATAACACCCAGATTCTTTATTTCTACCAACAGAGGGATATTGTTTTGGAGTGGGACGGAAATTTGTTGCAAGTGACTGATGACTTTTTGACCTATGATGATAAATTCGTTTATTTCAAGGTTTAGTTTTAGCTTAACACCATCCATCCACTCTTGTACTGACTTTAGACACTCGGTCAGCTCTTCCATGCTAGAATCAAAGTTCCTGGAGTCAGCTGCTAAGTAAGTATTGAGGAGTTTGATGGTGTGGCGGTTGGAGTGCTTGCCTTCACCCTCTGAGGTTGCTAGGTTGAATCTTGGCCCGGGAGCTTCATGTTGGAAAGTTTGTAGTCAGTTGCCTAGTATCAATGTGATCAGTGATCCCTCGATGGTCATGAGTTCAACTTCATGATTGCATCTCTTAAGGTCAGAATTCAAAGGTCATGTGAAGGTGATGATAGAGATTTAGATTGGAAAAAGTTTTTTACATGTTAGTAAAATGGTAAATTAAAGCTTTAAAATGTTACTTGGTGAGATTTTAAGAGCCCAGGTCCAGCTAAAAGAAAGTAGAGATAATGTGAGAAAAGGTGAAGGTATTGACAGAACTTGCCTAGGAGGCATTTTCGAAATAGGTCCATATAGAAGAACTTTTCCAAAGTCCATGATCCATGTCGTGAAGTTAAACATAATTGTCAAAAGCCAGCGTAACTCTGGATCTCCTGAATGTGTGGAAGCCATGACCCTTTAAAGGAATGTTACTGTGCCAGTGTGTGGTTTAATCTAAGCTTTATGTCTATATATTACCATATAAGGTAACTTGAATTACTGAATTTTGCATTATGTGGTATTTATGTTTATTATTCATGGTATTGATCCATTTATAGACTGGGGAATCCCTCTAGACTAACCTCAGTGATTCTATCAATAGATTCAGGGGAACCCTATCAGCTACCTGTAGGTTCTAGAACTTCCCTGATGGACCTGGTCACAGTATATAGTTTTATGTTAATTCTATAAGGTTCTGGCCATTTCTAAAGGCATATACAAACATTGCAAGCATGACCACAGAGGAACATAGTATTCGCTGGATATAAGAAAGGATATTTGTGTTTTAAAACTAATTCCAAGTGGATATAAAGTCCTTGTATTGAACTGAACTTTTGCTGCAGTGTTTGGATAGATTTGCTGTACTTTGGATACTCTTTCGTCTGCATGCAGTGTGTGATTGTACCAGAAAGTGGATTTATTGCAATTTGCACATTGTTCATATCTTGAAGTGGACAGTACAGTTGTGCAAACTTTCTTAATATTTCTATACAGATACTTTGTGCAATTTGATATGGAAAAGATAACAGGATAGAAACATTTTTTCTCATCGGATATTGGATAGATCACAGGATACAGATATTTGTGTTTTTGTGGATATTGGATGGATCACAATACAGATCATAGGACAGATCACAGGACAGATTGCTGGATACACTAACTTAACTGTCAGTTACAGTGGCCAGGTCAGATTGGTTTCATTATTGTGTCATTGTATGTAATATTGAAAGCATACCAGTTGACTGTAATCATTATTTTAGGGTGGGAGTGGCCTAGAATGAAGTTTTGAACAGTAGGTTGCTGACTCCAATGATGAGCTTTGTAGTGTTAAAGAGTCTTTGTTCATTTTATGAGTAAGTGAGCACCTGGTGGTCCAAAAATGAGGTCCTTCCTCAAAAATTGGCGATCTTGGTGAAACTTTGCAGCACTGTCAGGGGTGATGTTCGACATTCTTAGGAAGCCAAAAAAGGCTGTCAGAAATACAGCTCTGTACAACAGGGGATCAGATAGTAGGTCACAAGAAAGCAAGATCTGATACAATGTATGTATGTTGAAAATACCCCTAGGGGGTGGGATTGAATTTTGAGTTAATGTTAATGCTGTGTATATAACTGGTAACAGCAGGGTGAGCCACAGAAGTGGCATCCCAATTGTAAAACTTTGCTCTGGTTTGGATGGAGGGAAGGTATGGAGATTACTAGTGGCGACATTGAGTTTTGATACAAATACTCTGGAAAGTGATGATATTGTGAACTGATTTTGTAAGAGGAAGGTCCATGAAAATTAAAAATGCAATAAAAGTTCTAAAGTGTACAGAATGGTTTGCCTCAGTGTGAGGTCTGTATGCAGTATTAATCATGATCCAGGCTTTTTGTAGCACAGGACTGGATGGGATGGATTCACCTGAAATCATATATTATAATCCAAGCTAAAAAAACTGTATGGGAATCCTATGCTGTGTATAAATATTCTTGATTCTTCAAACAAAGTTAGATCAAGTGTCTTATTAGAGTATAAGCAAGAAAGCAAGTCTGCTACTTTATTAGAAGTTCCTTGAATATGGTCAATGTCTAAGTGAATTTCATACGTGGCAGATATTAACCAAATGTTCCTTAGACAGAGGGCTAACATATGGTCTTTTGTCTTTTCAGTTCTTACCACTTGAACCACAACCAGGTTGTCACAATAAAATTTCACCATTGAATGAGCCCATTTTTGAGACCATGCCTTCAGGGCTATGACTAGATTGAGCATTTCAAGATTCACAATTTTCAAATTCATCCCATATAGGTCACAATGGGAGTGGCATACACCTCCCTGTTCCAAATGCCTCCCAATCCAGTTAAACAAACATCATTTGCAATGAATGGTCATTAGAAATTTCGGGTTTGTTGATATATGTGATCCCATTAAATGAAGGTAAAAAGGCCAAGAACCAACCAAGGTGTTTATATAATTCTGGTGTCAAAGTTGTCTTTTTGGCTTTGAATAGTGTCAACATTCTATTAATGAAATTGCGTGATGGACACATGCACGTATGAATATAAAGTAATTTCCCAAGGAGCGACTGAAAAGCTGTCCTCATAAGTTAATGCTTCTTGCGAGTGACTAAACATTAGATGCTCTGTAACTTTTCTGGATGGATATTCAAGGTGTTGGCATCGAGGTCAATTTGTATGCCCAGACATTTCAAGTTGCGACATGGGGTAGTTTGCTTAGCAGGGTTGAAAATGCTGCTCAGAGACCAGGATACAGTCATCTATGCAGGCAATCATTTTTCCCTCTGCCTTGTCCATTATATACTTGATAGTGTCACTGATGCGCTGAAACAATGCACTACCATGAACCCAGCCAAACGCGACTACAACATCAATGAAGACATCACCCTCCCATTTTATTCCCAACTTGATGGTGTCAGCTGGATCCACGAACACATATCTCTTGGACAATATCATCGATAGATGGAAATTGTAAAACAAAACTTGTCAAAAGTCAGAGTTATCAAAGGCAAGTTTGTCTACCTGATCATTTTTAAAGATAAGCCCTGTGACTAAGAGAAGCCTAAAAATTACCCTACATTTATCGTAGTCCTTTGGTCTGGTTATCAGTTGAGAACTGTGTATTGCTGCATATATAACTTGGATCTTGGCTCATGTCTCTCATAAGACCTATTATGGCACCATGGGACTCTTCCTTGGCCAAATGTTGTTCAGGGGCTAATAGATACTGCAAGGCAGAAAAATATTTTTAACCTGTGGGTTTATTAAAGAATCCAATTCTTAATGGACAATGGAAAGTCATATTGCAAGTATTGGTCCAGTTTCTGATCCGGGTAATCACAAGTGTCTCTTCCATATTTCTATATTTAAACCAGATTTAATCGGAATTATAACCTGTCTATAATTTGAAAGACCTGACTGCCCAATATTTTTTGCTATTCTCAGATACTGATTTATGTTAGATATGTTCTCATTGGCCCTGTCAGGGAATTGAAAGTCAGTTGAATCGTCTATTGATTCTTAAGGGACAATGGAAAGCCATATTGCAAGTATTGGACAAGTTTCAGATCCGGGTAATCACAAGAGTCTCTTACAAGCTTCTATATTTAAACCAGATTTTATAAGAATTATAACCCGTCTATAATTTGGAAGAACTGAGAGTTGTTGAGAGTTTTTTTTTGTAGATACACGTAGCAAATGTCAGAATTGTATGAACAATCGTAGTAGTAAACCAATAACATCAATGGTGCACAAAGTGTTGCTATGCAATTTAAATAGTTGAGGGTTGGTTTTCCCACAGAAGACTGTTGGTATTGGGCTGTTTGTTTGAACATATGCTTGCTGGCCCCAATTGTATTCCACTATAGGATCATCATCATTACCATACTGTTTGAGTGACATATAATCATTTGCAACATTATCATACAAATTAAAACAGTACATCTCATGTGGTAGTTAACAAGATAACCAAGAAGAACATTGTCTATCACTGACTCATTTTCGACTTTATCAACATTATTTCAGTCAGGCAACACTTCACTATCGCAAGAAATAGATTTAATATAGCTTTCAACACAAGTTTTTTTTTAAATTTCCAAAACATAACATTATTTTGTCATTTGGACTTCCCCTTGGACCTGGGTTGAAATGGCCTGACATTGTCCTATGTGCCGCTTTGCTGTGCCCCAGTATTCAACTTTTGTTTCCATTTACTTTTGTGGATGGCTAAACTGCTTCCCCTGACTGTAACAATGAGAGCATGCATGCAAACAAGATGATTCACTATAATATTTGCCTATTGAAATTGATGTTTGGGTCTGTGAATGGGCCAGTGCTATCTGCGAGGCGCTCAAGCGATTGATTACATATTCTGTCAAGTCTGTCTCTGAAAGATTCCTTCCTCTATCTGGTGCATCAAGAAAGCCTGAGCAGCCTTCACTGCTAGCCAAGGCAGTGATGCTGCATCTGTCATATCGAGAGTCATCTGGAGCACAGCTTACTTCACCTGAATTGGATCCGCCATGACATAAATGTTAGAGAGCTGGCCAGTGACCCACTGAGGAAGGTGCAATTCATCATATGTGAGGCATTTCTTTCCATTGGAGGCATGGAAACCTTCATTTGGCTACCTAAGGTGAGGTTGAACTGTGATCACATCATGAGTGTTATATCTACCGGATCATTTCTGCTTACCTTGTGTCACATCTGAATGAGTGCGAGCTTCATATGACAACAGTAGGTTGTTTACACTGTCAGACACCGTAGGATTTGTCCTGAGAGCTTGTAAATTCGGGATGATGGTGTCCTGGTTGTTCTGATGTAGTGGTGAGTTTCCTTGAAACTGTGTGAGTTGATTTGACCTCGCTTGGTGCTGGTGTGCATGTGTGTGTGATCACAGCATGGCTTGGCCCCTGTACTGACTGGGTCCGGAAATGTTTAATAGGTCTCCGCCTGGTCCACTACATCCATGTAGTTCAGATTTACTGTGGGAGAACCGAGATGTGATGAGTGAGACAATAGTTTGTGAGTGTCGGACCCAGGCTTTAAGTGTGTTGCATCCCAGGATGCTGACTGCTCTGCCCTGTCCATACTAAAGCTGCATTTGAATCTTTTATTTCTTGCAACATCAGCATGATAGTGTTGTTACTTGACAGTACTGTACAGATGTACTAGGTTGATTAACAATGTTAACATTACTTGCAACATTTTTCTCATTAACTTTTTCCAAGTAAGATCCGCCCAGACAAGAAAATTTATCCCATCCTTGTCTTCTTACCAGAAATTCTATGCTGTGACCATTTTTCTTTCATTTTCTTACTTGATGGCGTCATAAAATCAAACACAAAAACACTAAACTATAAAACAACGTAAATCTTCTTCGAAAATTCCCATGTAATCACAATGGCTTCCAATGCTATATTAGTGGACGATGTAGGGCGCCCTGAATTCTCATTGGTTTTTCAGGTGCAATAAAGAGGTTCTTCAGAAAGAGGATACACGGTTAGTTACAAATAGTTTAAGGTACCCAGCAATTGATGTGGCAGGCCTCTCACTGGGCCATGCCCTGCATACTTACTGATGCCTGGTGGTTTACAATGCAGACTGTTACCGACTTTTATGCACCATTCCTCCACTCATAAACTACCTGTTCATGAATATAGATATGTGTACATAAATGGGCTTCTGACCAAAAGGGCAAAGCCCTTCATCACTTAATTTCTTAGTTAGTGCATTGTTTGACATCTTGAGCAAAGTCATTTGTTGAAGAATGATTGAACTCAGTAGAACTTCTGTGAGGCCACAAACTGTTTTTACCAAAAACCTTAAAGGTAATGTAGACCTCCATATTTAAGTAGAATGGGCTTCTGACCAAAAGGGCAAAGCCCTTCATGACTTAATTTCTTAGTTAGTGCATTGTTTGACATCTTGAGCAAAGTCATTTGTGGAAGAATGATTGAACTCAGTAGAACTTCTGTGAGGCCACAAACTGTTTTTACCAAAAACCTTAAAGGTAATGTAGACCTCCATATTTAAGTAGAATTCCTATACCCAAGTAATTTGGACAGTCAGAAGCACCAGTCTATGGACAGCCAATGAATCAGAAATATGAGCAATAGCTAGCTGTATCAGGGCCAGTGTAAGTTGTTAAAGAGGTGAGCGAAATCACACCTAATGCTTTCTTTATGATATGTAATCGTTCCAAAGTCATCCCAGTGTCCCAATTGAAATTTCAAATCTGAAGATCTGGCGCTCTGTTGAGTCACTTCATGCTCAGTGTGACCCAACTATACATCAATATCATACATATATTCATAATTCACAAAGCATTGATCACTCTACTCTTCTGGGTTGCCTCCAAAACTGGTTTGGGGTCAGTGACCCGTTCTGAAATGGTTCACATCCTACCTAATGGACCGTTACCAATCAGTAAAAATTGGTTCTACTTTGTCAGATGTTTGTAAACTTCTATTTGGTGTTCCCCAAGGTTCTGTCCTGGGTCCTTTGCTGTTCTCATTGTACACTACCCCCCTCAGTTCCATTATCAGTAAACATAATGGAATAAAGTTTCATTTCTATGCAGATGACAGCCAACTTTATATACATTTATCCCAGAAGAATGCATCTGCTGCCTTTGAAAAGCTAAATAAGTGCCTAAATGATGTTAAAGAGTGGATGACAACTAGTAAGCTCAAACTGAATCCTGATAAGACTGAGTTTATCATCTTTGGTTCGAAGAGACAAAGGGATAAGTTGAAAGCATGTTTTCCAATTGATATCCTGGGCAACTCACTCTGCCCTGCAGATTCAGTAAAAAATCTGGGTGTGTGGCTTGATTTCAGATTTCTCTTTGTCCAAGCATGTTCAGAATGTCTGCAAAAGTTATTTTGTTAAACTCCGTGACTTCAGACATGTCAGGCGGTTTCTTACTCATGATGTTTCTGTGCTTGTAGCCAACGCTCTTGTTAGTAGTCGGTTGGATTACTGCAACTCACTTTTCAGGAGCCTGTCCAAGTTCAATCTACGCAAATTACAGTGCATCCAAAATAGTGCAGCTAGAATTGTATCAAACACCAGTCGATACACCAGCATAACTCCTGTGCTAAAGAAACTGCATTGGCTTCCTGTTGAACAGCGCATTGTGTTCAAGACAGTCACACTTGTTTATAAGTATCTTCACACAGGTTTTCCCAGGTATTTTTCACCACATCTTTCTTCCTACAGCAGTTCTTATAGTACCAGGCGCAGTCAAAGTGGTGGTAATTTCCTAGTTATTCCAAAGTTCTGCCCCTCTGTTCATAAATCTGTCAAACAGTTTGGTAATAGTTTTGCGTTTGATGCTCCTACTGTGTGGAATACTCTCCCTGATGTGATTCGTGCCTCTCCATCCCTGGCCTCCTTCAGAAAACAGCTTAAAACCTACCTGTACACCAAAGCATATCCACCCTAGCCTGAATCATCCTCCTGGCGTTCTCCGTGGTGTTCGACCCATGTTATGTCCCTGGACACAGAATTTTGTTGACTGCTTTTTGTTTTGTTGCGCCTTAGAGTCCTCTTGTTTGGGGAGATTAAGCGCTATAAAAGTCCAATTAGAATTAGAATTAGAATTAGAATTATTCAAGACCAAAAGTGCAAACTTGCGACAAAAGGAATATCACAGGGTCATTAGCATGAGGCCTCATAAAACTGGGACTAACCAGATAATCTGGAGTGTTATTTGTTAGTTCTTCCACCTTGACTAATTCAGGTAGTTTTGCGCTTCAGGCAGGCACAGTGAGTCTATTAAGCTTCTCACTTCAGCCCTGAGTGCAAGCCTTTTGCTTAACATCAGCAAAGGTTCTGCCAGCAACAACAGGCTTACACATATTACTATCTAAAAGGGGCCACGATTGTGCAGAGGTGACACATTCACCTCCAACCTCTGAGGTCGGTGGTTCAAACCCCAGACCATATATGGGAAAGATGATTTCCACCAATGGTCGACCAATTTCCACCAGTTTCTTACCAATGGTCGGCAGTTTATAGTGCAAAACCTTGACCATCTGTGTGTACTGGTTTCATCCATCCTTAAAACTACCCGTCGTGATATGACCCATTCACTGTTGAAAGCAACATTAAAACCCAAATAAATAACATACGGTCTGAAAGGCCCCATAAACCTTATCCACTTCAGTGTTTACCATAGAAAAACTATACATTTACCTGCCATGATGGTTACATATTTTTTACATTCCGTACATCTTCCTGCACATAATCAGGCTGTGATAATGCCCAGTTAGACATGTCCAGGGTTACTTGCTTTTGATGATTTTGCCTATAATCAAGAGCACTGTAATCACCAATTTTCCCATCATGAGTAAAAAAAATGAGCTACATATATTTCTATAGAAAAACGTCTTTTGTTTTGTGGTGTTTTGAAAAATTATAAGGTGTGTGCTGTATGCTTGCATTTCTAGTTATAAAATATTGTTAATTTTCAGTCTCTCAATCAGATTCATATTTAATTGGCATCTGCTTCAATACCAACGTGGTGTCAGTAAGTAACCTTATTGGTAAGTCATCTCTTCCTTTTTCTGAAGTCCAGGTGAAAATTACTGGGCTTTGTAGATATGAAAATGATACCAGTAGCATTGCTACTACTTACCAGTCTTTGTGTATTTTTTCTAGAGTTGCTGGTTTATTGGTAAAAATACTTGAGAAGAGATTGGAAACTGAACTAGTTGGGTTCTCGTATGGGGAGTTTGATAGACACGGTGAGTTTTTGAAGTCTGAAATATTTTATAGCATTTTTACCATTAACAAGTACCATTGTGATAGCTGCAGGTCTATCATGAATACATGATGTTTCTAATTTGCAGTAACTGGCTTCATGCTGTCTTAATGCTTGTGTTTAAGTTGCCTTATCAAAAGTTTTGTATCAGTCGAATCTGGCATTTTTGACAAATATGTGGTAATGGTACATAACAGTAGAAGAACTAACACGAAGACATATATTTTTATCTCGATTTATCAACTTACTACCTTCATGAATTGATTTACCTTGGCATTTGAATTATGTTGAATTATGTATCAACTTTCTAACTCAACAGTTTGACTTAGTTTGTCATTTTATCACCTTTGTAGCTCAATATATCAAATTGGCAATCATGATATATCAATATATGATCTGAATTAATCAACTTAGTACTCTTGGTTTATCGACTTGGGTATCTCAATTCAAAATTGACAGAATTTTGGCTGTCACAAATTTCATAAATCATCTCATGTGGCCACCCCGGACATTATGGGGATAAAGTTGGTAGTTACTTTCTGATGGTCGGCAGTTTACAGAAAATTGACCAGGTCTATGCACTGGTTTCCTCTGCCTACAAAACTATCTGTGGTGACATGAACTGTACAGTGTTGAAAATGATGTAAACTTCAAATAAATAAATGAATCATCTTAAAGTTTTATGAAAGAATATGTATAATGTGAACTATAATTAAAGATGCTTGAATTGGGCAATTAAAGCTTGCCATTGAAGAAAAAACTAAATTCAAAGCTACTGCATCAAGTAACTGCGATTAAACTTAAATAGTACATGTTAAAAAGGAAATCCCAAACCCAAAATTGTTACATAGATGACCTCTTTGATCTTGAAGGTGATGTGGTTTCCTATAAGATGTTTCACATCAAAAAGCGAGTCCAAGGTCAAATGAGAATCTCCCCTCAATAGATTCAGGTCACATGACTTCCTGTAACTTGTCTTCACATCCCAAACCATTAGGAGCAATAGAAAAGGCGATACACAACATTATACATACTCATAAACAACTAAAAATAGCCTCTATAGGTGACCGTCTGTAAGATGACCTTAAGTGAAGAACTTTAAGGTGAAACATCTAAGTATTGTTAAGCTAGGTAAGTCGATTAATCAAGTTAATAAGTCAATAAGTTGAGGTACCTAAGTCAATTTCTTGATATCTTATGTCGATAAATGGAGAAGACTAAGTAAATTTATCAACGTACTAAGTCAATAAGATGACATAGCTAAATTGATTTATTGAGTTGATAAGTAGTAAATAGCCAGGTCAATTTATTGAGGTAGCTAAGTCAATTTATCGAGATACTAAATTGATAAATCAAGATAAATAACTTTTTCATGTTGGCCCTTCTGCTCTGATGGACCCGCTATTGGGATGTTCTGATTACTTTTAGAATTCAGCAAGACATGGTCATGGAAGATCTTCTGGTCACAAAAAAACATCTTGTGGGCGTAACTCATATTCTCATGCAGATGACTTATTATCTCATTAGCATAATGTATTATATTCATGATTATCAGATGGTCTTATGAACGTGACTCATCATTTCATTTTAGTAAAATGTGGTGAACACTAGGTTATATGATGATAATGAAATAATCTGATCATCACGACTAAATAATTGCCGTGGTTCTTTACTATTGTTGTCCACAACAACCAAATTAACTGTACTATATACAAAGTCCTGATCTACAATAACCAAACATACAATATTAGATGTTAAGCCCAGATACACCATCTATACCTACCTTCCTTTCTATTGTTTTTACTCAACAACCAAGTAAACTGCACGTATTACATACAAAGCCCTGATATAAAATAACCAAATTAATAGCCCTGATTTATCATCCATATTACAATTTTGGGTTGACCAACAACCATATAAACTGTACGTATTACATACAAAGCCCACATTTACAATAACCAAATTAATAGCCCTGATTACCATCCATACCACAATTTTTTTTTGACCAAATTCACTTCATAAATATGCACTAATCTTTTTCTTACTTTCACAATCTATTACAACTTTCTCTTTTGGCTCCATTGTGAAAGACAGGTTTGTACATAGGGAAGGTAAGTTGCACCTTTTCTAAATTTTTAATTCTTGGCCTCTGTTGGTCTGGCAATGCACTTTCCGTTCAACTAACCCACAAAGTAGATTTGTCATCATTTCATATTTACTAACAGTATTCTCCGAAATGCACTTCTTGCATTTTGCCGTTTACCTCATACTGAATGGCATCAGAGTCTGTGACTCATCTGAACCAATCATGCACTCAGGCCATCCTGTTATCTTTGAGTCAGGGATTCACCCATGTGTAGATAGCATCAATTTTGCCTATCTGGCGTTCCCGGGTCACTGTCGGAGGGTGACACATAGTTTCCGGAATGTAAGTCCATGGACATCATTGCTTCTAGCTCTTTCGGGTGATATCAATCTCAAACCAGGCCCTGGTTCTAGATCAATTAATGGTTGTCTTCTCAACATTAGATCTATCAGAAATAAATCGGCTTCCTTTCTGGAGTTCATCAAAGATAACAATGCTGATTTTATAGCTGTCACTGAGACATGGCTTAGGCCAGAGGATACTGAAAGTTTTATCTCTAGTATCACCCGGGGGCCACGGTGGCAGAGTGGTAACACTCTCGCCTCCCACCTCTGAGGCCGGGGTTCGATCCCCGCACGGGCTCAAGTGGGAAAGCTGGTAGTTGCTTGCCGTTGGTCGGCAGTTTACAGTACACAACCCTAGCGAACTCTATGTACTGGTTTCCTCTGCCCTTCCAACTACCCGTCGTGATATGACCTGTACAGTGTTGAAAGCGACGTTAAACCCCAAATAAAAACTCTAGTATCACCCCTCCTGGTTATAAGTTCACTCATGTACCTTGAAACATCAAGAAAGGGGGCATCATTGGCTTTTTCATCAAGGAGGACCTGAGTTTTGAGCAAGTATCAAAAGACAACTATCAAGCTTTTCAAAGTATCTCCATTCAGATTAGCACTGAGGGTGCTAAAGATGTTATATTTCATGTAGTTTATAGACCCCCAAATCTCTCAAAGTCGCAGTTCCTGGACGAATTTGGCATGTTCCTCGAAGGTGCTGCTTTATCAGGCTATGAAAATATTCTCCTTGGTGATCTTAATTTACATCTGGATAAACATGACACCTGGACACTGAAATTTTATGATATCCTTGAGCAATTCAGTTTTACACAACTTGTCAATGCACCCACACGTATTCAAGGTCATATTTTGGATTCTCTATGTGTGAGGGATTCCTTCTCCTGGGCCATTAGTCCCAAAGTTATTGGTGGATTATCAGACCACCAGGCAATCGTATTCAGCCTTATCTTCTCTGTCAGAGAATCCTGTAAGTTTCAACGTGTTCCCATCTGTAAAATTCATAAGATAAATATTTCAGATTTTAGAATGGATATCCTGGAACCCGACCTCATTATGCCCATACAAAACTGCCAGTATTTTCAGCCATCAATACTTTAATACTTTGAGAAGCCTTCTTGACAAGCATGCCACGATCATGAAGAAAAATATACCGAGACATGCCGAGACTGGTTTCATTAACTGTGACATCCTCAAGGCAAAACGACTCAAGAGGAAATATGAGCGGGCATGGCGTCGTGAAAACTCAACCAGTAATCGTAGCCGATACCGGGCTGTAATCAACCACTATAATTTCCTGCTTGAGAAGTCCAAATGCAATCATTATTCCAACATTGTGGCAGAAAACCAAGGAAATCCCAAGGCTCTGTGGAACTGTTTCGAAAGATTTTACACAAGTCCTCTGTTGCTGTTCTACCTTCTGTGACAGAATCCTCAAAATAAGATCCACACTGCAGTCATCAACACCATCTTTAGTTACTAGACCCAACCCCACTAAAATACTCTGTCCTCTTTCACACCTGTGTCCGAGGAAGAACTCAAAATTCTAAAGTCCTCACCATGAAGGAGTGTACTGATATTCTCATCACCCCCATCACTAAAATTGTAAATTATTCAATCACAGAAGGTAGTCTTCCCAACTGTTTTAAGATGGCATATATCACCCCCCTCCTTCAAAAGAAGCCGAGCCTTGATAGAAATATCCTCAAAAACTACGTGCCGGTGTCAAACCTCAGCTTTATATCTAAACTTATTGAGAAGGTGGGGGCAAAGCAGCTAAATGAATTTATTTTGCACGAGGGGCTCTTAAACGTCAACCAATCTGCTTGTAGGAGTTCCCACTCCACTGAAACCCCATTGTTGAAGATTCAAAATGATATAGCTCTCTCAGTGGACTCAGGAAAGGCAGTGGCCCTAACATTATTAGACCTTTCGGCGGCATTTGATACGATTGATCATTCTCTTTTATATGACTGCTTGCATGACTGGTTTGGTCTAGATGGTACTGTTTTGTCATGGATCAAATCATATCTTTCAAACCGTAAACAAAAAATTAAAATAGGTGATAGTTTCTCTGAGGCGGTAATTCTCCCTTTCGGAGTCCCCCAAGGCTCTGTGCTGGGTCCTCTCCTTTTCACCCTCTACACTAGTCCCCTCAGTCAAGTTATTTCAAAATTCAATGTTACTCATCACCTATATGCCGATGACACCCAGATCTACCTAGCAGTTGACTCCAGGAATTTTGACTCTAGCATGGAAGAGCTGACCGAGTGTCTCAAGTATGTACAGGAGTGGATGGACAGTGTCAAACTAAAACTAAACCCAGAAAAAAACGAATTTATCATTATAGGTCAAAAAGCCATCAAAGAGTCATTTGCACCAAATTTCCCTGTTCCACTCCTCCAAAACAATATCTCTCTGTCAGTGGAAGTAAAAAATCTGGGTGTTATTTTCGACTCAGACAACTCTTTTGACAATCATGTTGCCAAGGTTTTGCAGAGTATGTTACTATCATCTTCGTTATTTGTGACGAATTTGCAAATTCCTTGGAGTCAAGACAGCAATACTACAGAGAGTCCAGAATGCTCTTTGCCGCATCGTTTTCAGACTTGACAAAATGAGTCATGTTACACCCTTTTTGAAAAAACCCCACTGGCTCCCAATTCAACATCGCATCCTCTTTAAGTATAATCTTTTGGTATTCAAGGCTATTAATCTTTCACAGCTCCCGTATCTTTCAGCTTTAATAAGATCGAGCAGTCTCACTCACGGCAACAGGCTATCTATCTCCTCAACCCGCCCTAAGAAGCACATAGGCAGGCGTGGCTTTGCAGTAGCTGCACCAGCTGAATGGAACAAGCTGCCACAGACTGTCAGATCTCAGCAAACAATAGATGGTTTCAGAAGCCAGCTAAAGACCTACTTGTTTAGGCTGGCATACCCACCACCTTAGTTACACCCTGGCGGGCGCTTTTTAGATGTCGACCCATGCCTGTCCCTGGACTCTCCCTTCTTGGACTCCAGCGCATTAGAGGATTTGTATCAATTTTGCGCTATATAAATCCTACTACTATTATTATAAGTGATGATCATCACATCACTTGGTGGTCACAACTTATGTTGTGATCATAAGATGATATGTTCTGTGGCTCACCACATCATCAAGTAAGCACCAGTGTATGTGGCCATAGCTAGTCCTGATATTCTGATTCAATAAGTAGTGCTCACAAAATATTTTCATTATCATGACTTGGTAGGAAAAATAATACATTCGAGTACTTTATCAATTTTGTATAAAACCCATGAAGCCCGATAAATTTGTCATTTATTAATATTCTAAAATGATTATATCAACATTTTGATCAAAATAAGTTGTAAATCTTACTCAAAAACAAAAAACAAATCCAAGGCCATGTTGGCTTTCCATCAGTGAAAGGTGTATGGTGATATCTTGGGTAAATGTTAAGTATTTCTTGCTACTCTATTTTCATAGAATTTGTTGGAAAATATTGAGAGATTGTCATTGTAGATGTTTTCAATTTTTGGTAAGCTTCAAAACGGTATGTTATTCTTAAATGCAAGTAAGAAGTGACGATATTTAACCACTTATTTTACTGCGAGTTGTTTATTTACATTTGTACACGAAGGCACGATGCATGTAGAATTCAACATTATTACTTTATTTGCCTTTCTTTATTCACGATTCTAGAACTGTGCAAAAGACGTGTCCATGGCAACTGTGCAGCCTAAAATTTTATAATATTTGTTAAAATAAAACACAATTTCTAAATTGGGGTTCTGTAGTTTCTCGAAAAAAGCAAAATCAGATATCTAGTGAGATCAATTGAAAACCAGAAAACAATGCTATTGTGTGCTTCAGAACAACAGTTGGACACTTATTGAAATGCATAAACATTTATGTACTTTTATCTTGCAGGGAAGGTTTCTGCCTGGAGCATTTGCAAAGCCTTAGAATTGGACAGATTCATATTTCCTGAGACATTTCCGGTTCTGAAAAACCCTGGTCACATAATTGTGAGCTCAGGTGAGACACGGTCCATATCAAGGAGAATTTATGATAATGCCGCCTTTAATTATCCAATGATTTATACTGCACACGAGTTCAGAAAGCAAAGAAAGTACTTGCTTAGTAGACTAAGTCTGTCTGAAAAATCCACAGGCCTTGAGTTGGCTTCATCAGTGAGGCAGTGGGGTTACATTGACCACAATACCAGAAGGTCTGTCCCAATACCTGAGTCTTCTGATATATTCAAGGTCCCAGAGACTGAGACACAGTTCCAAGTTAAATTGGCAGAGAGACCAAGTAAATATTTCAAGACCACAAGATTAGTGCAGTTTAATGACTATGACAGGTCAAGCCATGTGAATGCCTCATCCTATGTGTGGTGGATGACTGATGCAGCTTCAGAGGCTGCAGCTAAAGGGGTGTTGGCCAGTTTTAGGGTGAACTTTGACCATTGTCCAGAAAAGATAGAGACGCTATATCGAAGAGAATGTTTTGCAGGAGACATAGTTGATATTTACTTGTGGGAAGAGAGCCCACTGTGCTTGTGTTTCAACATAGAAAAGCAGGGAAAAGGGGAGCTGGTGACTTTTGGAAGGATGAAATTTTTCAATGATTTATTCAAGAGCCATATTTAGACCATATTTTATTACAGTAATCTAAAGATTGTATCTGCATCAATAAATGTAAATATGTTTTTCTCCTTTTTAATCATGTAAACAGTAAATTTCATTTTACAGTGTTATACATCTTTCACTTAAGACCATTAAAAAGTGACTTCCTTTATTCTTGCCCCATCTGT
This sequence comes from Sabellastarte sp. h YS-2021, assembly GCA_964017235.1. Classification (NCBI taxonomy): domain Eukaryota; kingdom Metazoa; phylum Annelida; class Polychaeta; order Sabellida; family Sabellidae; genus Sabellastarte; species Sabellastarte sp. h YS-2021. Next base: position 5,534,445 of record OZ024929.1, on the reverse strand, counting down.
TAACAATAATATTTGTTCCTGTTTATCTGTGGAATGAATAGAAACTTGTACAATATTGATATTTTTGAACAAACAACAACATTATTACACAATGGTGCTTCAATAAGTTTGGTAATTGATAATGAGGGTCATGCTTTGTTAATGTATTGTTACCAGTGAAGTAATTGTGTGCGTGGAAAATAATGTGAATAATATTGTTACTGATAAAAACAAAACACTCCGGCTCATGAAAATTTTAAAAATCATTGAATTTAGAACGATATGAAAATGTCATATGTGTCACTGCCATCAAAGACTAATACATTTTATTGTGATTCAACAAATACTATTTCATCTTGCTTAAATCAGTTGTCAACTGACATTATTACCTCTACCAAAAAAGCTGTGTAATTGATAGCATGTGTTTGCCTATTTGTTTGTCCATTGATTTTGAAAATAACATGAAAATTTGTGATAGTTTTTTTTGTCAGAAAATGTCAACAATGGCACAAGGAACAAATGATTACGCTGAGTTGGTGATCCAGGTCTCCATCTTGATTCAGGAATTTTTAACAATCTTTTGTCGTTGCACTCATAAGCAGCATTAGATATGTTAGAAATTACCATAGATTTGTCCTGTCCCAGTATTTTTGTTGAATTCGTAAACTTTGACTTAAGACAAGCCTAACCAATGCACATGTTTGATTGTTCCAGATACAAAGCCTCACCCACTATTGATCAATGCAAACACCATTGATATTAGTAGTCTCTTTAAGAAAAGATGCTACATAGTTTTATGCAGCATCTCTTTCACATTATTATTCTGGTTAAGAAACAGAGCTGACAAATGAAGTGATTAAATCTACATGTGTTCCAAATTATAGACAACTAGAATACCGATGGGTGTAGGCTTACATACAAAGGTTTGGGAGCATTGTTTGAGGAACAACCCTGGTAAAAAAGCTTCTACAACATTAAAAATTCGATTCCCTTAAGATCTGGGTAATCCTAAGAACCACAATAATTCTCAAGTCAATAATATGTGTCAGCACTGCAACAGCCAGAACCTGTTGACGGCTGTTTAGCCGAAGAAATCTCAATTGGCCCAATTTCCAACAAAACGAACAAGTTCATTGTCCTGTTCTCCTCTGCTAACTAGGATTAAGGGTATCAAATGCTTGGGGTATATTGAACTAGTCTTTTCCCAACGGCTAATTGGTTAGTGATAACATGGATACATTTGTCTTGACAGGAATGAATTCCTTTTTCAGTTCCTTTGCATTGCTGATATAATAGACACTATCTTAATGACGGAGGCCAAAGCCCTGTAAAAAATGACCCTGGATTGAGAAATCTGAAATCTGCATGCAGATTCAGCCGATACATCCCAATTTCATATAAATTGGAAAAATAAAAACATGTGTTGACGCCCAATTGGATTTGCATGGGTCCGTGGCAGTGCAAAAAACCAGGAAGTCACTGATCTCTTACATCATACGTGAGATCAAGGTAAAAAACCTTCTTGTATATTGAATATTACATAGTGGCCCTGAGGGTCAAGAAGACAAGGCCATTAAAACCCTGTCTGACCTGGGACCTTTCTAAAACCACAGATTTTTTTCAGTCATTTCTCAAAGAAATTTTGGCAAACTTATCTTCTGCTTTCACTGAATATCAAGCCTCTTTAACTTTTCTTCTTTTACTCTTACATATTCTACAATAAATTAACAAATAAAAATTGAAATCCTATGTCTTAAACATGGGTAGAGCATGACTCAAAAAATCCTGCATTCATCAGTGCCCAATCTGTATTAAATTATATACTGCTTGCGATAAATAGCAAATATTTAAAGATCTCATTTTCAAAATATATTTCGTTTCTGTACAAGTACTACAACATATTTTCGTGTATCTGTATATTGCAAGGTGTGTGTGTGTGTACGAGTGCAGTGTGCAATGGATGATGTTGTTTGAGAGCATTGTGAATTTTCTGTAAGGGCATGGTGACTTTGGGCAATGTAATCAAGTCAAGGGTTGATGCACCAAGGAGAAGAGTTCTTATTGCATGTATGCTACTGAATTGGGAATCAACGTTACTGTAAAATGTTTGAATTCTGCGCATAATTTTTGTAAAAGTATTTCTACAGACATTTTGAATCAGTTTTTTGGTAGTTTGGAATTGTTTTGTACCTGTCAGCCAACCATAATGTGTGTTGGTATACCTTGTCAGCGAGTTTAAAAAGAGTAGCATCCTGTCTAGACAAGGGTTGATCAATTGTATCTTTCATGTTGTAAGTATCTGTCATGCAACACAGAAAAACACTATGCCAGACTGATGCTAGGTCATTTTGCAATATGAATCAGATGAATGGTAGAATCCACATTGTTGTTATACTCTACACACACACACACTCTGATAGTCTTCATACACCCCTCATAAGCACAATATTTTTGCCGAACTTTACCACCAAGATGACATGCCTGAGGAGCTCGGCGCACTTTGATACTGACACTTGTGTAAATTTTTTCTGTAGGGCAGTAATCCTTCATTCATATATGTTTCCAAATGAGGACATGAGATCTGTTATTATTGATTTGGTCCTGTGTGTTAGATGTGTAGCATACAGTATGAGTTGCTGCTGATTGTCATGTGTTATTGTAATTTTAATATTGCCTGTGACTCATTAATGTTTTATATGTTGTCCATTATCATCAACGCGACACATATGTGAATAACTAAAGCACTCCTTCTTTTGAAACTCCTGTAGTAGTGGAGCCAGCATCTTGATATGCTCACCCAAAGGTTGGTACTTAAAACAAATGAAGTTTGTATTCAACTTAATGCAATTAAAATGAAATGTACAATTATTCAATCCATATTGAATAACTGGGCAGTTTCCTTGCTGCTGATGAGGGCGACTTTGACAACTATCAGAGTTGGCAATGCTGAGGGACTATTAAAATTTAATAGATTCAAACCCAACACTGAAAGTGTGTTGAAACTTAAAGTGACCCATGCCTTAGAGCATGATCTGTGCTGTGAAATTAAATCTCACTGATGCTGTCTAGGTCACACAAGTGGACCCTGAATCCTCCCGTCGTCCCTTGAAAAATGTCAGGGTTCAACATAAAGCCAGAGCAACAGACACAGATTTAAAAGTTGAACATCCTACAATGGACAACGCATGCCATGGATACATGATCCCCCTCCCTTATTTAAAGCTAGATCCACCCCAGGTCATATCAAGTGACCCAAAGCCACAAGGTCAAATTGAATAACACAAGACTGAAGCAATGTTGAGGATTATGTATACATTAGAACACAGTAAAATACAGGTTGTGGTATTAATTATGTCAGTACTATAGAGAAACGAAGATTAAAGGTTTCAACAGCAGTGCAGAATCAAAAAATGTTTTTTTTTTTTTGTAAACAAAACTAACATCACTATCCCAAAGGTTATACCAAAAAGTTTGTGTATAAAAGTTACAATACTATGATAATGAACAGAAAAAAAAATCACATATTCATACTTAAAAGCAAACAAAAGCTGTTTACATTCAATGATACTTACATTTCAGCTTCTACCTGATTTGTTTGGCCAGTCATAGTCGAACATCTTCAGAACTAAAAGATCCTGGTTCAGCTCACCCCTAGAAAATCCTGAAGCCTATATCAATCTGGAAGGAGAACAACCTTACCCTGTGACATAATGAAAATTGCTAAAAAGGGTCCAAGAGCAGTGATCTCACCTCAAGAGACCAAAACTAAAGGAACTCCATTGATAATGATTCAATATATAGCCAACTTCTGGATCAAAAGTTTGGTTGGTTCTCTCCAATTAGAAGTGTTCAAATAGGACCTGCCTAATGATCCTTGAATCACTGCCTACAGGTGGGGAGAAACTGCTTGAGGTAAATAGTGTTACAGAGGAGGGAGTGGGGTATATTTGCTTCGGTAGTTGATCCTTCTAATTCAAAATGTGAAGTGGCCTAATTGTCATAGATGGGCAATACGAAATGACTGGTGTCGATAGGGGTGCATTCAATACCCTATCATTTATCAGTACATTGTATAAGGTAGCAGGAAACTGCAAAAAAACCTAACAGGCTGTTCTTTTCCTGGCTTCCTTGCTACTTATAAGTGTAAATCTGACCACTGTCATATGTATAACCTTGAGATCATGTCAATTGGGGCACTATAACAACTTAATAAATTTAAATCCAACATTAACAACATTTTAAGACCTAAAATCCGTACCTTAAAGCAGGCTTTGTATGAATGCAAATGAAGTTGATATCCAACTTAATATGATTAATGCCCTGAGCCCATAAGCCATTCAAATACACAATTCTTCAAGCCCCGTCTGATAGTACAGACTTTTATAAAACCAGTTCTCACTTTTTATATTGCTCATGTTCTGCTTTGTCAGTATGAGCTTGATCAAAGTAAGGGCATATAAATTGGTCCTTATCTTTTTGGTCTCCGTTTTTTTTAAATTTTGGACCTTATTTTGGTGACATTTGACTCCGATCTCTCTGACTGGCTTTCATTGGAATTTTGACAGCTGCTTCTCCAAGTTAATTGACTAATTTGGCTAGATAAATTGAAATAAATTGGGCTTATAAATTGGCCCTTATCTTTTTGGGTCTCCGTTTTTTAATTAAATTTTGAACCTTATTTCGGTGACATTTGACACTGTTCCTCTGATTGCCTTTCATTGGAATTTCGACAGCTGCTTCTCCAAGTTAATTGACTGATTTGGCTAGATAAATTGAAATCTTTGAACAGAGTGATAGTCTGACTGTCATCAGCTGTGCAGATGTGATCTAATGTAATGTTCTTGAACACCTTAAACACTATGTTAGAAACGTTTGACAATAACACAGGAAAAGTACTTTTCTCAGGATTTGCACCAGGATTCAGTATCCTGACCTTGAAACTTCAACACATGAACACAACAACTGTGGAAAATAATTTTATTCTAATGTCACACATACTATATAATATTTACATACTAGATCCATTTAAATATTACTGACACAAAGTGAACTACCTAAGGCCACCTTAACTTAAGATTTAAGATGACAACCTTTACTTGACCCTAAGGTCATCATAATGTGGAGGTGGAGCAATGAGCCCCACCTTAGTCAGTGCACCACACTGAAAGATTTTCTTGTTACACAATACTGTCGATAGGGTATTAAGGTATTGGTAATTTATTTGGCGCCAAATTCCTGGCAACCTTCATTCAACACTGCAAAGTCAAAGGGGCAAGACGTTTTTATAACAAAATTTTTATAGCCAGGACTTTTAAGTTTTATCTTGAAACCCTCAGTGTTGGGTCGTATCATCTGGCTACATGATTACATTTATATAGAGATTTTGTTGTGCTTGCTATATGAGGACCTGCCACGGTGTGGAGTACAGATTCTGGATTCAGTGCTCTGTTTAATGCGAGACTTGCTCTGGGATGCTGGAGCCCCGTCAAAGGAATGAGTTTATTTGATTTTATTTGATTCAAAGCTTATTTTACATTTATTTTAGTATTTTATCAGCTTTTATGTAACCTGTTGTAACATATTGTTATTTTAAAATTGTTGGCTTGTACCTTTATACGTGATTAGCAAACCATTTGATTCATGACTGCGGGTTAGATTTATGTAAACGTGAAATCCGTGGGGTCATGCATTAGGTATCAAGCTTAAAAATTGCTTCATCCTGAATTCAAACTCATTCACTTCTGTGACCTCTTATTAATCAGAGCACGGTCCTGCCTATATTAAGTTTCAGAGACAGAGACATATTATATGATATTAAAGTGATTAACAATGCCAGCAAAAGAATTTTTATGTAAAAAATGCGGAGATATGCACAAGAGACCTAGTAATAGCAAATGCCCGTTTACTGATGCCCCCATGGACAGTGAAAATCAAGTTGAGAAGTCGCCCACAGCTAGTGGGGGGCCTGGGCTCTCAGATAGTAATGATCTGAATCTGCAGATTTTAGCAGAATTGAAAAGCCTGGGAGGAAGGATGACAGCCATGGAGCAGAAGATGTTGGAGTCAGATTCTGCAGAGGTCAGCCAGAAGTCACCAGCGACAGCCGTGTCACCTGCAGTGGTTTCCCCAGTCCAGATGGATCAGTTGGTTGTACCGTCAGTGGCAGCGTTGCAAGGGGCGTAACACATTCAAGCTGAGGTGGATCGACGCATAAAGCATTTGACAGACTTGAATGAATCAGGCAAGTTGAAATCCCAGAGAGGTGGATCTGACACAATTTTTGTCAAAAGGCAGGTGCCATGACCACAAAATTTTGTACTGGGGGGTAACAATAAGAGTAGGTGCCAATGGGTTTCAGGGTTTGCCATGATAGCCCGGGAGGAAAGTAATTTAGACACAACAAATGCTATGCTTGATTACCTAGGTGAAATTATGGAAGATGCCAATGACTTCAGCTGGCAGTCAGCTAAAGCATCGCATGCAGTCCTCTTATGTAGGATGGAGGAAGGGAAGGTTGAGTGGTCTGAGACCGCAAAAATTGATAGAATTAGGCGTGCTCATGCGCAAAGAATTCCCCCTCAAACTAATGTCAGTCAGAATAGGTCAAAATTTGAGACAAAAACAGCTGTTTGTCGTTTCTATCAAAGGGCAATGTGTCAACAACAAAAAGACCATGAAACTGGGGGTACTTTTTATAAACATGTGTGTGCAAATTGTTTTGCGATGGGTAAGGAATACAAACACATGGCAAAAGATTGTAGGGTGTCAGTGAAACCAGCAAAAAACGAGTAGAGCACTGCCAAAAGGCAGTGCATTTGTCTGTAAATGAAAAAGTCAAATCTAAAAAATTATCTGTAAATAAAAATTGTGAATCCAAGGAAGTGTATAAAACAAGAATTGTAGTGTCTAAAAATGTTCACAATGGCTGCAGTTTTAACTGGAGAGCTGACTGGGCCAGACTTCAAGGTAAAACATATGCTCAAGTTCTCAAAGCAAACAATGACCTTTGCAGTCAGGGTCAAATTGGGCCCGGGAAAACTGTGGCCAAAAAAGTGTGGCCAACTAAAAAATCCACCCCAAAACATAGTAAAGCTCCAGTCAGCTCTCCGGCTTTAGAAAACAATGTAAACAAACTACAGATCATGTCAAAAAAGGTTGCAAATTTGACAAGTCCAAAAATAGCTCAAGAGAAGTCGAGACCTGGTGACATTTTTCATTGTTACACCAAAAATAGATTTCAACCACTTGACCCTCTTGTCGATAGCCCAGAGAATGACATAACAATGGCCATAAACCCAGTGGCAAACCAGTCGTGTAAAACTGAAACGTACCTAAACACACAGAGTACAACAGACAAAGCCCCCAATAAACCAATTATAGGTCGGGAGTCAATAAAGTGTCAAAAAACTCGCCAAAATCATAGTAAAAATATTGGTGACAAGTGTCAAAAACCACGAAAATTGTGCTCTGAAAGCAATCCACCCGACGATAAGTATGATTTGGCATTGCAAATGAAAAGTAAAAATAAAACAAAAATGGAACAAGCAAAAGGGGATCCCACTTTCGAACTTTGGAATCAACAGACTGAAGGCAAGTTTGGATATATTCCATTGGGTCCCCTGGTCCTTCCAGAATTGGATAAAAAAGTAAACGGGCTCGGATCCAATAAAATTGTATGACATCACCAAAAATCAAAACACATTTAACTTTCTATCCACCCAGGTACAGGTCCCCTCCCAGTTGAATCCGGATATTTGGCAGGAACTTTTACAAGGTTATTGGGACCAACAACTGCCATTTTTGATCAGATATGGTTTTCCCTTGGATTTCGACAGGCACTCTAAACTGGGAAAAAATACCAAAAATCACATGTCAGCAGTAGCCTTTCCAAAGGATATTGATGCTTATTTAGCAGAAGAAATTCAATATGGGGCGATTCATGGTCCTTTCAAAAATCCACCATTAAGCAACCTTCACATTTCCCCATTTATGACAAGAGAAAAGCCAGGGGCACCACATAGAAGAGTTATTATGGATCTGAGCTTCCCCCACGGTGAGGCAGTTAACTCTAACATTAGTAAGGACCAGTACTTGGGCACGAATTTTATTCTGACCTTGCCCTCAATTGATCTCATAACAGACAAAGTAAGAAACTTGGGTAAAGGGTCTCTATTATACAAAATAGATATTAGTAGGGCTTTTCGCCATGTGAAAATCGATCCCAGGGACTATTTTCTTTTGGGTTTAAGACATCAGGACTACTTTCTGGACACCTGTTTACCGTTCGGATTCAGGCACGGATCCGGAATTTTTCAGAGACTCAGCGACGCCATACGCTTCATCATGGCGTCAAAGGGTTATGACGTCATCAACTATATTGATGACGTCATAGGATTTGGTACAGTTTCCACAGCAAAATCATCATTTGACACTTTGCAAGCATTACTTCAAAAGCTTGGATTTGATATCAGTATTAAGAAATTAGTTGAACCCACCACCAAGGTCACTTGTTTAGGGGTTGAAGTCGATACCAAAGAATTTACCATCTCAGTCCCCCACGAAAAATTAAGCAATATTATAAGCATGTGTAACAAATGGTCTAGAAAATCCCATTGTACAAAAAAGGAACTTCAATCTTTATTGGGATGTTTACTGTATATTTCTAAATGTGTCAAAACATCCAGAACATTTCTGAATCGCATGTTAGACACCCTTAGAGCCCACTTTGGTAAGGAAAATATCACCTTAGATATGGACTTTTGAATTGGTTCCAAAAATTTTTACCAAAATTCAATGGTACAGCCTTTTTCGTACATCGCCCTGTCAAGGCTATTATTGAATTAGATGCCTGTCTCCAAGGGTTAGGTGCAGTTTACCTAAATCAAGTATATGCAATACATATTCCCCAATATTGCAAGCATTTTTCTATAGTCCACCTTGAAATGCTAAATATAATGGTCGTGGTTAGAGTATGGGCAAAAAATTGGAAAAATCAACGTATTCTGATAAAATGTGATAACCAGGCAGTGGTTTCAGTATTGAATTCCGGTAGAACCCAAGATCTCACACTGGCTGCAATTGCCAGGAATATCATGATAGATATCTCAGAAAACGACATTGATCTTCAAGTTATACATATTCTAGGAATACACAACAAAATTGCGGATCTCCTATCCAGATGGTTTATCACAAAAAATCCAGGTGATGTGCTTAAAAATTTTTTACCAAACCCTGTTTGGCTACATGTACCGGAAACAATCACTAATTTAGACTGGTCTATATAACAGGTTTGAACCCAACAGCGTCACATCTGGCATCCAGGGCTGTGTCCAGGCTTCAGCAAGCACTCAGGCCAGCCACCACGTCTTCCTACACCAGAAAATTCAGAATATTCGTAGCTTTTTGTTGTTTCATAAATGTCAGTCTCCATCACCTTACTCCACTTATTCTCCTCTCGTTCCTTGAATTTTTAGCTGTAAATCAGATCTCCACTTCAAATATGGCCAACTATATCTCAGCAATCAAGACAACTCTGGCCATGCATGTTGTATCCACCACAGCATTTTATGACCAAAGAATCTCCTTATTCCAAAAGTCTATGAGAATGACAAGACAATTCACAGTCAAAATTAAGAAAATTATTGACGTTGACATGCTGAAAAATATTGTGTCAACTTGTGATACTATGTGGATGGGCCAAATTTTTAAAGCCGTGTATCTGGTGGCTTTCTTTTCCTTCATGCGCATTTCAAACCTGGTCCCTCACAAAATTTCTGCTTTTTCACCACTGGAACAGCTTACAAGGGGTGATGTATTTTTTGCTTCACCTGGCCTTCATGTGTTGGTAAAGTGGAGCAAGACAATGCAAACTAGGGATTCAGTAAAAATCTTAAAATTGCCAGCCCTCTCTCACTCTCCTCTTTGCCCAGTTATGGCAGTTAAAAATCTGTTAATGCTAACTCCTGGTCACCAGGACACTCCATTATTTCAAATAAAAAATGCAAAAGCACAGTGGGTACCACTAACGGATACTCAAGTCAGACGCCACTTTACCCAGGTCCTGAATCGACTTGGCTTGCAGGACTCTGCCATGTCTCTCCACACCTTCAGGCGTTCAGGTGCCTCGTTGGCCTTTAATGCTAATGTATCTCTGCAAAACATCCAGAGTCATGGCACCTGGACGTCCGACTGTGTGTGGAGGTACATTATTCAAGACCACAATGCATCTCAACAGGTAGCTGATGCATTTCAGGCCTTGTTATCTTCCACTACTTCCTAGTTGGGCATTGGTGGAGGTCGGCATCTACCTCGTTTTTCTAATATATATATATACATATACATATCCATGTGATTCTTAACAGTATTAATAATTTTTGTCTTTAGGGTCACCTTATGTTGGCTATAAGTAAGTAGTAATTGTATGTAATCTTTTAAGGCCACCTTAGCTTGAATGCTCATCTTAAACTCAGTAATTTCTCATCCAATGACTTTATGGTTACAGTAAAGTATTGCAACAAGTAATTATATTTGAGGTGGCCTCATACTTAGCTTCTTCTAACTTCTAAGGTGACCCTATCGTACAAAGATGCCTGTAGTATTGTACATAATGGTAGAAAAAATAGAAATAAAAATTAATCCCATATGGGCGTTATTATTGCATAAATAGCATCAGAGGTACATGTTGGTACCCTCATATATATGGTCATATTCAGAGGTAGGGGCACTGCATACAATTTGACATACATTGAGGTGGCTTTAATGAGATAGCGAATAAGATGTGACTAGGTCACTTAAAATGAATTTTAGTGAAAACTTAAAGTTATAAGTACAAGCTACATTTGAGTTACATTGTGTAAGTTTTAGTCTTAAATGAAGATAAGGTAGCCTAGCCACCCAGTAGTTTGTAGTTAAACATGTAGTAAGGAGCATAAAGAGTGGGCTACTGAAGCTGAAGCATTATGATCTTGGGTTATATAGGTCCACACTGCCTCCGATGTCCAGGTGCCATGACTTTGAATATCCTGCATAGGTACATTGAGGTTGAATGCCAGAGTGGCACCTGAACGGCGGAGGGAGTGAAATGTGTAACCAAGTGAATCAAGGTGAAGAATTTTTAATATTTTGGACAAAATCTTTCGCAATCTGGTGTCTCTCAGAGGAACCCATCTGTCAAAGCACTTAACTTGAAACAGAGGCGTGTTGTTGGTGCCTGACGTCCTTTGCAATCCTTCTTTAACAGCTGCCACTGGGCACAAGGGGGATCTGCCCAGGGAGGGGACTTTGATGACTTTGTCTTTATTTTGCAGGGTCTTGGACCACTTGCTATGTCAAGTGGTGCAAAGATAAGGTCCCCCATGAAAGATGTCTTAGGGGGTCATAACCAGAAATTGAATAAGGAACAGGATTAGATTTTCTTAAGAAAAGCTAGCAATATGGCAGCTTTGAATATGTGACCCATATGCATTCTATTGCACTGCTGAGCAACCAGTTGAAAAGTTGCAATATCAATGATAGGTTTAAGGGAGGGTTGGAGAGGTCTGTGCCTCATTACTGCTCTGCTATATAATCTGATCCCAGGGTTACTGAAGCTTGAGGTATCAATGCCATATAAAGAGAGGGAAGTTTTTACAGCAGAGATAATTTGCAAGGCCCGAGTATTTAACATTGTTGAAGTTAAGAAACTCAATGTAAGAATTTCCAGTCGAGAAAGATTAGATATATTGAAGGAAGCAAAGAAACAGAATGCAACAAACATCCTAAACTTCAATTCATATGACTTGGAAGTGGACTCTGCGAAAGCCATTTTAAGTCTGCTGGTTGCTCTGTGTGTCAAAGTTGAAATTCAAGATGATGGACCTAAAGAATTTAAATACACACGTTAATGTTGAGTACATGCCTAGAAGGGCTGACCCAGAAATGGTTGGGCATCACCCTGTACAATTTTCTCTTAAATAGGTGAGATATGGCCCATCGTGATAGGCTATCTGCTACTTCGTTTACAACCCCCATTATATGAACCGTCTTTAAAATTATGTCAAACTGGGAAGCTTCCCTGACAATATTTCTAGCAATAGCTGCCAAAGCAAGGTCACATGTTTTACCAGAATTGATGACCATAAGAACAGCCTGATTATCACAAGCAGATTCAATGGCTTTGCCATACCATTGGGGGCCCCATACACATATGGTTACCAATATGTTTAACATTTCCAGGTGTACAATTGACATATTTTCATATCTCAGTGGAATTTGCATATTGTAAACTTGCCTACCCCATCTGGCTCCCAATCACTGCAAAGAGGCGTCTAATTCAATTTCCTCAGTAATTGACTTATGGGCTATAAAGGCAGTGCCATTAAATTTAGGAATAAAGTTCGAGAACCAGTTCAAATATCTTTTAAAGTCAGTGGTTCTTAGGGTTTGGAAAGAATCGTGTGATTTACTGTACTGACCATAGAGTGCCCAATTATATCATCTATATAATTTGTGACAGAAAGCCCTTCTGTGCCGTAATAAAGCACACAGTGTTGCTTAGGCGCTGGAGCAGGGTCGAACCATGCCGAAACCCGTAAGGCAGACAACTGTCAATATATAGGAATTCAAGTCTTAAGCCTAAGAGATTATAGTCTTTTGGGTCCAGCTTGACATGTCTAAAGGCCCTGCAATGTCAATTTTATACAAATGACATCCTTTACCTAACTGCTTAACTTTGTTGGTGATATTGTCAACAGTAGGTAAAGTTAGAAGAAATGGAGAATTAATCAAATTAGAGTGTATGCTATTATAATAAGGTTTACCTTCTTTTCATGGTGTATGGGATGCATACACTTTATCCAGTTAGGGGAATGTCATTTACTTGTGAGTTGGGGCTGTACCTGTACAGTTGGATTGGTTAAATAGTGCTTTGAGTCCTGTGGTATATGGAGATATTGCGCTGAGTATAAATACATCATAATAATAATAATAATACACTAATCGAATATTGACAGTTTGATGTGTTAAGCCTTAAAATGTATCTCTGTTGTGCAACACAAACAGCAGTGGCACCTGCAGTTTACTGTGATGAGATATATTTGTTTTGTTTTTATCAATGTTTTTATTGTTCTTTTAGTTAGTTTTGTGGTATACTATTATTATACGATAACCCTAACAGAAATAGTATTTTAGTGTGGACTTCAGTTGATTGTTTTCACAAAGGTAAATGTGTTGGTGGTATTAGTTTTGTGTATTGCAATGATTTCACGGTATATATATTATCTGCGACTGGTAATAATTTTGATATATTGTAGTTACAGAACCTGTTGTGAGAAGTAAACATAATGTTAGCTTAGAATACTGGTGAACCACTCGTTGTTTCTGTTAAATGTAATTCAGTTTGGTATATTTTATTTGTTACTTAGGATAAAATTCTTGTTTACAAATAATCCATGGATATTGAAAAACAAGAAATCATTGCTTACTTATTCGATAATTAGGGAAATCCCTGTAAAATTATGACGACTTGTGGTGATATATCTGTTTCAACTAACCATGATTGAGATTATTTCATTCAAAACTTATAATCCTATCATACCTGAAAGGTAGGAAATATTCGACTTTACGATTTGCAGCGAAAAGCAGTAATTATTTGGGAACAGCAGGTTTTGCAAAACAAAATGTAGTTCAGATGTATATGCTTTGGTCACTTTTGTTAAGTTACCTAGGTAAAATGGTGTTAGATGTTTACATAAAGTAAAAAATTTCAGTAATACAATCAAATTTGTCTCTCAATAACATTTTATGTGGATTTTTGTTGCATGTATGCTTCATTTGTGTTTTGTGTGCACGATTAGCATGTTAGAATTTTTGAAAGAAACATTTATCTTCTGTAGGATATATAAAAGAAAATTGTTGTATTTTCTTTATTGTTGTGTGCTTAAAGTATACATATTCAAGAATCTGGCATACTTGATGCTGCTTCTGATTTAATTAGACAAACTTTCCATGCATTAAGGTAAAATGTACTAACAGTCATTATTTTGATCTGTATATTAAAGGATCAAGAAATGCGATAGTTACTTTATTTTTGATTTACTATTGAGTGTGAACTGTGGGATCAATTTGAAATATGATACGGCTCACTTCTGTAAACCACTTCAAAAAAATTGAGACATCTGTGATAAAGAGCTGAGTGTTAGTTGCTTTGACTTCATTTCATTTGATTTTGATTCATCTCTTGTCAAATTAGTTTTGCTCTTTTACTGAGATAATTTCTAATAATACATGTGGTTTGTAATAGTTTCAAATAATGTTTACATTATTTCACACGTATTTCTGTTTGCTGTCAAGGGTGCACTTTATTTGTTGTTGCTTTGAAATGGATACTAATTTGATTGGCAAATAAATTGCTTAATAAATCACCTAGTTTGATTCAACCTAGCTGTTGAGCAAGGTTATGCCACTGTCACAATATTGAATGTGACAGACCATATTATTTGTGTATGTGTCTGGTAAGAAAGATTTGGTTTCCTTTTAAGTAGTTCATTTTAAATTCTGTGTAAATAAACAATACAACGCTATTGATAGCTGAAATCCACAGCTTTCAGGATCAAATTAATAAAATGAATTCAAAGACTTCACTGGTGCATGTTTACACTGAATTTAAGCCTTCCTGTATTACTTTGAGAAAATGAATCTACAAGTTGCACAAGCACAATTCTGTTTACAAGCAGCCTTCAAAGAAAAAAAATCACTGAAAAGCACAAGTGGGTTCTTCAATATTGTGGAGTTTATAGAGTACCACACTTGTGCTGCCGATATGGGATTTCTTCCTGACCGTTGATCACTGACTTGGCTAGTCCAAAAACTTATCCTCCAGCAGTAACCTCACCAGTTCATCTGATGTTACTCCCGTGTATTTGATATTGCTATTGGTATTACTTCTTCATTACATAACAGGCCGATCTCCCAACTGACTTCAAAAGTATAGGTTCTTTCATATCGACAATTAAGTTAAATGTTGCATCCAGCATACTGGTGGCATAGATTTTACATGTATTTTGTGGTGTTATGACAAGAAATCCAGAGGACTAACTGGCCACCTTCAACATTGGTGTAGTTTGGACAGTAAGTATTATCTGTGCTTAGCTCATCTGTTGAGAGGTACTCTCATAGCCTCAGCTGTTTGCCATTTTACTTGATTGATTAAATTAATGTATCTTTTGCCAAGCGGCTTATTTAATGGTTTCTGCAGTACTCTGCATTTTTTCCTGGCCTCCTGCTGTCAATTATATACAGTCTTAACATTTGTGGTAGTTCCAATGCTCTTGTAGCACCCTATATCTTCATTGCCCCCGGCTGGTCCATTACAGATCTATCTGCTGATTTATCTTGTAGATTTGGCGATGATTTATTACTCTTCTGCTGGACAAGCATCTTAGAATCACTCAACCACTCACATCAGTTCAAAATATGACCAAAAGATTAAGAAAGGTGACAAGCTGAGACAGAGTGGGAACTCAATAAACCCGCAATTGCGGAAAAATATAAATTTTTTATTCTTAAAAAATTACATTGTTAGTACATACATATTACTACTACACAACTAAAACTACTTTGTTGATTGTTTCATGTGCTTTTACTTATGAACCTGGGCGTTGTCAAAACAGATGTGATTAAAACAAAATTTCTGTTAAAACTACTGTTAAAAATAATGTAAGCTACAAAATAAGTAAAATACTATTTCCTTTTTAGATATCAACAATATAGTGGCTGTGTGAGCCTGTTGAACAGCTGGACACCATAGCGATTGTAACTATGAAAATCATTTACACAAATGCCACCTTTGGCAGTTATAAGTGCTTGCACTGACTCAAGTGGAGCCAGGCTATGTTACATTTAGGTTGACCACACTTAAATCAAGGTAATGCTACATACAAATACATCTTTAAAAAGCTGCCAACTCTGGCATTTGTCACTACTTGTAATGACTTAGGTGGAGCCAGACGATGTTACATGTGAGTTAACCACACTCAAATCAAGAGTGTACTGCATGAATATACCCTTGCCATTTGGCAATGATTTATTACTCTGCTAATGGACGAGCATCTTAGAATCACTCAACTGCTCACATAAATGCACTACTAGGTCAGTTTGTAAAGCACGGCTATGTAGGAGCCTGCTGGGGCAGTTTGACCACTACCTTAATTCGTAGGTCCACTGTGCATGGTTTCTAGGGAAAATATTATGCATTAATTAGTTTCACCAATCAATGTCGTTCCAGTTCATTTGCCCCATGTGTTGGGGTTTCTTACTACATTTTCAAAGTGTCAGTTAAAGGACACACATGTATTATACAATTGAACCCTCCTACCCTCCACTGACACAGATTGTAACTACTGATTTGACTAAGCAACTTCCCTCTTGGAGTCTAACCACCTCTAAGAGTGTATTGGTTCGACTTTCGACCCATGAGCTGTACCTCTTGAGCTTGATCTACTCCTGAGTGCCCCATATTGGGGATTCTTGGCTCATGGCAATACTGATCACTTTCGCACTGCAAACTGGACCCCAGAGCCTTGATCCAACTCTGGGAGGTCTCCTAGGATTGATGTGGTTTGCAGGATCTCATGGATTAGGTGGTCCAGACGGACTCTGGCTCCCCCCTACCGGATTTGTCAAAGCTTTTACCCCCTTGGAAACTGACCCCCTCTAAGGGTGTACGTGGGTTACATTTCGACTTTGGAGCTGGACCCCTTGGGACTAATCCACCCAAGGGAGGTCTCCAGCAGGATTGACATAGCTCCTTAGGAACAGGATTGCTTTCAGATCACACCTAGAACTGATCCATCTGGGTATGCAAAGATCTCTTAGGATTAGGCAGGACCAGACTGACTCTGCCCCCCCCCCCCTACTAACTACGACTATAAACTGCTGCATATACAACCTACATTGAAGGAACGACTGGGCTTTATCTGACAACTGTCTTAATACTTTAATTATGTGTTTATAACCACTGTGGTATATGTATATATTGACTATAACCATTATGGTAGTTATACTGTTACGACCCTATGTTGGGTATATGTGTTGGTGCTTTTTAAAATTTTGTGCCAAACTTTTAAAAAAGTTCCTCTTTGGAGGCTATTTTACTGTCTTAACATGTAAATAAAATTTCCTCAAACCGCTTGTGCCCTTACTACCTTGGACTTCAATCATAGCATCAGAAATAACCCATTGCGAATTTGACCTTTGGGGTCATATCACAGCACTCAATCTGACCTTCAGGCTGAATTTGGCCTTGCAGGTCATATGACCTGGCATATAGACTGTTTCAGGTCCTGGTCAAACTGGAGCAAATATTGATAAACTGCTCCTTGTCACAAATGTCTGTGAGACATGATTTAAAAAAATTATCTTGGTCAACCCATTTGATGTGTTTTTGTTGGCTCGAAGATGTGAATAGGTGTCCAGTGGTCTGGACGTAAGAAACACCGAAAGCAAAACAGCCCAATCTCATTTGGACTTCAATAACATTTCCATTTATACTGTAAATTAACCCATTCACCACTAAAAGAGCATATATACCAGGATAGAAGAACTGAGAATTATTGTACCCTGATCTGCAAGTCAATATAAACACCAATAACTATACGACGAGCTGACAAAAGTCTAAACAAAGGCATTTTACACATTATTTCCATATTCCTACTATATAGTTACTTAGATACATTTATCTCTTAACAGGGTATACAATAACATGTCTGTGTTCAGATAACTAGGGTCCGTATTCACCACAAAAAATTTAAGTCTAAGATAACCAATAGTTTCAGATTTGTTCTCAGCTGAGACCAAATCTCAACTTTGTATTCACTAACAGATTCTTAACTGACACCAGCCTGAGACAAGTCTCAAATGCAGAGTTTACAAAGACATTGGTTGCAATGACTACATAGATTTCAGTTTACATAACAATCTATACAAATAGGTTTTTCCATAACTCCCATCTTTTATCAAATATAATTTGCTGTGATTTAACATCAAAGAGCATTTTTTGCTCTGAAAATACTCTATATACTTCATTTTGAAGATTGAATATATTTAATCTTAGTTCTTTACGTGCACAACTGAAGATATATTTTTTTGTTAACAATATTACAAGATTTAAAGGCCAGTATTTATGGTCCATTTCATGAAATCCTAATAGTTTAATTGATTTTGAAAAGTTAATCGTTATTCCAGTTTTCATAAATATCCACTGCTTAATGTTGGACCATAGGTCCTGTACTTTATTGCACTCACAAAACAAGTGTATAATTGTTTCTGGGGAGCAGTGGCAGAATACACACAAATTATTATCAGTTAGTTTTAGCTTGTACAGATAATCCCTTGTTGGTAATATATCAAATAAAATCTTATATTATAGCCAAATTATGGAATTGTCCAACACAGACTTACAACAAGCTTTAAATACAAGTTTCCATGTTTGCTCATTATCTGATTCACCTAACAACTCTCCCCATTTAATTCTACACAAAGGAACAGTGTTGGAATAGGCATTGTTGCTAAACATTTTATATAGAGTTTTACATCCACTATTTCCACTAAGACATTTCAAGTGAAAAGGATAAATGGGTTGAGTGCTAGCAAAGGAACAATCTTTTTTGTTGGTTTCTATAAAGGTTTTAAGTAGTAATTTAATTCTGTAATAGTAAAAAGTATTGATAGTAATTTTAAATATTCTTTCAATATCTTTTAATTTTAGTATTTCGCCGTTTGAGAGTAGTAGATCACCAACAAACAGAATTCCTTTTTCTGCCCACATAGGGTAATATAGATTTTCAGATGAAATGTGTGCATTGTACCAGAGACAAGATTGTACAATATCGCTGTTAGAATTAAGAGCTAGACTGTTTGTTAGGGAACTCCAATATTCAAATATCCTTTGCCAGAACGAATTTTGCACTTTTTGCTTTAAAATGATACCATAGTTACCACCAAATTTTGTTAGGTTATTTAAGTTTTTACAAGTTGATAAAAGCAGACTTCGCCACTGAGATTCCATTTGTATGAAAATTCTTTTGACCCAATTTGTTTTCAAGGCTTTCTCGAAATGATATATATTCACCATTGCTAATCCTCCATTGGAGAAATCCTGACAAATAGTTGTTCTTTTAATTTTATCGGGTTTATTATTCCACAAAAAGGAGTACAATAAAGAATTTACTTTGCTTAGGAAAGTTTCCGGTGTAGGCAGGGATGTCATTACATGTATACCTTTGGACAATACATTTGACTTGATAATACTAATTTTTCCAAATGGTGTTAATTTTCTATTTTTCCATTTATTAATTTCACCATTCATTTTTTCATAAATTTTTGTATAATTGATTTCTTCCATTTTGTTTAAATCTGTCGAAAAATCCAATCCTAATAGAGTAAATTCCGTACTTCCCCAGTCTAACTTAACAGATACATTTAATTTTTCTTTAGACAAGTCTCAAATCTTGCTAAAGAAAAAAATTTACCGCCTCGTTATTTTCTCATTTTAGTAATCATAAAGTATTTAGTTAAAATTAAGGACATCTATTTAAATTAAAGATATATTGAGAATAATAGCACGCCATTTCATCAATAATTGCTGATAATTTTTAACAATTTAATGTCACATGATGCATTCCTTTATTTGTATTCAGTTAGACAACTCTAAGGAAACAAGGGTGCAGTGGCTGGCTTTCTGCCAACCACAGAGTCGAATCTTAGGACAGCAGTGGGTGTTGAAATCTGTAAACTCGGTATTATCGCTCGCATTTGCAAACCGCTTCCAGAGAAGTTGTTTTCAGATTTGTGTAGCGAGATGGGTATTTGTAGTGACGTGATGTAAAAGGTTTACAAATATAAAGGGTCTGTAGATGGGCAGTTTGAAATTTGATTTTGAAGTGAGAAAACGTATTTTAATTTTGAAGCGTGGGTACCTAATAAGATAAGCGAATGGTATATTTTGTAAATATAAAACAATTTGGAAGACATAATTAAAGTGCTAGTGTATGGATATTTTACAGAAGCAAACTGTAAGTATTTTAATAAAATATTCAACAATTTCATTTAAAATATTTGAAAAATTTGAAAATATATTTGCCTTTATATACGTGATAACTTCTAGGAAATGGAAACCCAATTACAAAAGCGCCTTCAAGTGGTTGAATGTAGAACTACGGAGTTCCATTGTCGAATGACCACCATGTATCCGCAATTCTGATTGGTCAATTGTTGTTGTAAAACAGAGCATAACATCATGGCCAGTTTTTCGCGTGTGGGCGATAATCCCACTTCACTTTTTAAAAGTCAAATTACAAAGAGTTTGCACTACAAATCTCCATAAAACCAGTAAGAAGACAAGGAATAAATATAAAAAATGAAATGTCATGCTTCACCTTCGTGTTACTAATATCACTATTCTTTGTAAAACCCTGCATAACCCCATGCTAGTCGTGTGTTATTTCTACAATATCTAGTACTACCGTGACGTCACTTCATTCATTAATTTCTTTGCGGTTTATTTGTTTGACAAATGAGAAGGCTGTGGCACAAATATCTGTCAAGCGATGTGATTGGTTCAGAAATACTTTTTAAATTAATTGTCAAGCTTCGATGAATGAAGTCACGTAGATGCGCAGACAACGATTTTACATTAACAATGACTGCATGAAAAACCAGCAGACGAATAAATATATGTACTTTAATTAGGCGTTCATGTCTAGAAATCTGCAGACGAAACTGTTAAAAAAGACTCGTTCGAGTAGGCCATCACAATAGCAAACACAATAGTTTCTAGTACATATGGGACCTTACAGAAACCCAGACGTAGTGCTAGACAAGGTTTTTACTTTATAAAATATAACTGAATATAAGCATTAGAAATTTTCAAAATGGCAGAGTGTATGCTATACACCTTAATGTACCGATATGTGAACAAATATTATGCAGAATTTGATATTAAAGGGCTTAAACGGCAGATTTAAAATCGCGGCCACAACCCAGTACATAACTCGAATCAAAGATTCGACTAATAAAATCAAGTGAAGGTACTTCTGCAAACACAATTTGGGCTATAAATTATAACCAAAATTGGCACACTCCTGAACCTGAACAATAATTTATCATCTAGGTCATTGGGATAGCTGATACAAAATGTAGCTTTGTACCTTGTATGCAAACTGGTGAAATACCAAATGAGAGTACCAATTTTGTATTCAATACACAACAATTTTCTACTTGAACAGTCAAGACACAGCACTATTCTACAGTCATAGCCAAGGCTGCAATCCCAGGGCTCTATAAAATACTTTTAAAATAATCCTGCATAAATCTTAAAAAATCATTTTACATGATCAAATCAGTCCCATTGATTTAGCGAATACCTTTGGACAGTCATCAGTGCCAGTCTTGGTCACCAGACCAAAAGCTAACAACAGTGTCCTATCCTCTTTTGAGTCAGTATCTGAATAAGACATTTTCAAGATTTTAAAATCTTCTCCTACCAAATCATCTGGCCTGGACTCAATACCTTCGTTACTAGGTAAAGAGTGTGCCAACATTCTAATCTATCCAGTTACCAATATCATAAATTAGTCATTCAAAGAAGGGAATTTCGTAAAACTGCTTCAAAATTGCCTATGTCAGCCCCCTTCTCATGAAACATAGTCTAGATAGAAATCTTTTGAAAAATTTGTCTGATCACACCACACAATAACGTGATCAGGTTTCAATAACTTTTCCAAAGATAGTAAAAACTTGCTTGTTTGCACTAGCATACCTTAAACCATAGTATATCTCTCTTGGCAGGCACTGAATTAGATTACAACCTGGCACGTCCCTGGACTTTTCCTTTTTGACTTCATGCACATGAGAGGATGTTATGTCAATTTTGCCCTGCATAAATGTTTCCATCCTATTCTTTTCTACAAATAAAAAGTTTTTTGAAAGTTATATGAAACATTAAGAAGTTATTTCACATTGATCATTTCGGCAGTATTATCCACAACTTGGTTTGATAAGTCAATAAAATAAATCCATTGCTGCAAAAGTAATATCAGCTGTGAAAGGTATTTGTAGCAAGGGCAACAGTAAATAGTTTGAAGTTTTGCTATGGTCAAGGTGCAAGTGCAGTAGCAATTACTGGTTGCTTTTAAGTTGCAACAGGAAAAGACAAAAAGTTTTACTTAACAAATTTATTTAACAATTAAAATAATGATTACAGTCAACTGAGATGCTCTCAATAGTACATACAGTGATATAATAATGTAACAATCTGATGTGGCAACAATCCTATCCATGTGACTTACAGATAAGTTTGTCCACTGTGTCCAGTAATCTGTCCTGTGGTCTGTCTGATGTCCTGACCACTCAAATATGTATGTCCTGTGATCCGTTCGAGGTCTGATAACATGCAATTTCCTTATCCTATGATCCTTTCAATGTTTAACAACACAAGATGTCTATATACACATATTCAGAGAGTTTACACAACTAGGCTGTCTACTACAAGATATTGGCAATATCCAAAATACGGAAAATCCACTCCCTGGTAGATCTAAACAGTATCTACAGATATAAACAATGTATCATAAAAAATACTGAAGATAGAAAAAATTTAGAAATAAGGGTCGGTTTAATTTTCAAAGAGTGTGACGCTAATTCTTCACAAAGGCAGGTTTTATAGTGGCCACCAGTGAAGCATGATCACCCACAATGCAATTATAGTCTGGTGTCAGAACTGAAGCCAGTGGCCAGGTCTGGTCATCATCCCACAGTTCCCCACACCAGTCAGATCAAACTCAAACTTGGCCTTTAAGAGGACATAGGTCCAAATAAATGACTTACAAGATGAGATATTTAAAGAAGCATTGCTGGGAATATTACTTTTATTGTTTTAATAGCACTAATAGTATTTACAATTCGAGTACATCTTAAGGCAATGATAAAACTGGCATAGGATCATACAGTTAACTTAAAATTGTCATTTAATTTAATAACCAAAGGATTTGGAAGAAAATCTGTAAAGTGAATGAAGGTGAGGTGATCCTATGCCAGTGTGAAATTAACATAGTGGATACTTTCAAGGATAAGTTTTGAAATAATTACTTTTTAAGTATGAAGAGATAGTTACAAACACCCCAAACTCCACAACAGTAGGGCTAGATAGAAAAAAGCTTAGTGTTTAACATTTTAGCCACCTGCTCACCACAATCCATTGAATCAGTATATACCGCCACACAGTCCGACATCCGCATGCCATGCCTCTTTATGTTCTGTAAAGCCACATGTAAAGCCCCAATCTAAACAATATAAGGCTAAGGTGCCTCCTTACCCCAGGTGAAGTCAAACACACTCATTTTGTACTAACTTTATAATGAAAGAGATGAAGACCCTAACTCCTATGTGGTAATAGCAAAAGATTGGAGATGACAGGAAAGATACAGGACACAATTGAGAACCAGTTATTTTGGGAACAGTATTTAGCTTAACATCATAATCATTCTTCAGAATTGAGACTATTTACCTAGAACCACAATTTTACCTGATTTAAATATAATGTCACCCCAAGCCAACTGCTTCAAAGGTGAAAAGGTAGCCATAGAATGGAGAACCAAATTACACATTCTGAGAAACAAATAGGATGCCAATAAATTCAAGGGCTTAAAGCCTAGCCCATGTAGGTGAAACCACACTGCTTAGTAATTTTAGGCAATGTAGGAATATCAATTATAGGTGAAACCACACTGCTTAATAATTTTAGGTAATGTAGGAATATCAATAATCTTCTTTAACTTTACATTCATGGAAGCAGTAACTTGCACATCCTCTTGATTTGCATATCTTTGCAATGTAGGAATATCAATTATACGTGACACCACACTGCTAAACAGTTTTAGGTAATGTAGGAATATCAATAATCTTCTTTAACTTTACATTCATGGGAGCAGTAAGACGCACATCCTCTTAATTTGCATATCTTGAAAATTGCTACGTCCAGACCCAGTATGAATAAAATTGACCTTAATGATTGACAAATAATTTGCCATAAGTGTATGCTTGACCTTATTATAATTAAAACACTCAAGAAAACACAAAAAGGTTAAAAATAGTAACCATGTATATGTCCCATTGCATAAAGGCAACAAATGCCAGGAAGGTCTTGAAGAGTAGAGCATATGCTTTTCGAATTCAGTGGCCTGAGAGTTGAAAATAACTTAAATCAACTGGTCAACATATGCCTGGCATATGTAACACATTTACCTACCAAATCCAAGAGGGACTGAAGGTTCCTCCTAGAACAAGTGCCCTTGCTAGACCATTGGGTACTGATTGATGGTGTGTACAAGTGTGCCAAGACATCCTACTTGAGTACTAGGAGCCATCAACTTCTTGGAGCTTACGGTGAGGCCTAATTCAGCCAATAATTCCTGCAATCTGATGTATGAACTTTGAATTTTTGACGACGTAGACACACACAAAAATTCATCAATATTATTCCATATAGTATGATTTTCCTGGTTCATAAAAAAGTGTATGGTGTCTGATAAACATTGAAATATTCAAGCTCACACTTGATCACCTGCACAATCTCCCATTTTACATCCCCAACACGACAGTCTGTTGAAGTTACACCGACCGAATGGACCACTACAGGATTCAAGTTGTTTATGGCCGGAGAAATAACAGCATTATGGCCTGTTTGCACAGGATTTTTATCATTCATACAAACTGTAAAAGCAGTCTTATCCTTTTTGAACACTTTTCGATCATTTTTACCATTAGCACATGTTTTATTCTGGCATCCATTGTCAGCACTGACAGTATGCACCTTAATATTATCACTATGAATTCACTATTAACATCTTCAGCCAATCTTCCAAAGCGATTAGCATGCACAAATCTACTGCCTGACATTGACAAACCTGTTCAGAATATTCAGTATTGTTTACATATGATGTATATTGCTTCATTGCATTGTGTGCATTATGATAGAAACCAGTTTTGAAATGAGAGAAATTACCATATTGTCTAACAATTCTGCCCCTGGTAATTTTCCCCTTTAAATTAACTAGTTTAACAAAAGTACATTTCTTTTAACAACACCAGAATACAAACATTATAAGTTAAAAGAAATACATTTCTCTTGCGACACCAGAATACAAAACATTATAGGTATTGTGCCTATATACAGACGTCAATCTACTAAGGTATTGATAGTCCAACAAAAAATTATGTACAAACTCCGAATTGTAAACACATCTGGTAGGAAAACCTCTTATTAGTTGACTAGCATCATCTTCCATCACATTTCTGTAACACTGACCAGCAGACCTATGACTGCTTTGAAATTTATAGGTACCCTAATGAAAGTACTTGCAAATAAGACCGTATTTGCCACCAACAGTCTTTGGTTTCTTACCAAAAGAATGCATGGCAGAATTTTGGGGAGTGATATGCCTCTGGGTGTGTGCCCTATGAATAAGGTCAATATTGTCGGTATTCCCCCATTTAAACCTGTCCCCTTCCATGTTAGCAAGCAAAATTGAATGGGAACCCTTGGCTGCCTCACAAGAATAATCAACCCTAACCCTAAACTATTGACAAGGTAATCCAACATGGAGACCCTGTTACATTCTAGTTTTTCTTCTTGCATGCACCTAACAAACCCTGCCACCCATTGAGTCATGCTGAAGTCATTAATTGTGGGCCTGATCTTCTGGGCCAACGTAAGTATAAATATCTGGGGCCAATCAACAACCCTGTTTGCTGAAACATCACCAAGACCCCCCTCTCTGACTTAACTCTACCATGGGTAGCAGATTCATTCAAACCCCTAAATTCTGCCAACCGCCTGTCCGCCTGTACAAAGCATTATATTGCCTCAAAAATCCAACTGAAGGGACCACACTTTCAGTTGAATTTGCATCTTCAGTAATGCTACGGTGTGACACCACATCATCAGCATTTTTTACAGGGGAATTAGAAAAAGTCTGACTTGCCTGTGAGTTGCCCTGTCCCAGAGAACCCTGCACCTTTTTATACACTGAATTCAATTTATCCCCTTATTGCTGCAACTGAAGCAGGGTCTGTTCAGATAACATGGTGTCTGATGAAGGGGGTGCAGCGACTTCCACATCAGAAGGAAGTTTAGTTCATCAAGCTCAGTTCAAACTCTCATTGACAATCCGAAATTTCTAAGAGTCTGACCCCAATTTTTCACAAAGCCAGGCGTTTATATTGGCCACCAGTGAACCATAGCAACATACATTTCAATAACTAGTCTGGTGTTAGAACTGAAGCCAGCGGCCATGTCTGGTTACCCAATCAGATTCTTTCTGACAAAAATTATTGAAAAAAATACATCAGTGCCAACAGAGTTATGTGTACAATATCCAGTTTCGCACAATCTAGTCCAGCCCTAGAAGCTGCACCTCCAGATATTCCAGCTGCTTCTGAGTAAGTATGAGCCCCTTCTTCTCATTTCAGCATGGTTTTGGGACATTTACCCAACATGTATAAAGCAAAAGGTAGGCTTTTGTTTCACCATCTAAGAAATGCAGGCGTTAAGTGGTCTAATAAGGGAGAGCTTATTTCAAGGTCTGGGGATGTGATAACTGGGTCTAATGCTGTAGACAGAGAGGCCCTGGTAGGCTTTCATAGGATGAAACAGAACTATGGTGAACCATCAGGTTGGGGAGAATTTCTGCAAACGCTGAGAAAAGCCAATGTCTCTAGATCACTTTTGGAAGAAGAAGACCCTCAGGCAACTGCAGGAGTCCCATCAAATGAAATACCATCCAGGAACCTATGGTCAGCCCAGATGAAGAACCAGAGGGATCACCATATCATGGCTCAGTACCCGACTGGCTGACTTTAGAGCAATCAACAATATTGTTATAATTGTTATATAGATCAATAGACTCATCAGTTTTTGTTCATTATGCAACACCATGTCGGACTGTCCACTCAAATTATCCGAGTTTTTGAGAAATCTGCATTTCTTTTGTGCTTGTTGTGGAGGCACCATACAAGATATTACAGATGGGAGCCCAAAAGAAGCAGAAGAAGAAGAAGAAGAAGAAGGCGGGGAATCAAAGGCAGAGCAAGGAACAACAGCTGCATGCTTTTCTGAAGAAACAGCATTACACTCAAAGGAACCAGGAAGTTATGGAGGAGTGACAAGGCTTCTAAAGGCAACCCTGGAGAAATTTCAGAATCTCCCATCAAAGAAAAATCAAGTGGTGAACAGGAAAGAGGTGGAAAAGTGATTAGAATGAGAGGAAGCCTACACCCTGCACAAGCCAGTGAGAAGGAAGTTTCCCAGAAATAGAGTTTATGTAATGTATAAAGACCAGCAATTCAAAGTGGATCTGGTAGACATGAGTCACCTGAGCAAATATAATGATGGATACAGGTATCTACTCACCTGTATAGACGTTTTGTTAAATATGCCTGGGTTGTCCCTCTTAAAAATAAGAGTGGTGAAGATGTGGCTAAAGCTTTTCAGTCGATTCTCATTTCATCTGGAAGATACTGCCAGAAACTGCACACACATGAGTTGAAGGAATTTTACAACAGTAAGTTTAGAGCCATGCTTAAACTGTACGACATTGAGCACTTCAGCTCGGGGAACAACAAAATCAAATGTAGTGTTGTGGAAAGATTTAACAGGACCCTAAAAACCAGAATGTATAGATATTTCACTGCAAAATTGATGAATCGATACACAAGATTTAGTGAGACCTTACAATCTATCAGTTCATAGCTCTATAGGTATGGCACCAGCTGATGTATCTGACCAGAACCAGAAAGAAGTCTGAGAAAAGTTGTACGGTGGTCACTACCCCACCAGTGACAGGTTTCAGGTGGGTGACCAAGTTCGCATTCCCAGAGCCAAGGGTTGGTTCGAGCAAGGCTCCTTACAGAACTTCAGTGATGAGGTCTTTGTAGTGGTGCAATGTGAAGGAAGGGTGTCACCTGTGTACAAATTAAGGATGTCGCAGGGGAGACACTCGATGGCACATTTTACTCCTGGGAGTTGCAACGGGTGATCAAACCCATGGACACATACTTTAAGATTGAAAAAATTACAGATCAGAAAATAGAATGGAGAAAGAAATTCTACCTGGTCAAGTACAAAGGGTATCCAGAGAAGTTCAATACTTGAGTTCCTGCTAAAGATATAAAAAAGCTCTAAGGCATCAGAATGAAAAGTCATTCATCATTTAGTCATCATGGAATTCACATCGTCGTCTTTCTATATCACATTGCCTAGCAATCGTTGCAAAAGTGAGCACCCATCAAATAGTGCTGGTGAATACAAGGTATGTCTGGCAAGACAGATTCAACTGAAACATGACTACGAAGTTCCTTTGAGTAAAATACAGTATCCAAGAACATGGGACACTTTGAACACATCCTGCAATAAAGTGTGGTACAATGACGGGACTGGATTCAGAGAGGCTTGCATTGATCAAGGGTATTTCCCAAACATCGAAACCAGATGATAAGGCCATCAATAAGAATGGAGAGGATGGAATTATACTTCACTACAATTCTATCACCAGACGAGTCAAGGTGTATATCAAGGCCAACTATGCACTCAGATTCAGAAGGCTTGGCACAGATACTGGGGCTGCCAGGCTTGGAGGTTATCTCCCAGACAATGACATCACCGCATTCAGTAGACATCAACAGGGGATTAACTGCCTTGTAT
Source organism: Sabellastarte sp. h YS-2021 (assembly GCA_964017235.1). Taxonomy (NCBI): domain Eukaryota; kingdom Metazoa; phylum Annelida; class Polychaeta; order Sabellida; family Sabellidae; genus Sabellastarte; species Sabellastarte sp. h YS-2021. Next base: position 5,505,734 of record OZ024929.1, on the reverse strand, counting down.
GTGTATTACAATTTATGTGAACACCAGATAGTGGGAGACACCCTAGCTCCAGTTTTGAGAATTGTTGACAGCAAGGGAAAGGATGGACAAATTATTGTAAAATTTTATGGCCTACCACATTTCGTTCCACTAAGAAAGAAATACATCGATGTCACTGAAATCAATATAAGTGATGACACTGGAAATATTATATCATTTGCATCTGGGAAAGTGATCTGTAAACTCCATATCAGACTAAAATAGCCGAGTCTATTTAGAAAAAAAAACACAAAAATAATAATAATAATTATGATTTCTAAATCATACGTTCCCAATCACTCCTTACACAAACAATACTATGGTCAAGGAATGGCCAAATTTAAGGGCTCTCGTATGCAGTATGGAAAAAAGTTTGAGTAGTATCTTCAAAAGGGTTGCCCTTCCCCTCTTGTCAAAAGGGGCAAAAATAGCAGCACCACATGTGCTGAAGGCTGCCAAGGGTATAGGAAGAGAGCTGATGGGACAGTTACTGGACGGCTCTGCAATGGCACCCATGCCAAGACTGAGGAAACAAAAAGGTATAAAGTGAAAAATTACAACAAAGGAGACCATTTGGATGAAAAAGCCAAAATGAGACACATCAGACATATTTATCAGACATGTTCTACAAAAAAATAAATAAATAGAAGAAAGAACAAAACAAAAATAAAGTTAAAGCCATAATGGGGGTTCTCATAGACGAAGCTTCGTGTGAATGTTCTACCAGTTCCTTGGAATGGTTTGATTTTTTACCCACACAGACAACCATTGCTAAAAGTACATGGCAGGAATACCTACCCAGAGGCTCCTTTTCGCATGATAGTGCCCTGGTGGAATTTTATTTATCACCCGAGGTAAATGAGTATATGGAACTTAAGAACAGCTACATGAAGATAAATTTTCTCATCATGAACAAAGATGGCACTCAGTGTGGAGTAAATGACCTTGTGGCACCTATCAATGACATATTTAATGGCTTGTGGAAAAATGTAGAATTGTTCCTGAATGACCACCTGGTATCCCAGTCTAATAACTGTCATGGGTATATCATCATGCTAAAGACTCTGCTGTTCAGCACGGAAGAGTTGGTAACATCCCAAAAGACCAACCAGTTGTTTTTCAAAGATACTCCTGGCAGATTAAATTGGACTAATCCTATTCTACCCAATACAACAAATGCAATTCCCGGCTGGACCAGAAAAGATGGAAATGGTAGTGTAATTCCTGCCGATGCTAATAATATAGGCAACAACGGGTTACTCAAGAGATACCTTTACACAAAGGAGAGGTCAGTTACCTAAAACAATAGTCATTTGAATGGTGGAGGATGACGCATTCACTGGTTTGTGCACCAAAAATCCCTACAATTTCAAAAGTTTCGACCTCAGATCCATTATCTTAAGTGCCAAAAGAGTGGCTGTACCTGGAACTCCACTAAAAATCGAAGATGGAGATACAGCTATATGTTGCCAGACTCTGTTTTATGGGCTGCATAAATTGGAGTGGGAGAGCGGAAGTACCATTAAGAGGGAAGACTGGTCCAGGGGATATGCCTTGCAGGCATTTGATCTCACAAATGACTTTAACCATGGTGACAACTACTCTCTGGTGGACCACGGTAAAGTCAAATTAGAGTTGCAGTTCTCCAATAAGCTCACACAGACTATAAATATCCTGATCCTCTCGGTTTGACAATGTCATTGAAATTGACAAAGATAGAAACATCCTGTTTTATTACTCTTGAATGATAATAATAATAAAAAAAACAATATATACGACTGGCAGTTAGAGAAAGTCTTGAGGTCAGATCCATACACTTCTAAACTGTTTCGAGGTGTTTATCCTATAGACCGTTTACCCAAAACCATTAAGTTTCGAGCAGCCAATACCCATCCAAGTAATCAGGATGGTGAACACTGGGTTTCATTCTACCTTTTATCCGAGAGGGAAGGAGACTTCTTTGATTCCTATGGCCATCCCCCAGGCAGTCTTGATCCAAAGTTTAGAAAGTGGATGACAAGTGTGGTGTCAGAGAAAAATGCCCAATTATTCTACAACCAGAGAAGAGTACAAGGGCCTTGGTCATCTACATGTGGGCACTATTGCCTTTATTTCCTGTTATTTTGAGCCAGAGTAGTTTCCAGTGAAGATATCATCAAAAGTTTAGGAACAGAACCAATGTACAGTGACTTTCTAGTTAAGCAATTTATCAAGTGTCACTTTGGTTCCATGATATGACATTGTTGCTGCTTTAATGCATTGTTATTGTGCTTGCTTGTTATTTTTGCTGTTGTTATATATTACTCTTGTTTTCTCTCTCTGTCTCTCTCTTGATATATATAAGATGAAGTTTTCTTGTTGTTGTTTTAGTGGGGGTGTTTTTGTGTGTGTGTTGAGGGGGCTCGGTGGTGTAGCAGTTAGAGTTCTCGCCTCCAACCTCTGAGGCTGCTGGTTTGAATCTCGGGCCGGGTGCTTCATGTTGGAAAGTTGGTAGTTACTTGCCGATGCCAGGTAGCTTACAGTGCAGTATGCACTGGTTCCTCCACCAGAAAACTACCCGTCGCAATATGACCCTGGCTGTTGAACATGACATAAAACAACAAATAAATCTAAATTGTGTGTGTGTTGAAAATAAAGATAAAAATGATGACATATCTTAGTTTATTAATATTTATAATAATAGTAATAATAGTATTATATACACACAAAAAAGATAACAACTACAAAAACAAAACAAATAAACAAACTAATGTCGGTAGACACAGAAATGTCTTTTTTCTATATATACACACACACTAATGTATATAATTGCTGTCTGTGTCTCTTGCCATCATTTTATTTCCCCCCCCCCCCCCCCCCCCCAGTGATAAGAAAAAAATTAAATTAAAAAAACTACTTATTTCTCCCCAATTACTGCTGTTGTTACTATTATTGTTTGCAAAGTAGCTTGCTGCAAGTCCCTTAATTTGTCGTGGGTCCACACACCTCCCACATCATAGAATGCCTCGGTGATGGACAGCTGGTCAGCAGGTAACCCTTCTGCCTGGCACCACGGGAAAAATTCGAAAACCACACTGCCGTGACAAAGTATCTCTAACACCTCAGCCCAGTAGGTGTACAAATGGGTTGGCACATTTTCCCCCAAACACTTATGATCCAGCTGTTTAGGCAGCTCCAGCTGGCATCCCTCACAGATAGGTCTGATGACCTCTTTCATTGCACTCACCATGTGCATGGCAAAAATTTTCTTAAAATTGAGCACCAGCATGGCCTGGATCACAGAGTTTTCCACCTCATCTATGTACTTTAACTGGAATTATACAATACACAAAAACACATCCATGTACATCAAAAAGTCATCTGTGTGTAGATCAGCTCAAACAAATGTCACTTTTCTTTTTTTAAAATTATTTTTCTTGTAACAGGATGCTTATACCTCATACAGGTTCAGCTTGAGATTTTCCCATTCATGTACCTCCATGGCTACACCCCTTTTTGTGGCATACATTTTACCAGAGAGTGCATCGATGATGTAATCCCTCATATCTATCAGAACCCTCCCCCTGTACTTGGACACAGCTGCAAAATGGCCAGGACTTAAGGTAAACATACATTTATCCCCATTAATTGCTACTTGGTCAGATCTGACACTTTCACAACTGAACAGATCTCCCCCACTCCACTTGATGATGCTGCTGGTTGGCCAGTAGGGGTCATCTGCTGACCTTGATGAGGTGCAGGGGTCATCGGCTGACCTTGTAGAGAAGGGGTCACTGGCTGACCTTGAGGGGCATGGGTCACTGGAGGTGGGTTGTACACTGGTGTGGTGCTAGACACAGTTGGATCTCCAATTATAGTGGTCATATCATCACTTCTGCTCAAAACAGAGGTGTGCACTCTTCGACGTCCAAGGTGCAAATGAGGCGGGAGCTGCTGTGCAGCTCCTTTTATAGTGCCTTTGATGTGACATCATTTGCTCTCTTCGGATTGGTCCATTTCGCCTGTGATGTCATCGTGACGTCATCTGCTATGGTTATGGCGGTTCCCTAGCAACGTTTTTTTCAACCCGAAAAGTCCCAACACCAAATCTCCTTTTTCCAAGTCAAGTGACCTTGTTGCAACGCAACAAATCAATGCCCTCTACCTGTCAATTATCTGTCACGTGACTGGTCATGTCACTAGGCTCCGCCCACTTCCAGACACGTGACCCATTGTACACAACGGTCACGTGACTAAATACTGAAATCTAATTGGTTACACGCTATTGTGCATGGTATATTCTTCTTATGTTACTATTCTGGTGTGTGCTCTTTTTATTACAGTAAGTCATTATTTTGCATTTCACACATCGAAAGTACTAAAAAATGGGAAATAACTTTCTTGTGTTTATTTTATTTTGAAATTTTCAAGTTTCATAAGATCTTTACTTTTTGTCTTTATTTGTCTCTTTATACCTCTTTGAAAGATTCTCTTAAACATTTAAAACATCTTAAACATTTAAAAACAAAACTAGTCTTTACAACAAATAGTGCAACATGTCAGACATATGAAACAAAATTTAATAAAGTAAACTAAAAACCATGTTTTGAATTTAAAAACATTCACAGTTTTAATCAAATGTAAACACTACAGTACTGGTATTACATTTTAGCACTACATCTTCTAATTGCCTACATGGTGTGGATACACTCGTTTATGTCTCTGAACTTTGGATGGTTTTAGACTTCTTTCTTTGTTGTTGCTCCTTACAGTCTGTCTTTTGACAGAGATTAGGTGCCATAATATTCATATTAGTTTAAGCATTATAGCATTACTTATTTCCGTAATACCTCTTTATTTTGGCATAATTAGAATTATAAACCATTAACTTTATTGTAAGCCATTAAAACCTATTAATGTAGTAGCCTGGGTTAGATTGTAACATACTTACTCTAAAACAACTCTCTTTTATAGACCAATGCTGACCACAACAAACGATATTGAATTGATACCTCAGTATGTTTGAAAGGGTAGCTACTTTTGCGGTTAAATGCATGGAGGGATATGGCAAAGTGTTATTACAAAAAAATGCAAAGAGTTAAATATTTGCAGCTTCATAAATGAAATTACTTGTATTTATCTGTCAGGAGGTATTTTTCTGCGAGATAATTTTCCATAATTTTCTCATGCAGAATCTGAAAAAACCTAAAATGTACCAATGAATTAATATGAAAAAACGTTAATTCAATACTGAATATACCATGCTTAGGATGACTATCAAATGCCCTTTTGTTCTTGGAAGACTGCCCACTGAGCTAAACCACATTCCACCATTTGAAAATAATGCTGTGTTAACTCTTCATTGTTTAAAAATAACGGAGAGTTTACAAAACAGAAGGATCACCTGTCTGGGTTTTGTATTAACTTAAATGTGCATCCCCAAGGTACTTTGAGTGTCACCTGCAGGCTTTACTCTTCTGGATATTTTTTCTTGTTTTGAGCCACTACATTTTAGAAACACTGTAAAGGCCGCATAACTAGATCAGGATTGTTTTCAAACAAGTGGAATTGCTTTCAGGTTATTGAAAAATTCTGGTTGTTAAAAAGTTTAAAACTTCATTTTAGTGTTATAACTAATAAAACATAGCATGCATACACACTCCTAAAGTCTATGCAGAGATTACTTGAGCAGTGGGATGACCCAAAAATAGTTAGACAGGAAAAAAACAATAACTAAAATAAACATAACATTCTTCCAAAAATAAATTGGTATATATTTATAAATGGATTCTACATTGCTAAAACTACCAAAACAATGAATTCTATGATGCAAAAGGTCACATTAAAGGTTAAATAATTTTGCAGCCTATTAATTTTTGCATTGTGATAATGATCTTTTGAATACCTTAGTCATAACTGTACAACACTTACTCCAAAGCAAATCACCCAGAAGTAATAGCTCAATGGGCTGTCGTGATTAATTCTCAGGTTATATGACCACTACTCTTTATCCCTGGGGGTTATCAGCCTCTCTCTTGGTAATCCATTGGATTGATATTGTGTTCTGTTATACCTCTTTTTCATAAAATGATACATTGTATTTGTGTAACTGAAGGCGATGCAAGCTGGTCTACATTCTAAACCTCTCCCAAATTTATTCCCATTAATTGACTCCAAACAAATTGACGCCTTCCTATATTTGGTAAACATATTAAAGAGTGCCTCTAAGACCCCTCTTGAGGGGCCACGGTGGCAGAGTGGTAACACTCTCGCCTCCCACCTCTGAGGCCGGGGTTCTATCTGTGTGACGGCCTTAAGTGGGAAAGCTGGTAGTTGCTTGTCGTTGGTCGGCAGTTTACAGTACACAACCCTAGCGAACTCTATGTACTGGTTTCCTCTGCCCTTCCAACTACCTGTCGTGATATGACCTGTATAGTGTTGAAAGCGATATAAAACCCCAAATAAATAAATAAATAAAATAAATAAACTAAGACCCCTCTTGCTAAAGAAGGAACATGGGTTTCACGCCTTCAGGTATCCGGGTGCCACTTCATCCCTCTTCCACTGGGGTCATGTCCTTAGGCCTTTGAATGGCAGTAATGTGCAACTATAAAATACACTGACACATGGAGAAGCATGGTTGTCTGCTCTTACCTTTAACTGGCGTCTGTGGGACCATATAATTTTGTGTGATACAAAGTTTAAGAATTTTAGCACAAATATAATGATCTAAAATGTGAATATTTACCTCAATTATTGTGTTCACTTTTTCTAACATTCGTGGCGTTCCCTTCACTTTATGCTGCATCTTTCTTACTTGGTCATTTAACTGACTTCTATCTATGACCATTTTTGTCTTAGCCAATGTCATGCTAGCTTATTTCTAATTCTGGCATTCATTCACAAAGCCCCTACTTGGTGTTTGACCAAATGTTTTGGTACCGACACTTCCATATGTTACATTCTGAGTTTGCTGGTTTCTATCTCGGCCTGGGCTTTTCATGTTATAGACAATCTTACTAACTTGTTGAAGCTCACGTTCAGTGATAGAATAACTGGTTTTCAATATATTCTCTATTCTCAAAAGTCCCCATCATTTTATAACTTATATAAAAGTATTGGGTGTCTATAAAAGTTTTCATCAATGCTGTTGCTCATCAAATCCAGATAGTATTCAATACTGACTTAAATATTACCACATCAACCAATACATTGAATTTCTGTATGTCGGCATACTGTCACAGTCCCTGGAATTGAAACACAAATTACAGTGCTAAATATTATGATTAAGATCAAAGTTGGGATTTTACGTCCCTTTCAACAGCCAGGCTCATATTGGGACAGGTCCTCAGCATAGTCACTTGTGGGGGGGGGGGGGGGGGGGGGGGGGGGGGGGGGGGGGGGGGGGGGGGGGGGGGGGGGGGTCTAACGGACACATAGGTGACTGCCTGTGATTGGATGCCAAACTTGCTAACCATTAGGTCACTGAGGACCCTTATTATGATTAAGGAGAGTAAGATCACAGTGGTCTAAGTTTATGAAAGGCAGGGAGGTAATCGACAACTTGGGGAAATTAGTTTATTCTATGTTACAACTATCATATTATGTACATACTTCAATTAAGGTCACCTTAACTTAAGATTACACACAATATTACACAACTAAAGGTGACCTTAAGACACCAATGACATTAACTACAGATGATTTACTACTGAACTTATTGTTATAGCTGTTTATACAATATTACAACTACCATTATGAATATTATGTAGAATTTCAACATACTGACCTTGACAAGGTCACAAGTTATCTTTCATAACAACGTAAGATGAATCATGATATGTCATTTTGTATGAATAATATAAGAATACTGTATATACAATCAGCATTATGTAGATTACTGTTATTTTAACTTAATTGACACCAAATTTTACGATAACCACAGTATGTGAGGTCATTAATGTAATTAACATGTGCATTGTGACCATTTCTGACAAGATATTTTTAACTGCATCACATTTCGTACTATAAAAAAATATCCCAGTGATATCCGACCGGCAGGGATAAGTCAATGTATAGCTTATTCGGATGCTGTAGTGCAAGTAAGTCAATTTGAATATGCATTAAAGGGCCAACAGCATTCAAATTTTGGATAATTGAATGAACAATGCATCTAAAACTTACTCTAGTGCAAGTAAGTCAATATTATCTGGCTCAATTCGAATATACAATAAAGGGCCCATAGCATCCAAATTTGGGATAATGGATAGTGCATCTAAAACTTTGTAACAAGAAAAGTGGCTTTTAGTACGCAATTGTTAATAGACTAACCATTAGGAAAGCTAAGATTTATCACAGTGCTACGGCAATCAGAATCTCACTTTCCAGTAGTCCAAAAATGGGATATATGTAACTCCTATGTAACTCCTGTATATGCTCATCAATATAGCTTGACTGCATCATGACAAGAGCATGATTGTTCCGGGTTACTCAATTTATAGGATCTACCACTTGTTTATCAAAATAATCACAAAGTAGGTGGTAGATACACATTGAGTTCTCACCTATATCAACAGTAAATTTGGAAAGTAACAAACACTTTGAATACAAGAAGCAGTATATTTACTAGTTGGCTGCATATTTCCCCCTTGCACTACTATTTAACATCACATTTGAACTGTGTATACTACAGAAGTTCTGTCAGACTTCCCAGAGAAAACCAGATTATGGAATCTTTTACCACATTTGTTGGCAACAGCCAAGGTTTTAGAGTAGTTAAGCTTGATGTTATGCTGTGAAATACTCAGTTACAGATCCAATTGCTTTGGATCCTGACTGTAGTTAAGTATGATTCTTTGACCTATTGCATGACTAGAAGGACTAGGTATGTCCCAGCTTACTTGTTTTTGAATGATTCCAACTATTATGGCATTCTGTCTCGCAATAAGGGAAACACTTGCCTTCTTTATTCCAGCTTGTTGCACAAATGTGTTTACCAAACATTCCTCTCGCGCCCCATGTGCTTGGTTCTGAATGTTCACACCCTTGTTAAAATACACACACCATTGAGAGACTTATCATTGTCACTATGGCCCGTCTTTTGTTCTCTCAAAGATCTACCGTGACCAACCAAATGCCTCTGAGCACAATGTCAGATGCTTCCCTGATGATTCTGCAAAAGTCAGTCATCCATTCGATCGAGAAAAACTGGTAAAAAGTAACCCTGTCTCTGTTTGACCAGCCAGACTGAATTCATGAGGCCACTTGACTCTTTTATTGACATAGACCTCTACTGAACCAATATTTGGAACTTAATTTTTCCCTTACCTGGACCAGCATTTCTAAGTGAAAGGTTAAGTCTGTTCTCCTCCTAGATCTAAACATCTTGTCTAAATCAATCTGGTGATGGTAATAACCCAACTCTAGAACCAGAAGTAGGGAGAAAATTAACCGTTTCCTGTTGTGGGACATGTGCTTCAACCCCAGTACCCCTACAATTGCAATGTTTCACCTTTGCCCTATGATTGATCTTTTTGGTAATATTCTGAAGACTGTTCTTCTTAATACTGGCTAATCTGTTACCTAATACATTCAATTCGGCATCAATCGGCTCATTGAAAGCTCTGACCATAGAAATATGAATGTAAATCTGAAAGGCCTGGGGCTCTGGCCCCAAAACCAGCTGCTATAAGATCTACCATTGTTTGAATAATGGGTGAAAAATTTTGGTTTGAATAATTAATAAGACTAGACAAATCAATTTCAGGCTCACTTTCAGAAAGTTGAAAAAAGACTTGCTTGGATTTGAAGAACCAACTATAACATCTGTGAAAAACTCATCAATGACCAACTGGCAACATGTGGTGAGAGCCCAGGACCAATCACAGAAGAGTTAAAAATGATGTAAATGGACAAAGCTAAATGCATATTAAAGATGGGTAATACAAATGAGCCCCCAGAAACCCAAATGTCACTCGCATGTTAAAAAAATGAAATTCCCTGTTCCTGTCACACACTCTTGGGCATTGTTTCAGATTTATCCTGTGATAAAATCTTGTGACACTCATTTAGGCAAGTTCTCAGAGTAGCAGTTGGTATGAGGTCAGTGTAAACCTGGTATAATTATTCACTTTATCCACTTAAAAACTTATTTATCTTCACACCTCTTACTGTATACTGCGTACCAAGAACTGATAAGACTGTAACATATTTGCTTATGTTAGATTATTTATCTGCATCTGTAATCTTTAAATAAAATGTGGGATAATTACCATTACAATAGTCACGTTTATATTTTAATCAAGTGTTTTGTAATATTTTTACCAAGAAACAAGTATCACTTGCACTGGAATATGTGGCATTTCTTCAAAGAGATACTTAATGGGATTCATTTGCAAAAAATTTACTGATGCATTTCAAGTTGATGATGTTTATGGGGGGGGGGGGGGTTCGACACCATCTGATTCCTTTAATTTTTACCTGGCCAACTGTATCTCTAAATGCTGAGAAGACGAGCAAGGAAAGCACTAGATAAATCAAGGGATTGCAGACATTGAGCGTTAAGTCAGAAATTCTGATTATTTATACAAAAAATAAGTTAACTTTGTGAGTTTTAATATTTGTACCTGTGACAAAATGAACAAACTGCATTCCACAAAATATCAAGCGGATAAAGGTCCCTTAACTTTGAAGAAATACAGTTCTGATGAGGAAACAGCTTCTATTATGGTCTAAGCTACTTCTTTCTGTGGGCAGACATTAAAATATATTTTAAGTGTAAAACAGGTTAATATATCAGATAATATATGTTAAAAAGAAGTTTCTATGTCAAAATATTGAATTTATATAAAATGAATACATTTCTTTATGTAGGTATATCTTTCTTGTTTGTCATTTTATGTATCTTGTGTTTGCTCTGTATATTATAATGATTGTCCTGTCTTGCTGTTTTGCGTGGATAATAAATTTGATATAAAAATGTGAATCTGGTATGGCAAACTAACATACAAACTCCAGCAAAGATATCACCCCTTTGAAAGAGACCATATTGCACAATATCATAATGAAATATTGTGCGTATACTTTAGAATATATTGAAGTAATAATTGCTCAGCTTTGATGTATCTCTGTCAGACCAAATGTGCCCTTATTTCCAGTTAAATATATCTATAACACGTAATGAAACCTCCATATAGGCATTCTTATAATGAAACTGTTCTTTGGCTCTAGAATTATTCACTTCCAGCATAATGAAGTGGTCCTGATACACTATATTTAACCTATTACTGTTAAATGGCACATGGGACAACTTTTTGAACTAAGTTAAATTCTCATAATGATCTATGCAATCTAACGCCTAGATAGTATAGTTCAATATTGAGATAGTTGGCCAGCAATGGTATATTTGCTTAGATTCACTTTTTCCACGCCTTTAATCCATTATTTCTAATCAGTTAATCATATCATGTTCCATGCCTTTTTATATTTTGCAAAGAAACATTGTTGTTAAGTGCGAACATAAATCGATATCATGAGGATGTGAGGAAGGTAAGTTCCATTTTTGAAACCCAAAAACTTTAAGGAAGACTTTATGATGTCTTTTCATTTGCTTGGAACTCTCCGAAGACCAGTCTCATTGCTTGGTATAACTGGCATTGCTTTGATAACTGATATGCGGATCAGTCTGACTGAATTCATTTCTCTGAATTTTCGGTTACTTGACTAGAATCACTGAGCAATCACCCTTGGTGAAATGTTTTGTTATAGAAAAGGCAAGTTTTATGTGGAGAAACAACTTTGATCATCTAAAAATGAAAAATAACTGACCATATGCATGTTGAGGTTTAGGACATTAAAGGAGATAAATTTTAAGAGAATTTTGGAAACTTTTAAAATTGTGTGACTTAAGAGGTTTAATTATTGAGTTTCTGTTGATGGTGGAGATCTTTAAGGAGAAAAAACTTTGGTTTTAAGTTAAGCATTTTTAAATTTTGGAGGCTTTGAAAAGAACAAAATTGTTGGACTTTAGGAGTGTAAGTTGTTTGCATTTTAAACGGAAACATAATACAATAATAAATAATAAAAGAACTTTAAAAACTGAGAGAAATATTGCATCAAAAGTTCAGTACTTGTGTTAATATTTTATTCGAGACAAGTGCTTAAAAATGAAAGGCACACTGCCTCTGCAAAGTCTACACATACAAGATTAATGTAAATAAAGATAAATCACAGAAATAATCTAGCAAAAGTGCAGTACTTGTGGTATTACTTATTTTCTAGGTATGTGCTTAATGTGGGTGTTCCACCACATGACTAAGCTTCCCGATTAAGGGTTTTTGGGAGTTGGGTTCAAACATTTACCTATATCTCCCTTATTACTGGTCCTTGAGGTTTGGCATGTGAAACCAGCCTATAGGAGATCATGGGCTGGAAATCTTCTGATGTGGTCAGATTTGACCTTGGACTCTTCCTTCAAGGTCAAACGAGGACAACCAAACATAAAAAAGTGCTTATAACTTGCTTATTATTGGTCCTGGAGGTTTATAATGTGAAACAAACTAATGGGAAATCATGGGCTGGAAATCTTCTGATATGGTCATATTTGACCTTGGACCTCTCCTGCAAGGTCAAACGAGGACAGCCAAACATAAAAGTGCTTATAACTCGCTTATTTTTGGTGTTAGAGGTTTGCAATGTGAAAACAAATCTTACAGGAAATCATGAGCTGGGAATATTTGGGCCCTTCTTTCAAGGTCAAACGATGGTTCACTGGCTTTGGTGAGTTGTCACCTTAACCCCTAGGTGTTGTGGATATGAAAGCACGTCTATTTAGCAGAGTTAACAGGCCTCCAGACGGGTCTGGTTCATCACAAAGTAATGCCTACCAGGTCTCATGCTGCATGGTTGAATACTGCATTATGTGTGACACATAAATATTCAATATATTACTTAGTAATTCTGTATAAAAGACACTTTGGTAGCTCACATAAGTTTTGTCATCTTATGTGCTTTGGCAATTTTATTGCTGGCCCTGACTTTTTCTTTGCTCCCGGGGAAAGGGTGGTCTCCATTTGGAATCATGTAGGCCAAATTTGTCACTTGGGATAGGCTGGCCCAGGCACACCCTGCTGTCCCCACTGCACTTGACCTTTCGACCTGATTTTGACCTTTTATGCACTGGTAGTGCCTTGTTCACCTTTTGCCTACTTTGACCTTTTGTGGCTCTGGCAGTGCAATGTTATACCTTTAATGTGTCAGATCTCACTGTCAATATATTTGTACCTACCAGCTTGTACGCTGAAATGGCCATATTGTTATAATTGTACATATTAATTCCTTTTATCAAGTATTACTTTTATTCCTATTTTAATGTATGTATCTATGTAGGGACTTTTACGTCCTCATGTAGTAGTTAACCCACTAATGTTATGTTTCAAATGTTATGTATCTTGGAAATTTAAAATGATTCTTCCAAACTGTCTTTACACTTTACCATTAAATTTGGCTTCAGAGCAGACTAAATGAGACTTACCTGTAAGTTGAAATTTGATTGTAGTTCTGTAAAGTTGTGACCAGGACCGAAGGGATTACATGGGATAAGGAGTGTTGATAACCAGTCTGTCAAAACATAACTAGCCTTTCTGCTATTACTCCTGTCAGGGCAGGTATTACAAAACCTTTGTACATTAAAAGTTTCTAAATTATATTTACTTCTGGTTGCTCAACAATCTTTATCCCATGTGATCCTCTAGGGACTGGTTATAGTGAGAGTGAACTGTAAGTGACTATTCAGTAATAGTAGCATCATGTTTAAGCACCTATTTATGCAATGTCACAGAAGTCAAGTATGATAATTTGAATGTTAAATTTGTACCCTTGCCATAATTTAACCAAAAATTTTGCTCAAATATCAATGTCAACAGTACTCACATGTATTCATTCCAACTACAACTGTATATTTATTTTTTCACGTCCAAATGTGTTTTTCATTTGAATTTCATTTTTATATTTCCTGCAATTTCCTTGAATATTTAGGTAGAACACAGATATGGATACACATGGTTCTCACTGTATGTCCAATTGTATCATCGTCTCCAATGTACCCACAAATGTGCCAAATATTGAAAGATACTTGCGTGAATACTTTGAAGATAGTGCATCAGGTGGAGAAGATCCAGAGTGTGTACAAAAGATCACTGTGATAACAACTCGGAGAGAAGCCTTGGTGGATTTTACACACAAACAGTGTGAGTACACATCTTAAACTCTCACAGAATAACAACCTAAGCCTGTTAATTGATTTCTTGTTTGTCACATGGTTATTTGTAAAAAAAAGATTAGTAAAAAGTTGACTTGTTAGCTGAACGTTTTTTTTTGTTCAGATTGCTCACCTAGAATCAATGATTAGGGTAATAATAGCTTCACCTAATTTACAGGTAAAATGAGCACTATTTTGTAAATCAAATCAAAAGTCATAATCAATGCTATTAGTAAAATTCCAAGTGGAACCTTTACCATTTCACAGATAACGCAAAAATATAATCAACTAAACTATAAAAAGCGTTTTCTGTAAATATATAGTGTACTAACGTACCTTCGTAGAATGTCACAAACTGAGCCAAGCAAAACTTGAACTCTTAGAAAATATCAAAATTAATAACTTAAATTAGGTATTAAATTGTGGCATAATACAATAGAAACATGTGGTACATATTGCTGAGGACGTATTAAAATTGCTCTAAAACACATGATACTTCACATTTCATGGATTTTACAACCATTATATATTCATAAGTTTGCACTCATGTCCATTTCCAATGGTCTTTGTTCAACATTTGACACAGCCACTGGCTCAAATCTGATACAGATGAGGAGTAGGCTTTAATTTCTGTTAAAAAAGCTGTTTCTGTTAATAAAGTTGTTAAATAAGCTGTACAAACAGCAGAAATCCCTTCAGTATCAAATTAAAGCTTAGATTGCAACCATTTTAAAAGCCCCCTTGGATTTACCGGTGGATCAGATCACTGAATGGGACCTAAAGCCTAGTGAAAGCCATGACACGAAATTCCATCCAAGACATCCAATTTATCAAAATCCGAGTGAAGCAATGGAGGTGGAATTTGTTGGGCCTCCCCTACCACCTTGTCATAAAAGAGTTCATGACTTGGATTCCCACTTGGAGATTGACTTGGAACCTGAATCGGAACATAACGATCTGAGCCAAGGGGTAAAACCTCAGAGACAATCTGACAAACGGAGACACAAATCTCACAAATATGTAAGCTCCTCATCAGAGGAATTAGACTTGCCTCCTTAAATGAGAAAGTCCTCTACAGGTGAAGAAAATGTGAGATCTACAAACTGGTTTTAGTTGTTCGCCATGGTGGACGTATTTTTATTTCATAATGGATGAGTATTTAAAATTCTCGATTTTGCACAGTTTGCTGGTCTGTATCTGTTTTTATCGTCATTTTATGTAAATTGTAACTCAGAAACATCACTGTATGCTCATATTACCTCTGTAAAGTTGTCTGAATTGTGAAAAGTGGCTCTTTTGCGTCATTTCCCGCGGATTTTACATTGTTTTGACATTCTGACACCAGTAATTCAACCTAATAATATAATAGCCCAATAACAACATTTGATACATCAAAATCACACCTCTTACCATTCCACTATCAAATTTTCTGATCAATTAAATTTTCCATACCAATCTTGCACCAATCTTTTACTAGTCTTAACCTATGCATCTCTATGGTTTGCTGTATAGACAGGTTAGTACATAGGAAAGGTAGGTTTACTTTTTTTAGCTTCATGTTTTGGGGTCTTCCTTTTACACATGTATTGTACTTTATGGTTCTGTCTCTACTTTCTGCTGGTAGCTTAGGTAACCAATACCACCACTGACAACCCTTCCACATTACCAATTACTGTTGCTTCATGTTTACATTTTCTTTCCCCGTCTTGTCTACCATATAATTGGAGTCTGGTATTCACCCATGTCTTAACAGGGTCAACTACTCCTTCTTGGCAATGCAAGGACATATTAGTTGGGTAACACACTCCTATAAACATGTCAGCCCATGGGTGTTCGACTTGTTGATTATCTGAGAGGAGTCTGGCATTCACCCATATCTTTACAGGGTCAACTACTCCTTCTTGGTAATGCAAGGACATATTAGTTGGGTAACACACTCCTACAAACATGTCAACCCATGGGTGTTCCCCTTGTTGGTTCTCTCAGGGGATGTTAGTATTAATCCTGGCTCTAACATAGAATTTTAACTGGAAGTCTGATAAACATCAGATCAATCAGAAACAAGTCTCTTGCTTTTGCGGACTTTAGTAATAGCAACAAGACCAAAATTATTGCAGTCACAGATACCTGGTTTTGACCAAATGACACTGACAACTTTCTCACAAGTGTCACTCCAGGTTACAAATGTAATCATGTCCCACACCCATAGGAGAGAGGTGGTGGTGCCTGGTTCTTCATCTGTGATGATATCGATTTAAAATTCCTGTCTCAACCATGTTTCAACACCTTTGAGTCCTTATCTGTTCAGAAGAAAACCAATCAAAAAGAAATCTAATCAAAAGGAAAATGGTACCATTGTACTATGACAAAGGTTTTGTGAATTCAAACATCCTATCAGCAAAGGATTATAACCACACGTGTGAGCGAGTGTGAGAATTCTGCAATCAGTTGAGGGAGATGAAGTTAAGAAGGCAAATAAAAATTACCAATATGTGTATATAACCAGTTTGGAGTTTATTACATAACATTAGCATATTAGTTAACACAATTAGTCTTGTTATAACATATGTTACTCCACTACTGTTGCCCATAATTATACTTTAACATGTACATCAGCCTAGAACAACCATATGGCAACAACTACTACTATGTTATTACTAACACCTGATTTACACTAATTACAAATGTAGCTTGTGAAAAAGCGTTTCAAGTTGTTAAAACTGTTATAGTTTACTGACTTTAAGGTCAACTGTTAAAGTGTTTTACAACATAAACTAAAAAGTTAAGACATAGCACTAAGAGTGCATATACTGTGAATTAAAATAATGAAAGATCAGTAGGATGTAGTGTTAACCCCACATATAACAGACAAAGAAAAGCCCTAAGACCAATTCATAAAATTAATTACTAGGGCGAGGAGGGAGGGAATTTTTAATGTTCACTGCCCTGACATTAGGCCCCACAACAAATTTTCAATGCTGGAGGGTGAATATATACTGAGAATTGGCGGGAATAAAGCCATGTGGCCAGACAGCAGTTCACTCAACACCTGATATTTTACAAATATAGATTTCCCGCCAAAAATCACCTGAGTACATTGTACTTTATTCTTGACCTTAATTAAAAATCAGGGCAGTACAAACAAGGCCAAATACCATTAATTTTATATTTCATCTCAGTGCATCTAAGGCAAAGGTTATCAAATAATTAATTACAATTTTGAAACCTGCACCCTTCAACTGAAGAGGTGTGCTACTTCACCGCATCACCTACTACAGTTGAGGGAGATGAAGTTAAGAAAGCAAATAAAAATTACCAATATGTGTATATAACCAGTTTGGAGTTTATTACATAACATTAGCATATTAGTTAACACAATTAGTCTTGTTATAACATATGTTACTCCACTACTGTTGCCCATAATTATACTTCAACATGTACATCAGCCTAGAACAACCATATGGCAACAACTACTACTATGTTATTACTAACACCTGATTTACACTAATTACAAATGTAGCTTGTGAAAAAGCGTTTCAAGTTGTTAAAACTGTTATAGTTTACTGACTTTAAGGTCAACTCTTAAAGTGTTTTACAACATAAACTAAAAAGTTAAGACATAGCACTAAGAGTGCATATACTGTGAATTAAAGATCAGTAGGATGTAGTGTTAACCCCACATATAACAGACAAAGAAAAGCCCCAAACTCCAAACTTAAGTTGTAGAAATTAATTTAGCAAAGGTAGTTGGTATGGTACTAGCCGCTTTTGGTGTATTTCTCAAATATGTCCATATAGCATCACTTTTCCAATTTCCATGCTGCTTAATCTTATTCAAGTCAACATCATGATTAAATGCCAAAGAAGCCCCACTTCTTCTAAAAGAGTGAAATGTATAAATCTTTGGATCTAAGCCAATAGAAGTAACAGCCAATTTTAGAAACGAATGAGCTTTGAAGGCAGTAAGAGGTAACCAGTGTTGTTTAACTAAAATTTGGAACAAGGGCAAGGTCTTATCAATCGGCACTGAGGCCAAATAATTTTTGAAAGCTGTAACAGGGCACAACATTGGATCATTAAGCTGAGGTAACTGTACCACTTGGACTTGACCTGATGTTTGCATAGTTTTTGCACAGGTCATAATAAGGTGGAGGCCAGGAGGGCCAAAAACTAGATCATTCTGAATAAAATGACGAGTTCGATCGAACTGGGCAACAGCATTGGGCAATAAAGAAGCCAGCCTGAAGAAGCCAAAAAAGGCTGTTAAGAAAAGAACTGTATATAACTTGGCATTGGTGTATCTTTGGATAGCACAAATTAACTTTCGAAGCATAGGTACTGAAAAAACACCTGTGATTTTTACATTCAAAGGGGCATTATTTTGGACAGATTTCACAAATAGTGACACCTTTCTAGTATGAAATACATAAGTTGGCCATTCAAATAATGCAAAGAAATGTTTTAATGTACTTAAATGATTCTTTAATGAAGTTGCTCTTAAACCGTTCTGTGCCAGAAACTCCAGATATGACAATACAGTCCTTGTGGTGCAGGGAAGGTCTAGCTTCATCACAATAACAAACGCCAGGAACTGTCGAAAAGCAGCCATATAAGCAGTCCTTGTACGAGGTCGCAAACCTTCTTCTAATCTGGTGATAGCTTGACTGTGTAGCCAGGTCGCCATACGAGAACCTGCAGCAGAAGGAACAGGGCAGCAACACAGCAAAATGTATAAATTATATACAATAATATACAGTAAGCCAAAACTGCAAGGTAGATATACTATTCTAAAGTTCATTTCCATCGTATGCACCATCATGGATTTAAATCTGAAAGTTGGGAAACAACATATTTTCAGTTACTTTCTTCCATTTACACTTTTTAAGGTATTGGACAACTGGACCATTCTGCTGCTGATAAATCTCCCACCTGGATAAGGTATCAGCATATACATTATGTACACCATATATATGTCTTACATTAATATTAATGTTGTATGCTGCAGTATAATACCATAATGTCCTGGTACAGGCCATTAACCAGGGATCCCTGATGCGATTATTCTGAAAAGCATTTACTACTGCCATATTGTCACAGTAAACCGTAACATTAGCATTTCTCCACTTATGACACCACACCCTCACTGCCAGCACAATATTTGCAGCTTCTAGATGGACAATAGAAGTTACATTTTTAATACTTTGCAATACATCACAAACATAAACTTCATTATCAGCATACGCACCTACTTGATGCAAGGATGCATCTACAAAAACCTGAAATTTAGGAGAATCTTTTGTATGAATCTCAACACTACCATTAAATATATCTAGAAAGGCATTAAACCATGCTAAATCCTTATAAAAGGACAGTGGCAAAGGCCTAGAACCTTTAACTGGTGTGTTACGTAAAACTTGTAATATGCGATTTAAAAATATACGAGATGGTTTAACACACCGGTGTATATAAAGCAGCTTGCCTGTTAGTTTCTGGAGTTGATTTCTGGTGGCCTGTACTTGAGTACTCCAATAACTACACAAACTCTTAATATTTTGTAATTTATCATCTGGAATAGAAATAATACCATCTTTAGCATTAATCAGAATTCCAAGACAAGTAACAGATTGACTAGGTGGTTCTAACTTTTTATAATTAATAGGTAAACCTAGATCAGCTAAAATATTTTTAACAGACGAAAAATGGCTTTCTGCCAGTTCAGGGGTGGCCACTCCAAGGTAATCGTCCAAATAATTTATAATCCATATTTTTTGGGAGCGTAACGCATGCGTAATGACATCGGTTGTCATCTGGCACGCCGCGGCCCCACTTTTCATTCCAAACGGAACCGATAAATCTACATAATTTTCTGACCCCCAGCGTAAACCTAACACAGGATAGTCCAATGGATCCATACGTAAATTACGGAACGCTCTTTCCAAATCAATTTTAAAAAGCAATGCTTTGGGACCCAATTGCCTGATTTTTTGTATTATCATATCAATACTAGGATATTTAAGTACAAAATTAATATTTTCAAACATATTATCAGGTATACAACTGTTAACACTTCGGCCTATAGGCCAGGATAAGTCGACAATTACACGAACCCCCCCATCAGGCTTATCTCTGGCCATAAGTGGTGAAAAATGTGTTTTGCTAAAGGGCTTGATATCAAATGGACCAGCCATGGCCTCTTTCTGAACCTCTGTTGCAAAGTATTTGACCACACCACTAGGGTTTTGTAAAGCAGACTTGTGATTGTCTACAGTTTCATTATACTGAAATAAGTTATAATCTAAATTCAACGGAAACCCATATTCTAAATACTGACCAAGTATTTTAAGGTCATAATTTTTCAAAATATATTTCCAACTTTCAATGTTCAGACCAGATGGAACTCTGATTTGAGCCCCTAAATAATTAGGTTTTTCATATCTAGCCACTTCTGTATGTATTTCATTTACCCAAGTGACACTATTTATAAAAGGTATGACATTAGATTGGGCAGCAGGAACAAATTTTGGTATGTTATTTGGCATAAAACCAAATTCACGGCTAGCAGGCCATACCATGGCCATATTCCCCCCCTCCTCAAACAAAGCATCTGTTTCTACATTACAATGGGGGCTTACGTCCAATGTAGACGAATTATCATATATAATGTCATATTTTGTATCATACAAAGGACAATTGTTATTAAAACTAAAATAACTTGATGAAGAAGCAGAATTATACATAAATTCTGAACCACTACCATGACTTACTATATTAAGTACTTGACTAACAGAGTTGTGGGGACCAATGCCAGGTCCCGAACAATAAAGGCCGTAACCTTCCAACCAAAGATCTGATTGTCGCTTACAAGTGCCAACCTTCTGACCAATATTAGTACATCCCAAATTTGATGCAAGATCTAGTAAGTTGGTGTCGATAGTTCTAGCACTTACCTGGCACAAATCTAGCACATACTCAGGTGAGTACAAGGCATAGGGGTTAGTAAACGAGTTGACACCTGTAAAGGACTCACTTTTACTATCATCATAGCTATACCTATGTGACAATGTATTGTTGTTCACCTTATCCTCTAAGGTCTGAATTTCGACACTGTTAATATTTTTGGCCTTGTTTAAGACCCAACTGTCAGTTTTATCTACTTCAGCAAAATTGACAGAACTTGGAATTGCTATTGCATAACAATAATGGTTTGTACCAGTGTGCCAAGACGAGGCATCTATAGAACTATTCATCACTGAACAATAAGTATTATCGCTGCTATAAGATTCTATCAAAAAATTTTTGTCGTTGATGTGGTTTATTAACTGAGTTTGTGAAAAAACGTAGGTTCCACATGTAGACAGATAATTAGTCCTATTAAATACGCTGTTCTTGCTGCTTAGTTTTTGTACCTTCTGACTTTGTGTTTGTTGACTGATTTTTGGCCCTCAAACATTTGACAGAGGGGTGATCAAATTTTTTGTGAATTTCCCGCATACAAAAAGAACAGTAATGCTGATACAATACATTGCCTACTGTATGCTCACCTTCATAGCGACAATAACCTTTATTGTAGTGACTACATACTTGGGTTTGAATGCCAGCTACCATACTTGGTTTACTTTGTTGTACCATTCTCTGTGTATAACGATTTTTGATCTTTTCTATGAGATCCAATCTTGACCAATCAACCCTACCTTTCTCAACCTCCTGCAAGACTGCTGCATGAGCTCGCCTTGCAGTACTACTAGAAAGCTCAACTGCATCTTGCATCAATAACGTCAAATAGTACAACATATTTTCTCTGATTGTATTGCTATCCTGTTCAAGAATACAATACAACAGGCCTTGAAACCACTGTTCTAATGAAAGCTCATCGTAAGTAGGTTGTTTCTGACCAACTAGCACAGAGCAATAATCTTGGGGCCAACTGATGGGAACTTTAACTTTAGACACACCAGATCTGAATCTACCTGACTTAAGTGCAGTATTTGGCTTACCTTGATTATCTCCCCTCGAGATATTTTGATATTCTCAAAGCCTTTTATCAACCTCTGCCTGTACTTTAGAATCACTCTTCAATTCTTCGAAGCTTGGTAATCTGGCTGGGTCTTTGGCTGCTGAATTCCTGGCTACCTTAGGGGAGCTCTGTGCAGAAGGAAGCGCTGAAATCTCATTCAAACTGACACGTTCCTCCTGTTTCTGCAGGCGAACTTCTTGTTCCTTCAGTTTACCGTCCATACCTTTTACCACCTCCAACAATCTGTCCAGCTTGTTAGCGATGGATGTATCTGGCTGTGTCAACACCGCTTCAGAACTGATATCTATTGAAGGATTGTCCATCTCCCCAGTTTTATTTTTATTACTGTTCTTGCCAACCTTCTTCTTTTCCTTAGTAGCAGACTTAGTAGCCATACTGAAACTGTATTTGAACCAGGAAAACAGTCAGCGTTGTTTAAAATCAGTTCATAAAATTATAAACGCAAACTATTTCTCTCGTCAAGCAGAGCTCCAGTTAAAAATTTTTAATGTTCACTGCCCTGACATTAGGCCCCACAACAAATTTTCAATGCTGGAGGGTGAATATATACTGAGAATTGGCGGGAATAAAGCCATGTGGCCAGACAGCAGTTCACTCAACACCTGATATTTTACAAATATAGATTTCCCGCCAAAAATCACCTGAGTACATTGTACTTTATTCTTGACCTTAGTTAAAAATCAGGGCAGTACAAACAAGGCCAAATACCATTAATTTTATATTTCATCTCAGTGCATCTAAGGCAAAGGTTATCAAATAATTAATTACAATTTTGAAACCTGCACCCTTCAACTGAAGAGGTGTGCTACTTACCGCATCACCTACTACAAACAGAGTAGATATAGAGTTTCTGGGGGATACAATCCCTTATTAATTAACTCCAATTGAATGATGCTGTTCATTATTGGCCTTGTGGAGTGAGTTAACTACACACAGGTTAACTTTAAATACTCCATGACAAACAGAATTACTGTTTCATGAACTCATACATAAATCATCTGCCTTCAGATAATAAAATTTCAAGTCCCAAAACATCCTGCAAATTTTCAGGAATTAATTGTTTATCTGTACTACTTCATTATACAAATATGATGATATGGGTGTAGAACTGCATGTTTTACGGTGTGTTAGATAGGAAGTCTTTCTGATAAACATGCACATGTGTTATATATATATATATATATATATATATATATATATATATATATATATATATTAGACATCCCAACACAACTGTTTGACAGTTAACAAAACATGTGATAGACAGTACTCTATTAATGTACTTCTGATGCCTGTAGTGCCCCTATATTTTTTCTAATATTTTGATTGCCTCTGGGATTTGTTTGCAGTTGATGGCACTGTGTTGAGGTGGATCAAATCCTATCTTTCAAATTGCAAATAGAAGGTTAAACTAGATTATAGCTTTTCAGATGCCTTTTCACTCCTCTATCGAGAACCCCAGGGCAGACCACCCTCTTTTTAACCCTTTCACTATCCCTCTCAGTAATATCATTTCCAGTTTCAATGGCATCAACTATTTATATGCTGATGACACCCAAATATATCTAGCACTTCACCATAGGAACTTTGATTCCAGTTTTGCTGAGCTCACTGAGTGTCTCACTTGTATTCAAAAGTGGATGGATGATGTAAAATTGAAACTCAGCCCAGAGAAAACAGAATTAATTATCATTCTTGACAGATAAGCCCTCATCAAAAAATTTCCCAACCAACTTTTTTGGAAATTCTATCTCCGGTACCAATATAGTCAAGAACCTAGGTGTTACTTTTGACTCAGGAAACACCTTTACCAACCACATAACCAAGGTTTGTCATGCCTGTTATTATCACCTCTAGGACTTAAGGTACATCCACAAATTCCTCAGTGTGGAGACTGCAGTCTTGCTTGCTAACTCGATGATCAGCAGTCAACCTGACTACTGCAACTCCCTGCTCTATGGCGTAAATATAATGTGCCTAAACTCCAAAAGATTCAAAATGGCCTTTGGAGAATTCAAAAACTACACTGGCTCACTATTTCATACCGCATCTTGTTTAAATATGATCTAATTACTTTAGAGGCCATCAAATTCTCCCAACTCACATACTAATGATCCTTGATCAAAACATGTCTAACTCATGGAATTTGGCTTTCTCTTTCCTTAGTTTCTCCTAGAAAGGCCATTGGTAGGCGAGGTTTTGCAATAGCTTGCCCCACTGAATGGGACAGACTCCCGCAATCAGTTCAATCACAACACACAATAACAGGTTTCCAAAGCCAGCTGAAGACCTATTTGTTTAGATTAACATATCCTCCACCATAGTACATCTCCGTCGTGGGTGCTAATTTGGATCTTGACCTGATACATCCCTGGGCTTTCCCTTATGGAGTTTGAGTGTATTTGAGGATGTTGTATCAATTTTGTCTGTATAAATATTTCTATTCTATTTTATTCTAATCTAGTCTCAAATCAAACAGAGTCAGGTGTTTTTGTTCATAGCTACATATACCACGTAGATTTGGCCATAAACAAACGGGGAGTAACCCACTCCACGGAGAGGTGTGCTCTTGATACAGTCATGGGACAAGTGTGGTACCAATTATCGGTTGATTTTAAGTTGCAACATGGAAAGGCAAAAAATTTTACAGAACAAATTTATTTAACTATTAAATAATGATTACAGTCCACTGGTATGCTCTCAAAGGTACATACAATGCTACAACAATGAAAGCAATCTGACCTGTCCACAATCCTATCCATGTAGCTAATAGTTAAGTTTTTCCACTGTATCCAACAATCTGTCCTGTGATCTATCCGATGTCTACACACAAATATCTGTAGGTTATATCTAGGTTACATCAAAGTGTCCAGCTTTAAGCAATGGGTAAGGGTATTTTTTTCCTTCTTCAGATTCAATAGCCAAAACCAAGTAGCAAGAGCAACTAGCAACTAGCCCTGAGGTAATACTTTACTTGCACACATGATCTGAAAGGTTCTTAATTCCTAGTCTTTATTTCCCTTAAAAAGGACATACCTCAGATATCTGACTCGTTACCCTCTCTTCTTGGTTAAAACAAACTATCCTCCTATGCCACAAGCAAGCGGATCAGCATTGCTTGATTGAAGTATTGTGTGAGGTGTGTGAAAATAGTTGCTCTCAAGTTTAGCAATTATTTACACTTATTTATAATATAAAATGACATAAAAATCGGATAATCAAATGGTGTATTTTTAAAAGAACACTAACTAGGTTTTTTTTACACAATTAACTGACTGAAAAGAGGCATTGAGAAGACATTTATGTAAGTTATACGGGTGATAATATCAGATCTGTGGGGCTAATAATTAGAGACTTATTGAAACACAACATGTGCTTTTTCCCAGTCTTAACACTAATTAGAGTGTTTAGTTAACAATCAACTTATTAGAAAGCATGAGGTGTGCAGGGCTACCCTCTCATGAGTGCCCCTTCAGTGCTTGTGGTGATGATGTCACATTTTGTTATGCAGAGCTTGATTTATGTAAACACTGTGAAAGAGTGAGAAAATAAATCAATGGAGTGCTACCCCTGACTGACTTATCTAAACTGTACAGAAAAACAAGTGAGGCCAGAAGTAATGACACGAATAATAAGAATGAAAATAGTATTCCAACTTCCCAGAAAACAGAAGTGAAACAAAGACTTAAGTCTAGCAATCAAGTGGAAAGAGGGCCTAATGTGTCAAGTGACAAGGTGTTAATTTAACCTGTGATTGCCTACATTGTGTTCTCTATGCAAAGTGGCTCATTAGAAAACATTAACCCAACCCATGCAACCCTGGGTTTTTTCACTGAGACGGATATCAATATGGCAAAGGATGACCTGTGGGCTCACTGTGGGACCAAGATAATAGGGGAGAAAAAAGAAGAGAAAAGAAACCGCAGTTCGTTCAGTGAAGGAGGCAAATGTCACAGATATTATAAATGCTTGTGTTCAGCTAGACAAGTCAGATTGTTTGCTTCATATTGTTATAAGTGCTAAGAGTCTTAACTGCATTCCACGATCACATCCGGAGGAGCTTAACAATATCACCTTATTAGACAGACTCAACAGATTAGAGGGCAGAATGCTAAATATGCAGACAACATTAGATGGTATAGTTGCTGAGAATATGGTCCTGAAGGAACATATTGCAAATTCCACCACATATGCCAGCAAAATCTCATCAACAAAAGCCCATCAAGACAAACCAAGTACACTGTCCATGAAAGTGGGTGACCCATCCTTGAGTCAGCTAACTGATGTAAAGCAAATCAAAGATGGTCAGCAGCCTGATGTCCGACCAAAGATAAGAACATATCATGCATCCAGTGCCCAGAATATTCCTGAAGGCATTAGCATCCCACATTTAAACCAATGTCCTACTGTGCTTTCAACAGACAATGCCTGCTCATATGCACAGAGAAAGCACTCTGAAGACATTCCTGATGATTTTAGACTACCTACTGAACACCTTAAACAGATGAGGAGAAGGGAGCGTCGCCAGGGACTGGCAAGGGAAACACTACAGCAAGATTCAAAGGTGCCCCTGAACCAAGACGGGATTTGTTTGTTTTTCGTTTGGACTCAGAAACTACAAATGATAATATCAAAGCTTATTTACAATCTCATAATATATCTGTGCTTAGGATTGATCAAATGTCCCATGAAAACTCAAAGTATAAATCTTTTAAAGTGACAGTTCCTGTATCAAGATTAAATGATCTACTAAAAGAAGAAGCATGGCAGCTGTCAGTGGTTCTGTAATACCAAGAAACAACATGATGAACAGAACTAGACACTTTTGAAACAGTATTATACATCTTTTAAATGAACAAATTATTATCTATATGCTCTTATAATTCCCAAGGAAGTGGGACTGGAAGATTTGAATACCTAAATGAACTTATGAACAAGGTCGATGTTGTTTTGGTACAGGAACACTGGTTGGCAGAAAATCAGTTTAGCCTCTTCAGAAAAAATCTACATAATGTTAATGTCCACAGTGGGACTCCTATGTCTCTCAGCAAGAATAATTGCAGACGGCCTTATGGTGGATGTGCAATTATATGGAACAGTTCACTTGTGGCTTCTGTTACTCCATTGCAAATCAGACAAAACGAGTTTGTGCTGTGAAAATAGAACTTGGTAACCATGATATTCTCTTGTGTAATTTTTACTTAATGCCCACTTATCAGTCTGCCCAGGGCATATACTTGCAAGAGCTAAATGATGTTTTTACAGATGTTGAGTCGTTGATAAAAGAATTTGGTGAACAGTATATAATTGTTGGCGGGGACTTTAATGCCTCATTTTCAAAAACAGGATATAACACTAATGCACTGGTATCATTTATGAGAAGACAACACTTACAGTGTGCTTTAAATCATCATACATCTGAAGTTCAATTTACATTTGAAAGTAAAGCAAATGGATCTAGATCTATAATAGACCATTTTTTACTAAGTGAAGTGCTGATGAAAAATATTTTGCATTATAAATCTTCATGATTATTGTAATTTTTCTGATCACTGTCCAATTGTAATGAAGTTGAATATTCCTGTGGAATATCTATCAATTAACTCTGAAGCTAGTGAAAAGCATATCATGTGGCAGAAAGTCAGTTTCTCTCACATAAACAATTACAAATCTATGTTAGACTCTTTGTGGTCTAAAATTAATATTCCATCATGTATTGCCCAACGTACTGCATTAAACTGTAATAATTAGAAGCATTATCAGGCAATTGAAGATTTCCATGAAATGATTGTTAAAGCTTGTGTTACTGCAGCTGAGCTATGTATACCTAGATGTACCAAAAAGTCATGCATTGGGCAAATCCCTGGTTGGTCAGAACATATTGAGCCATATAGAGAAAAGAGCATGTTTTGGCATAACATGTGGAAACAAAATGGTTGTCCTAGAACAGGCTGGATTGCCGACATGCGCAAAACAACAAGAGGCATGTTAAAAGGAAACAATTCTTGCAAATAAGTTAGGTGAAAGTGTTTTGCAATGTACTAAAAAAACTGCTTCCTACTAATTGACAGACCAGGCAATGATAAAGTGGACCAGCCTTATATAATTAACTCTTGTGGCTAATTGTATTTCGACTACTGTATTATTAGTTCAGTCTCTTCAGAGGCTATGGGTATTACAGGCTTCTGGGGTCCCTGAAGTACTTTTTGGGATCCTGTGGTGTACCCCCGGTTCAAGCCGATTCATACCCGGTTCTGGAACCGGTTCCAAAATAGAGGAACCTGTATTTGAGGGGTGCATGAGGTCATGGTCCTGGGAGGTGCCTGATATTGGTGTATCCTTCTTTACCAATTATTAAGGTTTTTTTTGAAGATACCCTTTTTATTTACTCTATATGTATTTGGGTTTTATGAGAAAAGTTGTCATTAAATCCTAGCTCTTTATTGAGCTTATTTAAAGGTGAGTGGTCCCAAATAAAATAAGCAATTATTGGTTTTTATTATAGTATTATATTTTATGTTTATTGTGATGTTCATATATATCTCTTATATGATATATAATCCATCAAATAAAAACATATCACAGTTCTTTGAGTGTATTCTTTTATTTTTACTATAATAAAATTCAGTTATTTATTACTTGATGTAGTTATTTAATGAACAGACTATAAATAGTTATTTTCATAAGTAATGCATATAAAAATAAATATTCGAGGATAAAAATAATAATATAAGGACTTTTTGTTACAGTCATTATCAAAATTTAGTGGTCCTATATTCCCATGCTCCATTGGCTGGGGGTGGCGGCAAAATTATCCTTCTTGGGGATGAAACCAAAGTAGGATGAGTCTTCTTCCTGGAACAGATGGCTAAGTAGATATCATGATCTATGGTGAGAGCTGATGGTTTTCTGACTTTTTCTAGCTGTGGTTTGGGGGTGCTACTGATCTTGATTTCAGGGTTCACAAATTTTGGTGAGTTTTTTTATCTTTGGAATTCCCTTGGACTTCTTGGTTTTAAGTCTTGCTGGAATTTTTTTAGCCATTCTTTGTGTTTCGTGGATCCTGAGAGTGGCATTTTGTGCCTGTCTTCCCTAGAGTTGGTAGGTTGTGTGTATTTCCCACTGGTGTTTTTTATGGCATCAGCAATGATATAATTTTGCCTTTTAATGATGAGATGTTCTTCATGGGTACATAAATCACATTTAACTTCCTCAGTCTGTGTCAGGGAATTAATATTTATTTATATAGGGACACAGCCTATTTGGGTTGTGGGTTTGGATTTAATTTTAATGTCTTTTTCGCATCTTCAGGGAATTTATGGGTTGTAACATATTGAGTGGGTTCCAAATCCAAGATGCCAAGTGGGGAAGTGTTACACCCTGTAGTTTTATCAGGTTGTTTTTGGATGTCAGTAGTCGTCCCAATCGAGACCTTGAGTGGTGAATCCTCATCATCACTGCTCAATTCCATATCCTGTTGCAGGATCTTGGTCCAATCTGTTTCTCCAGTTAATACTGCAGTGGTGTTTGAGATACTGTGATTGGTGGTACTTGAGGCAGATGGTTGGTTCTGCGCATGCACAGTGGTTTGTGTTACATCAATGTTTTCTGGGCCTTGATTTAGGATGAGGGGTTGGTGATATTTAGCTGTATGTTTCACAAAGTCAACTTTCCTCATGTATTCCTTTTGGCAGTGTCCACATACAAATCTCCTGTTATTGTGGACACTATTGATGTGTCGCCTTAGGCTTGATTTATTTTTGTACTGGCCATAAAGAAATTTGCAATTATCCATACTGATTTGTAATGTTTATGCACTATGATTGAGTGGTTGTGGTACCTAAACCAGGGGTTCCTGAACCTGCAAAATACAGGTACGGGAACAGGTTTAGCACCCTTACCCCAAAACTACTTCAGGGCACCCTGTTGAATAACTCCTCACTCCACTTTTGGAATATATTCAACTATGTCTAGCATTGAGTCGCCAGATTTTCTGGCCACCCTCAAAAATGAGGCCAAACTATCACAACCCGGAATCCTACCAAAGAATACCAAGTTTGAGAGTTACATTTGGCATACTGTCATTAATCTCTCTGACACTACACTAGAAGCTAATCAAATTAGAGCCCTAGAAAAGGCCTCACGTTTTGCCCAACACCTGGGCCAACTGACAAATCACAAATTTGGTTGGACTTCAAAGAATTCCACAGGAGATTAGAATTAATGGAATTCTTCAGTAGGGAGAACACTGACAGAATTGATACTAACATCAACCAAAGTATCATTGATTTCATGAATCAAAATGCAAATGAAAGTCAAATTGAAACATCAAATGAAGAAGCTCTTAATAAGGAACTCCAGGCAAAATTCAAAATAAAATCAAGCTGGAGACCCTCCCCAACGAATAAAACACTGGACATTTTTCAATGATCTATCAAACAAGAGATCCTGAAAAGTAAGTTCAAAACCAAAAAATATGACAATCTCACTAAGGAAGAACGTAAAGGGTTAAAATCACTTAGGGACAACCCACATATTACCATTAAAAAGGCAGACAAAGGATCACCAGTAGTTGTAATGAACATTACTGACTACCTACGAGAAGGCTATAGACAATTACAGGATGGTCAGTTATATCAAAAAATTCCTGGAGACATCACCCAACAAATATCAGAAAAAATCATCGAACAATTAACTAACATACATTCACTTAACTTAATCACTGAGAAAAACTTTCATTATCTCAACATCAGAATCCCAACTGAAGCTAGATTTTACCTACTGCCCAAAATTCACAAAAAGAATATACCAGGCAGACCAATCTTCAAATAGATGTTCATCACTGAAACTACTGTCTGGATCAATGAAATAAGATCTGTATCACTGTTAGGAGTTAGTAAAATTAGTACACAATATAAAAATTATTAACCTTTCGTGCAACCATGTACTGATATATCCAATGAAAAATCTATGAACCTACAGATGCCTTTACAAAACCATAAAATGGTCTTTAAACTTTCAAATTTCTGTCTGTAATCTGCTAAATTTAATAGAGCTCCGTTTACTGTACAATCAGTGTATCTCACAACAACTGTCTTTCGATCAAGACATATATTTCTAAATTTTTCAAACATATTAAGTCCTCTAATATTTTTAATTGTCTTCTCTAATCCGCAGGATTCACATTTCACCTATCTACATGCTACAATAGAATAGTTTATCACAATCCAAAATATAAAACTTAACCACAGTAATTTTATTTCCATTTCTTCAGTGCTGTCACTTTCAGTTTCGAGAACAAAATGCGCCAGTTTCCTGCTCCTATGCTTAGGTGGATGACATCACAATGTCATCACAGAAAACGCCTTTCTGAGTGATATTTACATGAAAAATTTACGTAGAATATTCCATTCAATAATTTTACAAAAGTACGGATAACAATAATTAACTAGAAATATACTTGCTGCTGATTCAGGATGACCTTGACTATTATTAGAACAACATTGAGGGGTTAAATAATATCTATAAGATAATATATAAAAACAAAAAAAGATAACAAGATTAAACATGCATATGAACATTATAATTGTTAGTAAATAAATAAAAGCTTTACATATATTGACACCTTTCATTCCCCACCTCCTGAATCCCATATCTATCGTTTATTACACTTGTCATCTCCATCATTGCCTCTTCTCTGATCATCCTGTTTCTTCTTCTGATTTTTTGTTCTTTTTTCTACATCTGAATCGGATGAAGGTTATGATTCCAACCCCCAAAAGTATCCCCAGGACAATTGTCAAAGGGATAATAAGATTTTCTGATATTTATTTATTAGGCTTGATGGGGTGGAGAAAAAGATATGCTCAGTTACTGTGAAGTCATCATCAAGAGTTTTAGAAGTTAATGTGCTAGCCTCATTTGAGGTAGTACTAGTGTGATCTGCGGTTCTTGTTTCAGGTTCAAAGGTCAGATGGACATTCGAAATAGGGAACTTAATCAAAATAGTAGAGGCAATGGAGAGATTGTAATCAAAGGACGGATGGAGATTGGAACTAAGTGTTGAAGAGGTAGTGGTGATAATAGTAGGCCTGTAATTAGGACTAGAGGATATTTCAGGAATCTTGACCTTAATTGAGGTACTGGAATCAATTGTGGTATCAATAGGAATCCTGTAATTAGAAGTAGAAGAGACCTCAGAGCTCTTGGTCTTAAATGAAGTAGTGCAAAAGGGGGAAGGGAGAATGAGGAGGAGGAGGGGGGCATAATTTGAGGTTATACTGTTAGTACTGCTCAGTGATAAAAATTCCTCAGTCACTGTTTTTTTAGTTCTCACTCTCAGTTGTTGTTTCTACAAAAAATATCCACAGACACATATACTTTTCACTCATTCTTAGTAGGAGAAAAAAATATCAAACATATTTCAGAGAGGTATAGATAAAGACCTCATTTGCCTGGAGAAGGGATTTGACGCATGTTACTGTTGACATTTATTCCTGCAGAGATATCCTTCATCCAGTTGCAAATGAAATATTTAATATCCTTTGAAGTAAGATATTGTAATGATTGTAATGATGGAAATGAAAACATCACTGATTTCATATCAATTAAATGTACTCTTTCTAAATACAACACAGTTGTAGTGGGACGATAATAAAAAATGGTAATGCAACATTCACACATGATGTATAAATTAGGGTGATTTATGTTGACATTTTATGTGTTTACATTGGAGTGATCCATTGTTAACATCCAGACTAGAACCCATTAGTTATTCAGTACTAGAATGACCTCTTTACAGTTCAATCCACCTTCTACAATAGTAATATCAGGACCAACAGCTTCAGGAAAATCGAATTTTTTATTTAAAATTCTAGAATTAATTATAAAATGTTTAGTGAAGTTGTTAAAAGAATAATATATTTTACAGTGTTTGGCAAGAAACTTTTAAAAATGATGAAATTATTTTTTAAAAGGGGAAACCTATTGAAAAAGATATCCAAGTATTTGCAGACGAGAGTCAAAATGGCCTAATAATAGATTACCTTCAAATATCTGCCCTTAATAACGCCTTCATTTCTGTTATATTTAATAGAGAATCTCATCATAGGAATTTATCAGCCGTTTTAATTTTACGAATTTCTTTTTCATCAGGGAAAATATGCTAGAGATATCTTATTGAATGCACATTATTTAATATTATTAAAAAATCCTTGAGATAATAATCAAATTAAGATTTTAGCCAGGCAATTAGGTTTAGGAAATAGATTAATTGAGGCATATAAAGATGTAACAGCACAACCATATGGTTACCTCTTGATAGATTTATCACCATCTTCTGAGGATGCTTATGTGTTAAGAAGTAATACATTTCTTAATGAATACACAGTAGTATATAAATGAGATGAAGTTTTAATTAAGTACAGATAGCCTTATCAGTCCACAGGATAAGAAATATCGAGAAATTTTAAGAGATATAAAAAAATTATCAACCTGAAACTTGAAAATAATCAGAAAATAAATTGATTCAGACATATTACTTACGAAGGTTTGAGTGCAATTGCTGAGGTGATATATGATGTATTCCGTCTTCCAATAAGTGCAAAGAAGAAAAAAATTTCAACAGAATTTAAAAGTGTTGAAAAAATTCATTACTGAGACAAAAAACGATGAGAAATAGTAGTAAGGAATTATAAACTTTTTAGTGATTTGTTGACATCAATAAAGAAGTATATTCATATTTTGTTAGAATGAATAAATTTGTTTAAATACCACATGAACAGCATGAATTGTTTAAAAAATTTAACGAGAAAAGAAAAAAACATATATATCACAGGAAAAGGGTGCTGAATTGAACTCTGGTGAGAGTCAAAATACTGATTTAAAATCTGCAATGAAGTTGCCTGATAAATCCTTGTTAAAACTGATATAAAAGATCAAGTAAACTATTCAAAGACCATTCTAAAGAAAAAAGATAACGAACATGAAAACAATAAATCATCCACCCCTTCATACGAAATGATAAACAAATAAGACAATTGAATGCTAAATATTAAATAATTCAAAGCAATAAAAATTAACAAATTAGAAGAGGAAGTAAAGGAAGAACCTCAGGACTGAAGGGGAGTGAAAACCAATCTGGATCAACAAATGGACAAAAAGAATCACATGAATTAAAGAAATATTTTAAAGATATATTACAACACTAGAAATGATGCATCTTTCAGTGGAGTTGAAAATGATACTCATTTATAAAAATAATATGAAAAACTCACTATAGTTGAAATTAAAGATTGGTTGATTAAACAAGAAATTTATCAATGGGATTCAGACACTGCTAATATGGTCAAATATAAAGAATTTAATCAAGGATATGCTTATTTTGTCATATTCATTGAGATTATTTTGATATAAGATTTTTATTTTTACCTCATGAAAAAATTAACAGGAGTTGAAATGGTTCAGGTTATTGAAAAAATTCTTTAAAATTCCAGGCAAAAGGGTAAAAATTTAAGAAGTGATCAAGGAAGTGAATACATGGAGGTTTAAAAATTATTAGCTAAAGAAGGAATCAATTATATATTTACTTTTGATGAAACCGAAGCTAATTATGCAAAAAGAGTAATAAAAACGATTAAATTAAAAATAGCTAAATATTTGTCAAGTAATGAGACATTCAAATAGGTAGATCAATTACAAAACATTACATAGAGTTATAATAATTCTAAACATAGATCAATTAAAATGTCACCTATTGAGGCTTGTAACAACTTATTTTGTATCAACGACTTATTTTGTATTACCTGACTTATTTTGTATCAATTTTTGACTTATTTCGTATTACCGACTTATTTTGTAGTAAAATTGCCTTATTTTGTATTACTTGGCCGACTTATTTTGTACCAACAGCTGACTTAATATGTTACAAAACGGTGCGCAGAATTTTGGCAAGATTTCAGGGTGATACAAAATAAGTCGATAATACAAAATAAATTGCTCTATAGACAACTTGTTTTGTATCACTGACTTATTTTGTAGTAATTTCAATTCACCTTTTATAGTGGCTTGTCTCCATCAAAGGATGAACTCAAAGGAATTTAATCCTTACTGTATTCAATCTTGTAGTCCATTTACCATTTGCCTGACAGTAATTCTTATTTTCAGCACTGACATTGATACAAAATAAGTTGATAATACAAAATAAGCTGCAATATAGACAACTTATTTTGTATCACTGACTTATTTTGTATTATCATGTTATAAAACTCCAAACTGTGAAGGAAATTTTGTTTTTAAAACTGTGGAACTCTTTGTTTATTCATTATTTTAATGTTACATTAACACTTTGGCATAGATTACACTAAAACATAGATCATAAGTTAGAAAATACATCCAAATTGCTATAATTTTCAAATATTTGCCTCTTATTAGCCATTCTATGAAAGACCATGCAATTTTCTTTGGATGTGTAGCCATTTCTATTGCAAATTGAAGGTCCTTGGACATCTCAAAAACTACAATAGGTGCAATATGTTAAAAAAGACAGGGCAATCTTTTGGAATGATGATCAATGTGCCAAACTTGACATTATTTTTTTCATCCTTTTCATGTAATTTTCATGATAATTTTGTAGAATGAGGACTTCTGACAATGGTAATTAGCACATAAGAATTGGAAAAATTGTGTTTATCCCTGAAATTTTAGTATTGCAAAGATTTTGGTTATTAAAATGATGCACAGTCATTCTTGTTTTCTTTCTGATACATAAAAAATGCTTAATGCTACCAATGGATCAACACATGTGCCACCTTCTCTATATTCTATTGAATAATGCTGAGCTGACATGTGATTCCCATTTGACTGTTGTCTATAGAATTGGACATTTTGCAAAACAGTATTTGGGACATATGTAGTTTTTACGCTGTGCAGGTATTGTTGTCACCCAGGTACTGGTGTCAGGCTGGGCAGTTGGGCGGTCTCTCAGCCAAGTGGACAGGCTGGCTTCAGTAATAACTCATCCCTGCTGTATCTCATAAACGATAAGGGGTAGAATGTTGAACCTTGATGGAGACATTGAGAGACATTGGTTAAGGGGTGTAGGTGTGCAGAATCATAGTATGACCTTTGACCTTGTCGTAGTGACTTTGATCTTTAAAATCTTATCCGGCCCATATCTTTCAAACTGTAACCTGCAGGATGTTGATACTTGGTAGAGATATTGGTTAGGAAGTATAGGTTAGCAATGTGTAGTGTAACATGTTGACCTTTGAGCTTGTCATAGCAATGCTGACCTTTATAGTCTTTAAAAGGTTGATACTTCACATGAATATTGGCCGGGGGATAGGCGTCTTGTTCAGCTTCATAGTCTTACATCAATGCCCCCTATGCCTTTTACTCTGTAATGTTGAACATGAATATAATATTTAGGCAGATGTTTCTTGAGTGTATGAAGTGTACATTTTAACATTTATTCCCAAGGTTGTGGGATCTGGCTATCTGTGATGCTATTTTTTATCAGGAAACAACATGTTTGTTGCAACCAGTTGCAGCATTTTAACCTTTTTATTCTAGTGTTACTACCGATAAACCAAATCTGAGGTCTATGTAAACTTTATCTGACTCAACAAGGGCATTTATACTTCCACAAATATATTCCAGTCCAAGATTTAACACCAAACTCAAGTTCATTTACAGAAGCAGATATAATTTTCAATATACTACTGACTAGACTACTTAAATATATATCTGTGGAATGTTAGTGCTGAAAATAAGAATTACTATCAGGCAAATAGTAAATGGACTACAAGATTGAATACAGTAAGGATTAAATTGCTTTGAATCCATCCTTTGATGGAGACAAGCCACTATAAAAGGTGAATTGAAATTACTACAAAATAAGTCCGTGATACAAAACAAGTTGTCTATAGAGCAACTTATTTTGTATCATCGACTTATTTTGTATCACCCTAACATCTTGCCAAAATTCTGCGCACCGTTTTGTAACATATTAAGTCAGCTGTTGGCACGAAATAAGTTGGCCAAGTAATACAAAATAAGGCAATTTTACTACAAAATAAGTCGGTAATACGAAATAAGTCAAAAATTGATACAAAATAAGTCAGGTAATACAAAATAAGTCGTTGATACAAAATAAGTTGTTACAGAGGCTAAAAATTCTAAAAAACATACTTTATGGTCTAATCAATATGGAACTGGTGAGAGTAACAAACCTTCTCTTTTAAATTTAAATATTATAAATTCAAAATCGGTGATAAGGTAAAAATTAGTTATCACTTTTGATAAAAAATATTCTGAAAAATGGAGTACTGAAATTTTTACTGTAATGTTTAGGAAAAAATCAGGATATTAATATGTACCAGTTAAAGGATTATAATAATGACATTAGAAGATACTTCTATGAACCTGAGATGCAAATCAGTTATATAGGGGATGATGTTGTACATAAGGTAGAAAAAATTGTTTAAAAATGTAAAAGAGAGAAAAAACAGAGGTGTTAGTTAACTGGAAAGGTTGGAGAAATAAATTTAATTCATGGATTCCAGAGAGCAAGCTGCAGGACATAAAATAATGAATGGATTTTTTTTTATTCATCTTCTTTTCACCCTGAGAATAAAATATATAATTTCGTTGAGGAATTACCAGAAAGATTAAATTTAGTTGGTAAGTGGGAGGTTGGTTTATGCAATTTCTTTTTAACCAAAAGTTCATCAGAGGTACTTTATATTTTTGCAGACCTTTCTGATTATAGCTATGTAAAGGATTCAGTTCAACCTATTCTACAAATAATATATCCACATGGTTCAGAAAAAACCTACATCTTTCCTCGCATTTTTTTACATTACAATTACTAATAATACATTAACAAGAATAAATTTGGATGAATATTTATCATTTCATAAAAAAATCAGGGAAAAATCGGCTACAGACCACATTATCATATTATAGGAAATTCTGATAATGGTGATAATGGCACACCAAAAATAGATGAAACTGTAGTTACACCCACACAGGCCGCTGTAGATTAAGCTAAAATGAAATTAAACAAGAAAAAAAGTATAAATAAAACTAAAAATATACCTTATCAACAGACAGGAGGGAAGAATTCAAAGGGAAAAGAAATAAAATTAAAAAGAAAAAAAAGCGATCAAGAAAGAGGGAAAAAAAACTAGAAAAGAAACACCAAAACCTAAAAAAAAAAAAAAAATGAAAAAGAAAGAAGACTGGAGTTTTGAGTCTTATAAGACAATATGGATGTGATTCAAAATTCACTGTCGATATTTGTCCCTCCTCCTGTAGACAAATCTATAACCAAAGAGTATTGGGTAGAGTTAAATCCCATTGCTGCTATATCAGAGAGTAGTTTTATAGAATTTAACATTCCTGGTACATCTGTTGATTATATTAATACATCGAAAACAAATTACATAATAAATATATAATTACTGATGAAAATGGTGATTCAATTGTCGATCAAACAGATTTAAATGGTCACCCAGTTGCTAATGGCGATCAGGTTGGTCCTGTTAATTTTTTCGTCAAATTGGCCTTTCCTTAAAAAAATCGTCTTTCCTGATATAGGAGTAAATTATCCATATAAAGCTATGATAAATATTGCAGTGTAGTTTTTATACTGGATACCATCCAAGGTCCTTCAACAAAAACATGAAGCTAATCTTGTGTTTCTAAATGACACTAATGTGAACTTAAAGTGAAGTATTTTTCAGAAGACAAATACCAATAGATGACAATAGTTACACATTTAATCAAATGAACATGGACATTTATACATTTTATTAGCAAATTTATAAGAATCGAGAAGGAAATTACTAATAAATAAATAAATTAATTAATGTGTACATCACTTAACGTTTAGCTCTCATTTTTCACTTCACATCAAAAACTTGAATCAACTGTACTGATTAAAGTTGGGGAGGTCACTTATATCTCAGTCTCTTCCTGATTATTATTTTCTAACTGCAAGCCAGTCTGACAATTGAAGGCATAATTATTTATGTACAAGTACATGACATTTTATTTGTAGGTAACTAAAACAACTGTGGTATGTTCAAAGCATTTCAAGCAAGAAGATTATAGGCATTCCTTAACTGGCATGTCATTACTTTAAAAGGATGGTGTATCATCAGCTTTTTACTGGTCAAAATATCCAAAACCATGGACAGGGAAAGCCACCAAAAGAAGCTATGCTCAAGCCTCATCATCAAGTGATGAAGAGCCAGAGGAAGCACAACTGACTGAAAGTATTGACAGTATCCCAGAACTGACTTTGCTAGTGGACTCCCCTTCCAAAAATATCAAAAGCTTAGAAGAAGAACTGAAAGTCCAAGATGATTTACTGAGGGCTAAAGATCAGACAATAGCTGCCTTTCTTTATCTAAATTTTGGTGTAGATAGATTTGGAACTGATGACAGCCTCATAAATTTATACACTGGCTTTACTAATTACACAGCATTGGCTATTCGTTTTAATATGCAGCTGTCAATTTGGCTAACACGAAAACAGATTGATCAGCTAATGCCAGCATCTTTTAGATAGAAATATTCTCAACACAAGTCATTATTGACTGTACAGTTATGGACACAGTCTGCTTCATCTCTGTTGGTAAATTCTCAGCTATACTCAAGTTGTAAAAGCAGTACAACATTCAAGACACTAGTTGGTATAGCCCCTCATGGAGCTGTAACATTCATTTCTAACTCATATACAGGCAATATGTGAGATGTTGAAATAACCAGGCTGTCTGGTTTGCTAGACCTCATTGAGAATGGGGACAGTGCAATGGCAGATAAAGGCTTCATAGTGGCGAAACAGTTGCAAGAAAACTGAGCATCATTGAATATTCCAGCCTTCCTACATGAAAGAGGTCAATTAACGGCAAATGAAATTTCTGATAATGAAGAGATTGCCTCATTAAGAATCCATGTTGAGAGATACACAATATAGATATATGCCACGTTATAGAAAACTGTATATTAAACTGTGAAATTTCACTTAGTCTCACTGGATCAGTCAATCAACTGTGGACAGTAGCATGCATGTTGGCCAACTTTAAGGGTCCCCTGATAAAGTATTGCTTGGTCATCTATATTTACTTCATCATTTTTTTCTCATATACTTAATCTGTACATTATACACTATATTTGAAAATTTGTGCATGTTAGGTAATGATCAAAGTGAAATTATCAACTTTGTCTTTAATGAGCTGCCAATACTGTGGATCAAAATGGAAGATTTCCATATGAAAATCATTTTCACACCACACAAAAAGTCACACCATTGCTGTAACAGCTAACTAACCCTGTATTTGAGTGTAGTAGCTATGGTGTCTTTTCAGTTTCAAACTGTGTCCATCTTTCGTCAGGTAATCCCTCTTCAAAACAGAACTTACTCTTGGACATTTTATTTCCAAAAGTCCAAATAGAGATACTCTGTTTGGACAGTATATTTTTCTATCAGGGTTTGCAGCAAGCCATGGGCAGGTGACACTAATCACTATGAAACAGGGAAGGCTATTGCATTCCAATCCTGTAACCTCTGAGTACTTCAGAGCAGCCCTTGGTTCATCTGCTTTACCTTCTTTCATTGCTTTAGTTTGTCTTGTATCAGGGTTTTTCATTCTTTTCACAAGAGATTCAGGGTCTTTGCTCCTTATGAAAATGTCATGCATTTTGGAGGCAGTTATCCTGAGTTCTCTGAGTTGACTCCATAGTGGGGTTGCTGACTGCATACGAGTTATTTCTAAAAATTTGTGAATCTCTTCTTCAGATATACATAAACTATGAAAAAATATTGATTACTTGTAGCTTAAAACTTTTGCATAATCATTCTTCATGAAATCAGTAAGTGGCAACTTCAGAAAAGTGCTTCCAACATAGACATTGATAACATAATCACTGTGCAGCTCGTACACTTATTGGTGATTCATTTGGAAACATCTCAAATTTTGTTTGGCAAAGTGGCATTTATGAAGACAGATACTGATCTATTGCAGGTAGCATCAGCATCAGGCTCTTCCTGAGATCTGCTAAGCTACCTAATTTATTTCTTAAAGGGTTATACATGGCAGACTTTAGGCCCTTCCTTTCTCCAATGAAATAGCTCTCACTTCCATCATTGACATTTTGTGTGTGTCCACCAATAATGATCATACCCTGTACTGATTGACCAGAAATTTTGGAACATCTTAATGGTTATCCCATAATTGTGTAATGATGTTTTGCTACATCCTCTGGGATCTATTTGAGTTTTTGTCCTTTATAATGTACAACTTCAGTAAGACCACTTTGTAAAACCAAAGAAACGATTTTCTATTGGATGCACTGAAAAGTACAAAAAATGAATTGTTATATGGAGTGATCTCCCTGGAACACAGGAGTAAGATGTAGACTGTGTGTCTGTAAAACCAGGATACTTACAAAGTGATTTATAATAATTCTTGTACAATGTATAGAATGCAAAATAACAAGTAGAGTTAAGACTGATGCCTGACAAAAAGTGCCTAATCAAAATCCACAGCATTTGATTATGAAAAATCAGTGTTGAATTGTAGCCTGTAACGTTGGTAACTTTAATAAATATATTAAATAAATTTATGATAATGATTACTAAGGTTGTGCAACTTGTTGTTTAACAGATATATCAACAATTTGACACAGCAGCAAAATGTTACACTTAAACTTACAAGATATCCCTTCACTCATGTGTTCCTTGCCTGATAATTTGTTGTGGCATAATTGTCTATAAATTCAAATGATAGTTCTGCTGGAATCAGAGATAAATCTCTAGAGCTGTATGAAAAGTTTTTTCAGTGCTTTGTGTAGTTTTTGTTTCAGTAATAAAAGAATGCTCTGATTTTTCTTCAGTACTTTCAGTCATATTGTTTACCTATACCTATCACAGTTCCTTACTCAGCCTCATTCTGGATTTTGCCTCATGGATATTCATAGAATATTAAGTAAGGTCTATAATGTGCTGTTGATAGTTGACACAGTTCCTTAGAACTTTGCAGTTAACAAACTCATCATCTTTTTGTCTAGTTACATTGTAAGCATAAGATCTAAAATGAAAAACAAATGAGTTTATGGTTCAGTTAACAAGTTAAATGTATTTCTTAATGTTTTGTTTTCGTTGCAACCTCTTAATTTTTAGAATAGCACACAAGTAAAATACTTTTTGAAAGTATTTGGAATGTATTTTAAATACTGTATTTGTCCTTTAATACATTTTCATGTATTTGGCCCCATTCCAGATAGATTAGTAATGTTCTGCTGAATCTTCACAGGAACTGTCTTACTGTGACAGCTAATGCATATTTCTGCAATACATTGTTTCATCGCCAAATTATAGGCCCCAGCAACTGGTTTTCATGTACTTTTAAAAAATTTATAACAAACATTACATGAACAAACTTTGTGTTCTGCAATGGTTTCTTTGCCCTGGGGTGGTGCGGATTGTACAACTTTTTTATGCCTGATTCAAATAAGTGAGTTATACAAATAGAACTGCAGCCTTCTTCGCTGAGAAAGCTCTTTATATTTGTCAGTTTAACCAATTTCCTATTATGTCCATGATTTGTTTGATTTCGTAACTCTTTGGTTCTAGGTAATTGACCAAATAGACAAAACCTGCAAAGATGAAAACTTAGATAAGGTGCTGGATAGCAAGAAAGATCAGGCAGTCATCAAAATGCTCACAGACCAACAGGTAGGATATTAATATAATTCTTATTTCAGTAAAGTACCGGTATTTTTCAGTTAATAATTGATACTTCAATAATAACAGTTGATACTTCAGAGAAACCTGGTTGTGGTTTGTAGTTATAAATAAAAAAAGTGAAAGAGAAAGGCTAAACTGTAGATAATAATGAAACATGCTAAACATTATTCCTTAAGTGTATTGTATAACATTACTGATAACTTTATTTGATAACATTGCATATAACATTTTAAAACCATACATATAGTATTTTTGAAACAATCACAGGCAAGTTGTTCTAAGGAATAATACGTAGATTTCTACTTATTTTGGATCAGAAAAAGTTGTATTGTCCTATTTGCCAAGAAGCCTATCTAAATTTACACTTTTGGAGTACAGTAATTAAGTATGACATCCCACATATATCAGAATTATTTTTATGGACAAATTGATTTTTATGTATAGGGAAAAGGTTTTATTGGCATGAATTCTTCCTTTAAGCCTAAGCTAAGGAGACCATTTCAGTATGCAGTTTCTTCAAGGTCTTCATTTAATTACCAGATAACCTTGAGATTTAACAAATCATGTGTTTTGTTCTTCATTGATTTTATAATACTTCTTAGATAAAAACAATCGAGAGCTATGGCCAGATTCATCACATAAAGATTACAATAGAAAGAAAACAAAGACTGGCACGTCTCAGAATTCGAGGTCCACATGCCAGTGTTTTAGAGGTACTGGACAAGGTCTATGAGATATTTAGACAGATTGAACTCCTTCAACAAGAGAAAATGGCAGCAAATTTACTTAGCAAACAGGTAAAAATGGTAAAAATAGCTGTTCATTGAATTAATGAACCCTTTTTGAAAATCATGCAATCACTTCCTGCTGGTTTGGAATGGTTTTACTCAGATTAAAATATTTAGGAGTACCGTTGAAAATAATAAATATTCTCTCTACAGAGCTGTTGGGTTGTTCAAAGTATTTTACATTCCCTCACCCCCAAAACTACTGAATTAGCTAGTGAAAGATTTTACAACTAGAAATTATAATTGAAACTAAACAGGTCAGAATGAAGTCGACCTCCAAGGTCAAACGGAGGTCATGAGTGAGACCACAAGGCCAGACCCGAATCTAAGCATTAGCAATTTATAATCTCCAAACCATAAGCAGATAAGCAGTTAATCAATCCAATCCAAGAAGTCACACTATGATTGACCTCCAAGGTCGATCAAAGGTCAAAGATAAGATCTCAAGGTCAAACCTGAGTCCAGATATGAGCAATAT
This sequence comes from Sabellastarte sp. h YS-2021, assembly GCA_964017235.1. Classification (NCBI taxonomy): domain Eukaryota; kingdom Metazoa; phylum Annelida; class Polychaeta; order Sabellida; family Sabellidae; genus Sabellastarte; species Sabellastarte sp. h YS-2021. The sequence continues at coordinate 5,461,424 of OZ024929.1, read as the reverse complement.
TATAATCTCCCACAGAGATGTCAGATTATTTACCATCCAGCAAGATTCAAACCCATGATGATGGAAAGACTTATGCTTGCCAAACCGACCCCAACCAAGGTCAAACCAAAAGTACTGTCATGGCCATAGAACACAGCATCTCATGATCTCCTAAGCATTTACACTAGGGGCAAGCCCCAGCATCAACCAGGGCAAGCAGCAGGTCAAGCTCAAGGCAAGCATTTGACACCAGGTCAAACATACCAAAGGTCAAACTCCAGTTCAAGGTCAGAAAGTGCATACACATAATCCACTTAACACAATAAATCACCCAGCAATGGGTTTATAACATTTATTAAATTATTTAAGTTAGAATACAGAAAACTATAACACCAAAATTTCTTGTAAAGTCAACATGTATACATTCTATCAATAATAAAGGCCCCAAGAGGGCCAGACTATAATGTGCTCTTAAAATTCTTTAGCATACAGCCCGTGGGGTAACCCACAACAATGAAATTTATGTAATTTAATGCTTTTTACCATATAATTTGCATATGATGCCAACTCCAGACTTTTTATAATAATTATTACAAAGCTTGGGGCCAAGCCCAATGAAAATTGTAATACACAGCAATATGCCTATCGAAAAAATGTTTTAAAATAAACCTGACTGCACTGCAAAGCAGTGAGGGGTGAAACCCCAATTTTCTTACTTAATTTGGCCAAAAGAAATAGAAATGAGTTATTTAAGAAGTTTATATAAGAAAGGCTCACCCAAACATCCATCAAGATTGTAGGTGCTGTTGAAAGGCATGGAGAGGGGGGAGAGGAGAACTGAGTATCAGAAAAGATATATCGGTAGACACAATCCGAAGACCAGGTACCTTGGTCTTTTATGGCCTGAATAGGGACCCCATGGTTATGGGCCCAAGAGGCCCCAGATCTCCTAAAAGTATGAAAAATGTACTTGTGATGTTCCCACCCCAGAGCTTTAAGAACTCTCTTAAGATGTTTTTTAACAATACTATCTGTTAATGGCAGGTAATGACCATGCCCAGGTATGGTGAACAAAGGATCATTTTGGGAACCAGGAATTTTCTGCAGCATAGTTTTTAGGGCCAGAAATGGACACAAAAGTGACTGGGGAACTTTTGGTATAGTAACATAATGTACCTTGTTCCTAAGCTGATTGGTCTTGGACCATTTTATAATTATTACAGCAGAGGTATCCCCAAAAATAACATCCCCTCTGGCTAAATGCCTGGATATATCAAAACCCATGAAAGAATGGGGTACTATGTTGGACAGGTGAAGAAAGGAGTAAAATGCCAGGAGATAGAGTGCAGCAAAAATGTGTGAGAATTCAAATTTTTGAGACTGGATGACTATGTCTCTGAGCATGTCAATTGAAAACACAGGGGTTGATTTTATGGTGAGAGGTCTATCAATTTGTAGTGATTTTACAAACATTTGGATCCTCTGATCCTTAAACATATGGGTTGGTAAGTCATGTAGAATGAAAATTGCTCTGATACCAGCAAGGTAGTTGGAAATATTAGCAGCAGTTAAAGCATTTGAGTGCAAGTACTCTAGGAAAGCCAACAAAACATAAATGTTCACCTTACCCAGGGACAGCCCAGAAGCCACCAAGAAGCCAATGAAGTCTTGAAACATCCTGCTATATGTTCTTCGCAGGGCGAAAAGAATGAAGCAACCGGTTGCACGTGCCGGTGGCCAACTAGACTGTCCCAGGAGATAAATCTGAAACTAAATAGTAAAATTTAAACATGTTAGATCTATATGGGTGGGTATCCAGACTGCATTTGGAACCTGCATGTTTAATAAATTCCATGATTTAGTATCAAATTGGTATCTAGACAAAAATCAGCAATAACATTCTGTTTTCCTGGAATATGTTCAATATGGATATGTTAAATATTGCAGATAGAAGCCATACATTTCTGGCACAAGTGGCTAAAATATTGTCTTTAGTCTTGCCTGAGGTTAATACTTCCACTACTGGCATGTTGTCACATTTTATATGTAATTTTTTATTACTCCACTGAGTGGCCCAGACTTTAAGTGCAACCACAATGTTAAGCATTTCTAGGTGCACAATTGAGTATTGGTTAAAATCCTTGGGAATGGGGAAGGCATAACATTGGTTTTCAAAAATGCCTCCCATGCCAGTAAGGGAGGCATCCAAATGAAGCTCAGCCTGAATGGGTCTGGGGTCATAATAAACAACACCATTGAACTGCTTCAAAAATGTGCAGAACCAGTTGAGATCTCTGAAAAATTCAGATGAAAGGGTTGCCATTTTTTGTGTACCCATGAGTCTTAAAAATTCGAGCATACAATTTAAGAACACTCTAGCTGGTCTTACACATTTAAATATGAAAAGCAATGATCCCAGCAAGGATTGTAACTGTCGTTTTGAGCAAAAATTTTTATTCTGCCATTCATGACACATATCACCAATACTTTTTAATTTTTCAGGGGGTACAGACATGGTACGAATCTGAGAATTGACCAAAATACCCAAACATATCATGGAAGTTGTAGGAGGGACTCTCTTCTTTTTATTGATGTCCAAGCCTAACTTGGGGAGAAGTTGCAATAAAAATTCGTAGGCGTGATATATTTTTGATGGTAAATTACAGTATATAAGATCGTCCACATAATACTAAGAGGTTATTAGAACCATGTTTTCTCATGATATAACGGATGTCATCGGTCACTTTTTCCAAAAATATTGAACCATGTCTGTATCCAAAAGGTACCGATTGATCAATAAAGTATGCATCTTGTTTAAGACCTTATAGATCTATATCTCCAGGGTCCCCTTTAACTGGCGAAAAGCCCTACTAATGTCAACTTTAAACATAAGTGAGCCAGGTCCCAATTCATTTAATTTATTTACAATATCATCAACTGATGGATAGTGCAATAAGAATTTCGAACCCAGGTATTCATCTCTGACAACACCGTCATTGACTGAATATGATTCTGGCCAACTAAGGTCGACAATGGTACGCCTAACATTTGAGTCAGGTTTGTCTCTGGTCATAAAGGGAGAAATGTGCAAATCTATTGGTTTACTTGCAAAGGGGCCTAGCATTGCTCCATATTTTAATTCCTCTGAGATATAGGTTTGAACATCAGAAGCAAATTTTTTCGCAGAAGCGTGATTTTCTTTAGTAGACATAAGAAGCACACCTCTGTCGAAATCGAGTGGGAAGCCATATTCCAGTAGATCCACCAATTGCTTATCTCAAAAATCATGCAAGTAAAACCTCCAATTTTTTATATTTAATTTTGAACCCACTAGAATACGGCTACCCAAGAAATTTGGACAGCCCGATTGCCTGACAAGTTTATGAGCCAATAAAGGATCAGACACTTGCTTGTTGTTAGTACTTTTTCCAGTATACACCATCAAGGGGGACAAGGGAATAAAACCAAAAGGTTCTCCCATTTGACTTTTACAAGCCCTTTAGCCTTTACATGCCTTGACCTGAGTGATAATGCACTGGTCTACTTTCTTTTTGACCAACAAAGTGTCAAATTTGTCATTTTTGTCAATTCTGGTGAGTGAATCTACCAGGTCATCCCCCCAAGTGTCCTGCGCTGCAAAACTACAGGTATCAACTAGGGATTGATTAATATTTTCCATATTGTCATAACATTCATCTTCCAAATCAGACAATAGAGGAAATTTATTAAAACATTGAACTGAATCATCAGGAGCATCATCACTCATTGAATTTTGAACCAACCTGCTTTGTCCTGGCCCTTTGAGATGTGTGATCTGTGTTTTACCTGAGACCTCCTTGACCAGTTCAGGAGGCTTGCGTTGTTGACTCCTCTCCTGAACAGCCACCAGATGACTATTTTTGCCTTTCTGCGACATAAACACATTATTTTTAACAATATCTGTAAAGGTTATACTTGGAACAACAGGTTTAAAACTACTACTGTCATGAAACCATTTTTGCCATGTGTTTTTGTGCACTGCAATTTCCTTGGCACACCTACTGTATTATACCGAATAATTATATACATATCTACAAGAAAAATGACTAGAAACTTTCACATTAGAGACTCTATCCCGGACACAATCAGACTGTAACTGAGCTGTATCGACCATGCCCAGGGTTATTCGTTTTTTGCCCGTTACTGTTTGCAGTCCAGGGCACTGTGGGCATTGACCTTACCATCTTGTGCAAAGCATGAACTACATATGTGGCGATAAAACACCCCTTTTGTTTCATGATTTTTGTTAAAATTGCACGAATTATCATTGTAATAGACACAGGGCATTGACTTGACAGATTTCTGAGAGTTCTGACCTTTTCGAAATTTTTGAGATCCAGAATTAGCTTGAGAGGGAATAACATGTTGTTGAGCATTAGCTCTCCTAATGCGATCAATTTTGTCAGTTTCTGACCAACTGATAACTTCACCTTGCTCCATGCGACATAGTAACACAGCATGGCTAGCTTTTGCTGCCTGCCACGAAAAATCATTCGAATCATCTAATAAAGCAATCAAATAATCGAGCATGTGATTTTTTGTAATCTGACAGCTTTCCTCTTTCATAATTCGGTAAAAAGCTGCCATCCACTGAGTTATATTTAACTGGTTATAGGTGATTCTATCTTTTGTGTTACCAGCTAGAACATATTCATGAGGCCATTTGACCCGTTCTTTGACAAAAATATCTACAGCCCCACCCCTCTGGCTTTTAATTTTTTTGATCCGTACCTCGTGTATCAACGCCTGATAACTCCCTGAGCCTGTCTTGGATCTGATCCTGAATCAATCTGTCATTTCAATGTGCGAACTAGGCATATTGCTAGCTTCCTCTACAGAGGAATGCTTGAGACTTGAACTAGCAGTACGCTTCTTTATTGTAAATTTGTTAGCCTTAGGCTTGGCAGGAGAAGCCAATTTACTTTCAATAACAGTTAACCTCTTACCAATCGCGTCTAGTTGAGACAAGATTTGTTGGTTAATCAGTGCTTGATCCGGAATTTTTTCCTCTCTCTGATCCGACATTTTTGAGGTACTGGCTACTGGGTGTTGAGTAGAATCTTTAAAATGTTTCCTATGTCTGACAACAGGAGAATCTTCAAAGTCCGATTCAGAGTAAACAACACCACTAATATTTAACCCAATACTGTCATCAGTACTAGTACTGTCAGTATCAGACCCGGTTTTTGACCCCGAAACCTGACCTGGTATTGGCTGAGAGGCAAACTCGTTTAAAAATGCACAGTCATTCTCCAACTGAATCTGTACCGGAATCTCAACCTTTTTGCGCAAATTGTAAGGGTTACCTGCTATTCTGTGCTTCTGTTTCGCTGCCATTGAAGTTGTGTAGATGAGAACAGTAGTTGTTGATTAATAAAATAAGAAATAAATTCACAAAAAAAAATTTTAAAATCTAAAATCAAATTTTCTAGAAATAAATGCTTCTTCTTCAACTGCCAGTTCAAATCTGACACTATAACCTTCAAACACATATGGTTCAAAGCCTTGGCCAATCAGAATCGACCATGTGGCCACTGTCCACTCTATTATACAATAGGGGTGATCAAAAATTAGGGGTGAAGGAATGATTAAGGTTGGCACCTAAATACCAACCCGCAATACCCTCCCTGCCATTTGTAAGCTTACCGTGGAATTATTAATCTGCAGTTTTTGCCAATTGAAGTTCAGACATGATTGAATACAAGCCCCAGTACTATTATTTTTTCATCTTTTTCATTAGATAAACAATGGGAACCACAGTGGCAGAGTGGTAACACTCTCACCTCCCACCTCTGAGATTGGAATTCAGTTCCTGGCCTGACCTCAAGTGGGAAAGCTAACAATTGCTTGCCATTGATCGGCAGTTTACAGTACAGAACCTTGACCAACTGTATGTACTGGTTGCCTCTGCTCTTCCAACTATTTGTCGTGATATGACCTATAGTGTTGAAAGCGACATAAAACCCAAATAAATAAATAAATGGGTAAATAAATAAATAAATAATGGAGGTCTGACATTATTTCTGTTGCATATATATGTACAACATTTTCAATGCGCAAGATAACTCCAAGATATCTTTAATAAAGAGTCCTAGCAACCAGCAGGATACAATAGAAGTGAATGACGCGAAACAAGAAATAATTTACACAAAATATATCTAGTTAATATACCTAGTTAAAGAAAAAGCTTGTTAATTGTATGGCTTTGAACATATATCCCATAAAGATTTTGTTACAAAGGCATACTAATCCGATCATCATTACTATATAAAAGATGGATCTTAAACCTATATCAAAGTTGATTTAACAGCACTGTTTTCAGGTCTGGCAAACCAAAGATATCAATATTAATTAGTTATTAGTGTGATTGAATTCAATCAGACAGAGTCAGTATCACTCTTGAAAATGTTTTAGTGTATAAAATAGTAATATTTATAAACTGACAAAGAGAGTTCTTGTCACTTGTGAAATTGACTGTTTAAAATCATTTATTTGTACTATTTATGTACTATCCTCAAAACTCTTATTAAATTCAATGAGAAAGGGTCTGTATCGCTTGTGGAAATTGGTTGTTCAAATGTATAAAATGGTACCGTTTTAACCATTATACCTTATATAAACCTACTGTTTTTATTATCTAAAGAATTATTTAGGACTTGGTTAGATTATTATCAGACACACTACATTCCTCAGAAACAAATTTTAAACTTTGCATAGGATTATTTAGCATTCTGTTTGGTCTGTGTTCACACGAAGATACAGGAAAGCTGTTACAACCACAGCCTCCATAAAATTACCAGAATTGTTTACATTACATACCAGATACTATCCTCAGTCAGTATACAAAGCACTCGCACTTAATGGTTTACTGCAGGGAAATATAAATTACATTGTTTAAAAGCTACTTATTGGGCTTTAAATATATAAAATTTATTCACACTATTTTCTGGACAGTTCAATCAGCATGTGTTATATTTTAAATAGCTATAATTATATTAAAAACTTAAAGGTAATTTTTTGTTATAGTTTTATAACAAAGAGCAGAGAATCAAAGTTAATTATGAATGAGACTTCAAATAAAAATGGCACAAACACAATTTAAAATTATGAATACTAAAAGTATTTGCTCATTTCAATCATAAGAACTTAATGTTAAATATTCAAAAATAAATATAAGTACTATCCCCAATGGTAGCTGATTACTGATTTAAGAGGTTTATATGGATTTTTATACATTTATAGATTTGGATTTTTATACATTTTATTACATTTGTATTTTTGTAATCAGTAAGGCCCTGAAATTTTACAGTTTTACAGTATTATGTAATATTGTTAATTTGTGAGAATCTGTCAGAGACATAATGTCCTTTAGGATAGTCAAGATTTATAAGATTCAGTTTTGAAATTTGTCACTTTTGAAAATGAAATTTGTGACTTTTTTCAGTTCTACAGGATCACAAATATCCTGGAAAATAACAAAATATAGATCAACATAGGATTCAGAGCTTCATCTATATTTAATTCCACTGGCTCAACACAGCAGTCGGGGCCACGGTGGCAGAGTGGTAACACTCTCGCCTCCCACCTCTGAGGCCGGGGTTCGATCCCCGCACGGGCTCAAGTGGGAAAGCTGGTAGTTGCTTGCCGTTGGTCGGCAGTTTACAGTACACAACCCTAGCGAACTCTATGTACTGGTTTCCTCTGCCCTTCCAACTACCCGTCGTGATATGACCTGTACAGTGTTGAAAGCGACGTAAAACCCCAAATAAAAATAAAATCAACACAGCAGTCCTTGCAAATGTCTGAGCTCTAGAAGACTGCCAATTGGACTTCTGAAATTCCTTCTTTGCCTAACTCACATACTTTGTTCAGGAACTGCAGCTCGTTCAAAATTCCTTCTGCAATACAGTGACTCCATGACAAAGCAAGAAATAACGCTAGAATTTGGGATTCATATATAATTTAATTCTATTAATTTACATTGACAGTAATACTTTAAGTTATTTAACACAGCCCATTGCTAGCACATTGCTGTGGTACTTTACAAGGTAATATAAGCTGTGACCCTGAAACATGACAACAGGAAGGTCACTGATACAGCTTATAGAAGTTATTAACATGATAATCTGACAATTTACAGAGTGTCATGAGTTATGACCTCAATCAGTAGCACAAACCAAGTTCACTGGTGATAACAGAACCGTAGCTAAAAGACCCCCCAAACCTACAACAAATTACAGATTAGTTAAATAAAGTGACACAAGAAGGGCAATGCCTAGCATTAATCAGGAGGGGGATGAACTACCAGTGACTCTGGGGGTTAAGCCATATGACCTTGTAGGCCAAGGTCAAAATGGGAGCTGTGAAGGTCAAATTAGCAAGGCGACATGCACAGAGTCGGTTGAAATGGGAGGTGAAAAACCCACCAAACAGCCAAACTATTATTGTAGGTGGTGTTGAAAAGTTTGTGAAACAGAGGAGGAAGGAGTAGAGACATATTGTATATAAGACAAAATTGTATCTGATTTCCAGGTGCCATGGTGCATTATTTGCTGCAGAGGGACCTGATGGAAGGCCCAGATGGCCCCAGACCGTCGGAAATCATGGAAGATCAATTTTGGAGTAATATTCAAAATGTTTGAAAGTTTATTCAAAAATCTTCTAGCAACAGAATCTGTTAAGGGAACTAATGCCTATGACCTAGGAATACAATATACAGGATCATTGCTTGAGCCTGGATATGTTGTAAGGAGCATATGCAAAGCAGTTGATGGACAAAGTGGCGAATTTTTAATGAAGGGAGTGGGATGGTCCTGATATCAGATCTAGATTGAAGGGGTTTGGACCATTTAATGAGAGTCACCCCTTCAGGAGAGAAAAATATGTCTCCTCTAGCTAGCTGTCTATGAACTGTGACCTGATACCTGCCATATAATTTTGTACACTGGCTGGAGAAAATTTATTTTGATGGAGATACTCCATAAAAACTAATAAGCAAAAATGGTTTACCTGGAAGGTGGACACCCCAGCTGCCACCAAGAATGCCAAAAAACATCCGATCACAGGCCTTCTTGGTGGCTGCTCTGAAGGCAGAAGCCAAACTGACACAGATTGAGGTGGCCAGCTGCGCTGCAGGCAAAGGCAAATCTAAAACATAGAATCATATACAAAGATTGAGTTTGGTCAAATCAATGTGTGTATTAATCCATATGAAATTGGGCAAATATTGGCAGAGTTTATATTCTGGGTTCACAGTTATGGCACATCTAGATAAGAGATCAGTTCTCTGATTATGTTTGCCTGGCACATGGATTACAATAATTTCTATATTAAAAATTGCAGTTATAAGCCACATATTTCTGACACAAGTGGCCAGAAATGGATCTTTTGTCTTGCCGGTGTACTTCTACTACAACCTGGATGCCACAGTGGATTTATACTTTCTTATCTGCCCAGAGTTTGGACCAGACTTTAAGGGCAACAAGGACATTTAACATTTCTAATTGAGTGATATGCAAATGTTGAAACTCAGTACCTAGAGGCAGGGTATATACTGATGGACCAAATACACTTCCCAGTCCCGACAGTGACACATCCAAAAACACATGGAAATCAACTGGCTTGTTATTAAAGAAAGTAATCCCATTATATTGCTTGAGGAAAACCCTTAACCAGTTAATTTCCATATGAAACTCTTTGGACAACTTCATGTAAGAAGTACTATGACTGTCCCTAAGAACCTGTAACATTCTGTTTAAGAAGAACGTAGCAGGTCTTATGCATTTTGTGATGTACAGGGCTAATTTGTCAGCTGGTATGGATATATATATATATTTATATATATATTATTCATGCTCAAAGTACAAGATTATTATACAAGATAAATTATAAGAAACATATAAACATTATGTACAAATAATAAGAGATTTGGAGTACAAGTTATATATCATGATCTGTTGCATATAGTACTTTGAATGGTATTTACTACGATACCCAAACAAGTAACTTCAGTGTGTGGTGATACTAGCTTACTCCGACTTACCTGCAAGCCTAGATCTTGCAAAAGAGATGATAAGAATGGTGCATTTTTGAGGGCAAACCTATATATAATATATATTTATATATATATATGAGGAGTTGTGAGACTGACGTGTGCCTGCATCCCTATATAGGGGTTCTACATGTTGATTATATAAATAAAATAATTTGTCTGCTATGACTAAACTTGTATCTAATGTAATCTAATCTAATCTACTGCTTTGCAGGCACAATATCTTCCCCACTAAGGGGAACTCTGTGCGCTAGTTAACAAAAATCATTTTTAATAAGGAGAGTCGAGGAGCCCTCAAGGTCAGTGTTCCAGAGTTGTGGGTGAGACCGAGAGGGAAGGAGACTAAGTTGGGAAACTAGAATTGAAAAGGTGGGTTTTGAGGTGTTTTATTGAAAGATGCGACAGAGGGACTGTTTCTTATTTGGAAGGGGAAAGAGTTCCAAAGAACTGGGGCGTAGTGACCAAAAGAATTAGCGAAGTGTTTAATTGATTTAGAAACTCTACAGTCAAAAGTGGGGGTATGAAGGAACTTGAGTTTAGGGGTACTACACCTAGTATTTCTGGAAGAAGTGTAGGATTGAATTAATTCTCCTAGGTAAACAGGTTGACCTTCATTGAGGATTTTGTATGTAATGAGGCCTATTTTGAGTTTTACCGTGTACCTGACTGGAAGCCAATAGAGTTTTTTTCAGTTGAGGGGTGATGTGAGAAAATTTTGAGGAATGGGTGACAACCCTGCAGAGTGAGTTTTGCACTAGATGCAATCTCCTTAACTCAAAATCAGTCAGTGATAAGAACAGGGAATTGCACTAGTCCAATCTGCTGCTCACCAAAGCATTTGCAGGAAGAACTGATGTTTTAAGGTCTAGAAGGGGCAAATTCTGTAGCGGTCTCTCGCATGAACTCTAGTGGACCTTATGACCTGTGACACATGGTCAGAGAAGGTGAAATTGGAATCAAACACCACTCAGAGGTTCTTGGCACTTTGTGCTGGTGAGACCTGATTACGAAGAATATTTATTGGAAAGTGAGGAAGGCGTTGTTTACGGTTGTTTTTCGAACCTATCAAAATGAACTTGGCTTTGTCGGGGTGAGTTTTAATTTATTTGTGAACATGAAATTTTGAATGTCGTTTAGGCAATTCTTTAGTTTTTGTAGAGAGTGAGAGAAATTTGCTGGAGAGAGTGCAATGTATAACTGGGTGTCATCGGTGTAGAAATGGTAATTAATATTACTGTGAGAGTGAATGATTGAGCTGAATGGGTTAGTGCAGAGAGAAAAAAGAATTGGACCAAGGACAGAGCCTTGGGGGACCCCATACTGGAGGGCAACAGGATGTGAGAGTGTGCTGCCTACCTTGACCGAGTGTGTCCTTCCCGACAGGTATCATTTGAACCAGCTGAGTGCCAGTTCACTGATTCCATAGTAACCATTAAGTCTGTCCAGGAGAATGGTGTGGTCAATGGTATCGAATGCGGCGGAGAGATCTAGAAGGGTAAGGGCTGTAACAGACCCTTTGGCCATATTGAGAAGAATATCATTGTGAATATTAAGGAGGGCACTTTCAGCAGAATGGTGTTTTCTATAAGCAGATTGGAAGGCAGTCATTAGGCCGGCTTCATCAAGGTGAGTTTGTTGCTGGGCTGCTACTACCCTTTCAAGTATCTTTAAGATAAAGCTTAGATTGGAGACTGGCATATAATTTTTAAAAATTTCTTTGTCTAAGGATGATTTTTTGAGGATTGGGGTTACATGGGCCTGCTTAAAAATTAGGACACTTACCTTGTTCAAGAGAGGCGTTGATTATTGAAGTGATGGGGGTGATGAGAATATCCAGATATTCAAGAACAAGAAAAGTGGGCCAAGAGTCAAGGGAACATGATTTAGTTGGAGAGTCTATAATGATTTTGGTAACTTGATCTTCAGTTACAGTAGAGAAAGAGGCAAACATGGGTGGAGGAGAGTCTGGGGTGATGTGTTGACAATTCAGTGAAGTAGAGAAAGTTGAGTGTATTTTTTCAATTTTTTTTCTGTAAAGAACTTCACAAATCTGTCAGCCAAAAGCTGCGGGGGATTTATCGATGGGAGGATCTTTGCTGGGATTCTGTGTAACACATCACCCAGGACTTGTATCATACTTATCCATAATTTTTTGTACTCGTGGCATTATATATTCGTCATTGTCAGTATTAGTAGAGAACACAGGGTCATTATTGTCACCAGAAGAATTGACCCCATGTAATTCAAGTGTAGCAGTGCCTACCTGGCCAATCAGTGTGATATGTTTGTCGAAACATATAGATGTGCATTCACTTTTAAAGCCACATATTTGACAAATATTTTGAATCTCTATATCAATTGTATCTTCAACTTCCTAAAATACATGTGAGGTAAATGATTGCCCATCATATGAGCATTGAAATTGTGAGACAGGTTCAAACCAATCAATAATAATGGTGGGGCAACTTTCAGCCCAATCATTATGACAAGGAACTTGATCACCATTGGTACTGTACACACGTCCAAGAGTGGGGATATATTGCATATCATGGTAAAGCTCATGGTTTGCATAACCCCATAGGCTACAATTATGAATTTGTGATTCTATGTGTTGTTTCATATATATACTAATAGCCCAATGGTCTCATTTATTACCTTGTTCACTTACATATAACATATAATCATTCACAGCCAAAGTATCGTGATAACTTGAGTACCATTTTGGTTCTACCTCAGATTCTTTAATCATGTCACTAACCCAGTGACAACAATCATTATCACTATAATTTGGTAGTATGCTATATTCATTAACTACACAATAACCATTGTAAATCTGATAATAATAACATTGATTTTCAGATATATAAGGAAGTTGTGTCAGACTATAGTCAAACCTTCTGTTTATCAGCCTTGGAACTCACATTATCATTTTTCAACCTGTATTGCGCATGCGCATACATTGACTTGCTGGTTGGTCAACGTTTTTTGGTCTCTTTAAGGCAATATGGACAAGCATGCTGGTAAAGAACACCTGCACTAACATGATCCATCCCATGTTTGCACTTTCTTAAATTGAAAAAAGTTTGACCATTTTGACTAGTGTTACTTTTGACAGATTGTAACAACCGTTGGGTATTCCTAATTCTACATTTTTCTATACTCTCACTATTCTCCCATGATATTAAACCTTTTTCAACTTCCTGTAAGACCGCTGCATGGGCCCTTCTAGCTGTACCCAATGACAACTCAATGGCAGCTTGCATCAATCGAGAAAAATGTATTAACATTTGATTTTTTGTTTCAGCATTACTCTCCTCTAGAATGCATAAAACATACCTTGTACCCATTGTTCGTTACTCATATCATCATAAACTGGCTGTTTGGTACCCACTGGAACTGTACAAAAGTCATGGGGCCAGTTAGTTTGAACTTTAACCTTTGTAACCCCTACTCTATAAGGACCAGATTTATGTGATGTGGGCCTACCTGTAAACTCAGTTCGTGAAACATCTTGATACTCTTGTAGTCACCTCTCAACTTCTGCTTGAACTTGAGCACCTTCTTTGAGCATCTGTACCGATGGCAGCTTCTGGGCACCAGACTTGGGCGAGCTCTGGGCTGAAGGTACTGCAGATAAATCACTCAAACTGCTTCTTTCCTCCTGTTTCTGTAGACGCACATCCTGTTGTTTAATCTGGTTTCCCATATTTTCAAACACATCAATTAAAATATCTAACTTTTGTGAGATAGCCATTTCCTGCTCATTGGAACTAATATTGTCTTCTGCCACTGACATTAAAGCTGCGTTCTATTCAGTCGTGGCAGTATCTTTTTTAGATTTCTTTCTACCCATTATGCCCAGCAAAGGTAATCACTGTGAACTATCAAGCAAACGCGATACTTTCCACAGATCATATTACCTTTATTGGCAAGCAAAGTTCCTCTCAGGTCACACGCCAATCCGAGAACAATTCCTTCCAGCCTGTGAACCCTATTTTATAACCAAATATTTTTGGCGGCAAAAGTCCCTGACCTTTGTAGAATCACACCATGTCTGAGCTCTGCTTTAATTCACCATGAGTAATTCACTATTCACCTTGAAACTTTTCCTACAATTTCAAATATTTGAAAATATTTTACAAAGGCAAAGCTTATTTAATTTTTTCTTTCCCCAAACTGACATTGTGTGCTACTTTATTCCATTACGTAGGCATCTAGGTTTTTGATATAGAAGATGATTTTACAGTGCTGAAAAGATAAGAGGCTATTTCTGTTTTACATTTATACAGGGACCAAGGTAACAGAATGCTTACACTCTCGCCTCCCACCACTGAGATTGGAGTTTGGTTCCTGGCCCGACCTCAAGTAGGAAATCTGGTAGTTGCTTGCTGTTGGTTGGCAGTTTACAATACAGAACCTTGACCAACTGTATGTACTGGTTTTCTCTGCCCATAAAAGTACCTGTCGTGATATGACGTATACAATGAGTTGAAAGCGACATTAAAACCCAAGTAAATAAATAAATACATTAAAACAGAAATATCCATCTGTACTAGCTGAAATATATTTAATATGTAGAGTTCTGTATGACCTTTTTCTGTGGACTTACTAAGAGTATAACAACTAAGATTTATACCCCAAAACTAGGCGTACTGAATGAAAGGTCATTTTGAGTAATATATGGTAATTTTCTGTTAATTTTTAAAAGATATAAGCTACTTTTAATACATATAATAAATGAACCGCTCACCACCCTATGTTTTAAGTATATGCAATGGAGCTCTGAAATGCTAAAAAATCACCTGATACACATCTATTGCTGAAATAAATGTATTCGTGTTTAAGGGTTTCACAGCTAAAACATAGTGCTTAACCTCTATAATAATTAAACAAAAAATGCCAAATATCATGCATAAAGTAGCCAGTGGTTATTTGTGGTACTGTTCAACTGATGCCGACCCTACAACCAACCCTACAATGCTAGGGTTGGTTAGCTGAGTCGGTGATCAGGAACAAAAATTTAGAAAAAGCGCACAAAATATGGGTTGTTTTCACCTCCCTAACAGGATGCAGTACCTTCCAGCTTGTCACAATCAACCTCCCCACCTGACTTGGGATGGGGATGCGTTTCTCCACAATCAGATGTGACACTGTCAGGACAAGCCATAGACTACTAATCGGCAAGCTGTATCAGGGCACAATAAGCCATAGTGACAAACCATCAAGACTGGAGTAGTATCCCGACCCATCCCGACTAGACAGATCAATTTCTGGAGTCATGATCACCAGTAGGGATGAAAGCAACTCCATATAAACCCCTATGAAACCACTATGAGTCATCATTTATGAACCAAAGCTGCCAACCCTACATCAGAGAGATTTTCTACAGACGCATAGGGCCCTGGTGTTTTTATTGAGTCAAATATTTTGATTTTCATTCTGATTTGCAGACAAAAAAAGACTCATCTGAACCCAGGACCAGCATATGCCACACAGCCAGAACCTTTCCCACAGTCCCTAATTTCCATCCAAGTGAAGAAAAAAATCAACAAAACATACTTGGTCATGCCATGGATCCTTCAAAGAGAAGAAAAGGGAGGCTATAGCAACCTCCTGACACACGTAATACTGACACCCCAGCTTACCAGAATTTTGTCAGGATGCCGCCCTGAAATATTTTACCTCATTGAAGAAAAACATACACCACTGCATCAAGAAGGAAGTCAACAGTTTTAGGAAGCCCTTACCAGTTAGAATGAAACTGGCACTAAGCATGAGACACCTGGCAACAGGAGAATCATACTAGCCATTACACTATAACTGGCCGGTTGGCCAAACCATCATATTGTCTACAGGGCCATCTTTGATGAATTCCAGGAAGAGTATTTGAGATGAAAATGAATAGCTGGTGTGTTGTTGCAATGCGGATGCTGGTCTCCATACTGTCAGTCTCAGTGGACCCCTGTGAAATATCTAGGGCTGAGACTGCACTAACACTGGATACTCTGAGTGGTAACTTAAATACAACAGATCTTCTGATGTGAGTGTTCAAAAATGAAATATGTCCTGAATCAAGTTCTGCCCCACTATCATAAGTCCTTTGTCTTGCACACTTCACACTTTTCACTGAGAGCATATGATTGCGAATCTCTCCCATAGACAACACTCCCTTGCCTTATCCTAAAACTACTCGGGGGTTTTGTTGTAAAGCTGCTTATGATCCTTGACAAATTCCTCCTCATCTGAGCCTGTGAAATAAATGTTCATCATAATTATGTCCTTTCTTAAACCTGGGTTAGCATTCAGTAGACAAACTCCCTCTGCTCAAACCTCTGTGCCCATTTCACTCTTCTCAGTTTCTGGTGTTTTATGGCCACTGCATCCTCCTCCTGTTATTGTGGAGCTTTCACCCTCCTGGCGTCCTCTCTCTCCCTCTCCTCCCTCTGCTGTTTCTCTAGCCCCTCATTCTCCGTCTGTTCTTTCCCCTTCCTCCTCTGAACTTCTGTCCTCCTTACATTCCTTCTTGGCCTTTTAGGACCCATCTTTCAAATAAAAGCAAAGCAGCGTTTTAACTGACAAAAGCCTGTCAGCTAGCTAGAAAAAGTTTTCACTATACACTAAATCCTCAGTTGATTTTCAAAGAAAAAGAAAAGCCTTCCTCAATGCTGCCGGTTGCAATCTGTCAATGAAAATCCAAATGATGCATTCTGTGCTCTGACTTGTCTTTTTTGACAGAGATCCCATAACCAACCAGCCGGGAGTTAGTAAAATGAAGCCTGTCCTACACAATGCCAAAGTATGAATGAAATAGCAAGAATTCAATGATGCATTATTAAACCCTAATCAAAGACATAATGAACTCATATAGAACACTAAAATGCAGAATGAAAACCAAAACAACAAAAATTGTAGCAGAGATAATAGACTGGTTGCTCACAAGAGAGGTTGCTTCACTATGTTTTTCATCCCTGTAAACGTTAAAAGTCCATGTGCAACGTCATGAATTGTTATGTAAAACGTAATGTCTAGACAGAGCTACTTTTATACGTAAGTGAGGGTCCAGCAAGGTATATGATTTCCCTTAGAGTTTTAGTGCATTTGTAACTTTTATATTTGGAAATTTCATGAATATAAATCTGAACAAATATCTGTAGAATGATATATAACATTTATTTTATCCATCCAATATAAAACCATCAGTAACAGAGCAAGTTTTAATTACCAACCATTTTATTGAGAAGCCTTTCATCTATACTATGATATTTAAGGCCAAGCTCTTGTAAATCATTGTTATACAGTGTTGTTTACAGTGTTTTTTAAACACAATTTTATGTTGGCTTTCATTTTATAAATGAAAGACTGTGTCCCCATCTCTTTTTTGACATACTTTATTTGTACAATATATAATATATATGTTTACAGGTTTAAAATAGATTTTACATCCGCATCAAACACACATTTCAATGTCTTTGGCCTAAATCTTTGCAAGCTCTTCTCTACTGCTGTTATATTTAATTCTTTGCATATTTACTTTACGGGACAACAAAACGTAGTAGAGTTTTTACATTGTACACCAGTGGGAAGTAAGCGGGGTAGTTACATGCCTAATATGGCAGTACCTGATTTCAATAAAATTTGAGGAGTGGCAACTTTATGTATGTGTAGAGCAATATTTGTGTACACATCCAAAACTTTAAAATATGATGTATTGTCTGTTGGAACCTTTTAAGGACTGGCCAGTAGAATCTATTATGAAATCTCAAGTGGCTGGTTATTAAAAGTGTGTGGTGCCTGTTTTTTCACAAATTAGTGTGTGTGTTCTTGCTAAACTGTGATCACATTTGTGAGCCACAGAAGTAACACTTAATTATTTTGTTGATGATTGAAAATATAACTCTAATTTGACAGTTAATAATTTCATTGTAACAGTTGGGTAAATTAAATATTGGACTTTTGAAAGTGAAGCAATTACATTTCATTAGTGTAATATGCCAGCCCCTTAGTTATTGATTGGAAACTGTAAAAAAGCCCTACACAGAAAAGCCCTACAGGAGAAAAGCCCTACAGTTTTTGATATCCATGTAGAAAAGCAATACACCATTTTATAGATCTTGGAGAAAGCCCTATACATTATGTTTAGTTTACAAATGAAAGGGCTCATCATTACTTAAAGGGTATTTCAATTGCTATCCAAACTACCATGTACTGTAATTTTCAATCCCAATGCCCCTTTGTAGTTTTAGAAAGAATTTATTTTATTTTTTTAAATTTATTTCGGGTTTTACGTCGCTTTCGACACTGTACAGGTCATATCACGACGGGTAGTTGCAAGGACAGAGGAAACCAGTACATACAGTTCGTTAGGGTTCTGTACTGTAAACTCCCGACCAATGGCAAGCAACTACCAGCTTTCCCACTTGAGGCCATGCCGGGAATCAAACCCCGGCCTCAGAGGTGGGAGGCGAGAGTGTTACCACTCTGCCACCTTGTTATTTTTTTGTATATTTCTGAAAAATGTTAAATATACAATTAGAATTGTATTTTTATAAGATCCTCGACTTATTTTTGTTGCATTAAATCCATACAGAAATGGAAGTTAAAGCTCTAAGTATTCAAACTTTTATCTTCAATGGTGCCCTGATATGGATCTCTGCCTGTTTGCATTCTTTTCTCAAGTATCAATTTGTTTTTCTCATTATTCTTAACGAATAGTGGATAATAAATGTATAACATCTTCTTTAGAAATGTTTGAAGAAACTTTATCACTCATGAAGATTATCAATGCCTTAGAGAGGGTGTTCACAACATCTTTTTCACCCCCACACTAACGTTAAAAGTATCGTTATTACGTCATGAATTGTTGTGTGAAACGTCATGTCTAGACAAAGCTATGGTAGAAATTAGTATTTTATATGTAAATGAGGCCTGAGTTACTAACACTGTTCCCTAACATTTTTAGTGTATTCATATATTTCATATTTTGATTGTTTAAGAGCATTATGTCTTAACAAATATATGTAAATTAATTGATAACGCTTAATGTGTCCATCCAATGTAAAATGACAAATTTTCACAATTGACCATTTTCTTGAAAAGTTTTCCATTCACCCAATGATATTTAAGGCTGAGCTGTTGTAAATATTATACTATGATATTAGTTTTTTTTTCAAACACATTTGATGTTAGCTTCAATTTTATAAATAGAAAAAAATGTATTCACTTCTTTTTTGGTCAAAAATACATGTTTATTTGTACAATATATAGATTTGTTGACAGGTGTAACACAGGCTTTTAATACTGTCCAACATCAAATACCTCCCGTAGCATAAATGGTCTATGTCTTTGCTTATGAGATAATATATATTTACATGGTCACTATTTACATAAGTCAATGTTGGCTTAATGTTGGCTTAACATCAATTTAACTCTTTTATTGTCATTTCTGGTTAAGTTAGTCATTTAGTTATAACTGCATCATATTAGTGCATGGTCAGCGACATGGACTGGATGCTTACGTTGTTGTGATCATGTGTTCTAAGTGTAACATGTATATCAGTATTTGAATTGTATATATACTTTAGTGATAACTTGTATCTAATCACGTATACACCTTACACATGTTATATATATAATAAAGCTAATTCCCTCAATGTGCTGTGCTGTCGTGTCGGGAGGGGGTCCCTGGGGACTGGTTCCTGTAAATGTTTTTAGTTTATTTATAAATTTCATATTCTCATTGCTTTGTCCCTTAAAATCTCTAACATGTGCCCTGACTAATGACATTTTTAGGGATCAATAATTGGAGGTGTTGTTGGGTTTATGTTCCCTATGTGGATCAGCCTTGGCTCATATTTGGCTGTTCCAGAAACTCCCCCACTCAACACCGCCATTGCTGAATGTGTCTGGAATGAAACTGCCTCATTTAACTCTTCAGAGATTATACCAGCAATAAATAATGAACCAGTGTGAGTTTATTCATTTTATACTCTCTATTCAAAATACGAAACAATGTGAAAGTGTGTATTTAAGTATACTTATTTTATCCTGTTTAATAGTGCTGCCCAGCCTGTACATAAATATTGTATTGCCACAAGAAAAGTTAATTTATGAAAAATAAAGAATGTTAGAAATGAAGAAGGTTAATGCTTCAATTATTTACCTACAGGAGGAAAATTTTGTATGATGCACCTCAGTTAAATGATTGTGGAATAAGGTTAAAAAATCCACAACCTTACAGTTGGGAGTCGAATATGTGCCCCTCTTCTTGGTTTTATGAAGTATTCTGATCTTCATTAAATTTGACTTAAGGTACTTTTAAGATATTAATGTACAATATATTTTCATTCAAGTTGCAATTATTAAAACAAATATTTCATCCTCTTTGCAACACCATTTGTGGACTATCAGTTAACAGTGAAGTATTTTTATTTTAATTGCTTTATCTAAATATTTTAGGTACAATATTTCAGCTTGCTTTATTCAAACCCAAGACTATTAATATTCAAACAGAGTAAAACACATTTAGGAATATTTTATTTACATGTTAGTTAAAAGTATATCTGAGCCCAGGGTTTGAGAATATTGTTTCAAAGAAAAAGCTAAGAAAAGCAGCATATTTTTTTATTATAATAACATATAAACCAAACACCTACAATAAAAACAAATCCCCGAGAGGGTGATAATATATTGTATATTTCACACTCAGTACTTGTCAGTGAGGATAGGGTGACATGGTAAAATTTTCTTAATGGTACTCCTACCAATTATCAGGGGTCAAATTATGTTAGGTTTCAGTATTCAGATTGGGTAGAGGGTCACCTAATAGAAAGTATACAGGGTTAGTCCTAGTTGATTAGATCCAGAGTCACAACTTTGGAGGCATGCTGGAGATCCAAACAACTGAGACCATCTTCCATGATATTTTGCAATATTATATCATTATCAAAGGTTTAGGTGGCGCTAGATCTCCTGAAAATATGTAACCCATGAGCTGTGGTTGAGAAGTTTAGGGTATGAGATTTGCCCTTAGGGCCTACCCAATGGTTCTTATGAAGGCATTAAACAAAGTTTTAAAAGATTGATTGCTCTAAAAAGGGAGGATCAGAAAGGCTTTGTAACTTCAAAGATTCTCCTGTTGTTGTGCTGAATGCTGAATTAATGGATATATTCCTGACACATCAAGAAAGGACATTATTGGAAAGGTCTGAGTGTGGGAATCTAATGCACTTTGACATGGTCAGTAGCGATGGTAAATAGTTTTTATGACCTTGGGTGAGAGGGAATTTTGTTGCAGAAACACCAGAAGTACACAAGGAACTTTCATTTGACAGCTGAGACCCATATTGACAGTAATGGCTGGATAAGTCCTTAAATGTCTCTAGTATGCCACCTCCGTAAAGGGTCTGAATGCTTGCTCCATCTTGTGCTGGGCCTGTCTCAGCAGCAAGCTGGAAAGGTCAGTGGAGCCTGAAATAAACATGTAGATTCAGATTGATTCCTTCAGTTTGAACCTGGTCCCAATGATAATGATTTTTAATATATTGCAGCAGTTGGTGGTTAATATTCATACTTGAATATACTCTGGTTAAAAAGTCTGCAATAGTGTTCTTAGCCCTTTTGACATGATTAATCTGTAAATTAATGTCAGAACAAGGTATCATATTTTTGATCCATGCATTCAAAAAATTTCTTTAGTTTGCAATGGGCAGTACAAGGACTACAGCTAAGTTGTCACACAGAAATGCACTATAGAATAGGCAAAAAACTGCCTCACAATCTGAAGGATTGAATGACTAGATTCATCATTTCTGGGTGAACGATTTGCATCCTATTAATGAGCTGTCCACATGGCAGGTGTGGCAACCATTTTGGCTGTTAACGAAAGTTGTACCATTGAACCTGGGTAGGAATCTGACAAACCAATCAATATCTTTGTGGAAGTAAGGATTGATTATCCAAAAAACAGTGATTTTGTCTGAAGTTACTCAAAAACGTATAGACCAGCTTAATGCACTTATGTAATTACAGTTATATACTCAGCACTGATTGAAAACCTTGTTTTGAAATGCAATAGTAACCTTGCAGAGAGAATTTCTATTCCATGAAAATGACTTAGAAACTTTATTTTTGAAGGATTAAAACTTGTGTAAGTTTTTGTTTGTAAGGTTAAAAATTATTATATCATAATAATCACTTAAAACTTTTGGGTTTGAAAGGTTAAAATTATGTAAGTTGAGGTAATGAGAATTTTTGTTTTTGTTTTTGGAGGGCCAATACTTTCTATATCGTGATAGTGACTTTGGAAAATTTGGCTTTATGAAAGGTCAAAAATTTTTTTGTCGTGATAATGACTTACAGATTACCTTTTTGAAATGCAAAAAAAAGTTGTGATAACCAAATAAGTTTTACCCTCTAAAAACAAATGAACTATGTTGCAATAACGAGACAAATATTTTTAACATTTTATAAACCAAAAAATTATCTCGTTATCTCAACATAATATTTCTTTAACCCTTCAAAAACAAAGTTTCTATATTGATATTATGGAATAGAAATTTTTACCTTTTCAAAACTAAAATCTTATTTAATTATCACAATATCTTTAAGCGCCCTTCTGAAACAAAGTTTCTAGATCATTATCGTGCAATGTAATTTTTTGTCCTTGAAGAATGAAAATCTCATTTCCTTATTATAGTTTAATATTTCGTTAACTCTTCAAAAAAAAATGGTATTGATTATTTTTTCATATGGGTGTATTTATGGCAAATGACAAATTTTCTTCAGGGCCACATTGCACGGTGGTAACAAAATCGTCTCCCTACTCTGAAGTCTGCGTGCAAACCCCAGACCCTATGTTGGAGAGTTGGAAGTTGCTTACGGATGGTCGGCAGTCTACAGTACAGAACCTTGGCCAACTGTATTTACTGGTTTTCTTTGCCAATAAAATTACCTGTTGTGATCTGACCTGTACACTACTGTACCTCCTTCTAGGTCATGCACGGATGTAACACATGCATTGCCTGCAGCTGTGAAGGTATTAATGTCGCATTTTCATAGAATGAACAACTTGTTAGATGGTTTGTTAGATGGCTTACAGTTCCTGAATAAGATACATACTTTTGTTGGTCTTGTGGCATGATAAGTTGATCATACTTGAGCCATGTTGCAGTTAGATAGACTTGATTAGGTCATCTGAATACTGTAGGAGTCATTTCAGTGTCTACAGTGTACCTTTGAATAATGGGCTGACCTTTTAACAGTCCCTGATGTGCTTGACTAGATTCTATTCTCATGTCTTCTGATATCTTTAATAAGTGACCTTACAACTGAGGGTGTTAATGGCAGACAGGATTGTGTCATTCTGAATGTTATCCATTTTAGACTCTTACATGCTTCTCAGTCATTGTGTGCATCTCTAACATCAGGGGCCAGTTTCACGAAGCCTCCTTTGGAAAGGACCTCCTTTAGTAATGGAAGGTCATTTTTATTCCTTTGGGAAGGCTACCTTAAAATTTAGTTTCACAAAGCCTCCTTTAATTCTCCTTACCAAAAGGTCTTCCTTGAAACTTAAGGAGAAAGCAAATGTTCATTAACATTATTAAACATTCCTTGAAGGACACTTCCTTCAATTTAAGGTAGCCCCTTAGCTTCTTTGAAATTTAAGGGAGTTTTCAAGGTCTCTTTTAAGAACGGAGGCTTTGTGAAATTGAGCATTTTTAAAGGAGGGAGAAATTCAAGGAACTTCTTAAATTCAAGATGACCTTTATCTTAAGGAGGCTTCGTGAAAATGGCCCCTGGAGATGTAGGTTTCTGGTAAGAAGCCCTCCCTTATTAGGTTAAAGGGTTGTAAGTTGCCTTATACGTATCCTGCAAGAACAGGGCCTATTAATGAGGATTGAGAAATGCGTCAGCTGGAACATCAGCTAAACAGAGTTGGTAAGGAATGTATTAGGTTGCTCTATTCAGTCCATCTGTTTCGATAGTCATCTGGCAGGGGCAGAATTTCAGTGTTGAAACCACTTTTAAAAGTTGGCACTGTATGGATCCAGCTTATGGAATTTTGATAGCAAAGGAGTAACGAAGTTCTATGTAACTTGGTGCAAATGTATTTGACGTCTTTTGAATCTACTCAATTTGACACATTGCAGATATCTCCCACCGATTTGTGAGGATATTCCTGTACATTTACAGCTATATAAGAGATTTCATAAATATATGTTCAACCTCACAAGAAATAGTAATCCTCTGCTTAGGTTGTGTTTAGCGTTGGCATTAAATGGCAGTACATCTGATGTGAGCAAGAATTTAAACTTAATTTCACAAGATTTAGGTTGTACAAGAGAGCTGGTATGCTCTTCCCCAGGTTGTTTCAAGCAGTTGTTGAATATTTATGAATCATCCTTGTACAATGAACAGGATAGGTTAACAATTGGAAATATCAAAGATTTAATTTATATAATTGATTCAAAGTGTACTAGATTTACTGAATCAGAAATTAGTTTTATGCTTAAGCATTTATGTACAGAGTAATGTTTCACCTTTCATGTTATGAAGTTTAATGTGTTTTTGTGTATCTGTTTGTTTGTTTGTTTATAATGAAAATTGGTAATTTTTTTCTAACTTTCTATATGTGCCCTGAGTACGATATATATGAATAAATAAATAAATTGGTTGGAGAAACATGAGCAGCAGAAGAAAAGGGATAGATAGCTGGAACTGAATTTACAGGTTTCTGCATTAGTTTTTGCACATCATGTTGGACCTTTTATGTGAAGACTTTGCACTTGCTGTCTCATAACTTTTCTTTTGTTCTATTAGAAATGGGTGTTTATTTTTTGTTTTCCCTTCAAAGGCATTCTTTTCATTATAACAAGACTTCACCAAAACTTTTAATATTGAATCTGTAAATTGACTTTTTAATATTGTGAAATTCAATGTGACCATTTGTTTGTGGTGGATAAGTCTTTTGGTGTGACCATTCTCACTGATAGTTTGAACCAGAGTATCATTATTATCTACAGATAGACAACAATAGTTTTAAAATTAAGGTAGGTACCAAACTGCCACAAGAGGCCCTTACATGGTCATGCTATCTAACGTCTCAGTAGTCAACAACCCCGTATGGTTATTTTACCTTATTTCAGCACTGTGTAATAGAAACTCGGAGCATATTAGAAAGAATTGTTTAGAATATTAAGTAGGACTACATTAGTGAAGATGTGCTGTTATTTTTTTTTTTCAATTTTAATTCAAATTTCTCCTACCCTGGATTTTCATTGATACACTGTATGCTTAAAATCGGCAACAAAGGAATTAAAAGAGAAATCTCTCCAGTTCAAAAACAAAGAATTCACAATTGTTTTTTAAACACTGAATTTTCATTCTTTGGGCAATTAAAAAGAATGATTTTGGAACTATTCTTTTTAATGCATAGCCATTTTCACAAAAATATCTTTGTGTATATGGCCTCAGATCACACATGATTTGTTTATCTTTTTTGTTTCAGCCAAGGACTGAATTAATTATATAAGATTAACTTTCTTTGGTTCCCATTCATTGGAAAAAATGACCAAAGTGGTTGTAGGATTGTTTGCCAGTGCAGTAACAGGTATTTGTACTGCTTCATACACTCTATTGGTTAAATATATCTAAAAAGGAATGGCAAAACACAGAAATATATATGTGCCAATAACTTCTACTAGTTCACTTTATAAAGGTGTTATGGGCCTTATACTGTTATGTTTATTCACACACAACTGTATTTCGACAATCAGGTGAGTTGTCTCATCAGAGGCTGGAGAATTGACCAAGTCCTATCCCTGAAGTACTTTTTCAATGGTGCAATTGCACCAGCTCATTGCACTGGTGCAGGTGTAGGTGTTAGCACCTCTTTATGGTGCAATTTGCACTTTATGCCCTATTGGTTTGAAAGTGTCCAGATAAGTGTTCTGGATGTATGGTCAGTGTTTATAAACCATTAAGTATTGGTTTATTTACAATGATGGGATATATTAGTGTCAAATATTATTCAATATTATATTCATATTGGATATATGGTGAAATATAATATTTGCACTTTGTGTCACCTTTGGATCTTGGATTTGTTGTGGTGTGACCAATAGTCCTTTTTGTTTTTTGAGTCTAAGGTGCAGTATCTATAGTGTTATTTACACTCTTTGCTGGATAATTTGACTTAAAAATCAGACTTCTAAAGTTCAGACCAATTCTCAATTTACATGCTTTTATTACGTTTAAACAGGTACAGAATCATGTGACTAAGGTAAGTCTCAATGAGTCTCAGGTGAGTCTTGGAACTGCATTTTGCAGTGTTATACTGAGAGGTCATTTTTTTACATAAATAAAACAAAAGTAATTTCCTCCTATACACTAATAGGAATCTCCTAGTTATTATTCCATCTTGAATATACACACTATAACAAAGTTTTTAAATACATTAAAATTACAAAAGAAGTTAAAAAATTACTTTATAAAGTGAACTAGTAGAAGTGATTGGCACATATATATTTCTGTGTTTTGTATCTTCTACAATGAGTGTGATTTCTACTGATGCCAATCACACCACTCTGACTAGTGCTATGTCCAGAATAGACATACAGTCCAGCGAACTGGATTTGAGAGGACCAGACACTCCATTTCCCCAAGAGAAATTTTCTGATGGGACATTAGACTTGCTCAATAAAACCAAGGAAAAGTTGAGCCAGGAACCTCTAAATGAGCACAGGCCGTGCATTCAGGTCAAGGATGTATGAACACATTCTCTCAGTGAAAAAAAACCAAAGGAGAGCAGATCAACCCCAGTTGTCTAAACACTTCACAGACAAGGGTCATTCTGTAAATGATCTCGGATTCTCAATTCTGGAATGGTGTTCTCTAAAATACAACACACCTAAACCTGAGCACAGAAAAAAGTGTGAAAGATGATGGATTTGGAATATTGGAGCAATACATCCAGTTAGCATTAACCAATTTATTTAACTGTATATCATTTTAGCATTCATTCACACTCAGAACGCTAGTGTCTCTTGCTTACAAAGGAATGGCAGTATAAAGAAAAAAGTAGCATACATTGGAAGTGAAATTGCAAACCCAAGCAAACTTTTTAAAAGAGAATTATTGATGTTTCTAAAAAAATAATACAGTATATTGTTTGCAGCACAAGTCGAAAATTAAGATGAAATTAAAAATACTATTTGTCATATTAAAAATATGACTGATAAATTTACCATTGCTTGAGTTGTGAAAACCAGCAAATGGGTTATAATCTTGAGGGGAAGGCTTTGAGTTTTGAAACTCAGGCCCCTGGTATCAGCTGACACTGCTCACAGGCTGGGTAAAAGAGAAAGCTGGCTGGCCAGTCTAGGAGGGTGGATCACTGTATCTCACTGGAACCCATAAGAAAAACTTGATGAACCTCCCCAGTAACTGATACAGCAGACTTCTTGCTGGCAGTAGGCTGACCAGTCCGGTTGAGTTCGGCATCTCACCGGGAACAGTAACTGGCTGGTGTGGGGTCTGATAAGATAAGGCTGACAGGTAGTTGGACAAATCTTGTTGGAGAAGTCTTCTTATCTATAGTCACTTTCGACCAACTAGGAGATCCTGACAGTAGGCTGGCTGACTGGTCTGGTAGGTTCAGACAAGTCATCTCACCGAGACCAATGACTGGTATAAGAATTTCTTTGTAACCAATTTCCTCGGGCAGTAACTGGTTGGTCTGAGACAGCCACTTGGACCCTTAAAAGGCTACTGCTGGTCTGTTAGACAGTCCTGTGGACCTGCCCAGTACCACGGCCTAACCGGCTATAGGTGAAGCAATGCTCTGTAACTAGTTCCTGGTGGCTCCACAGTTCTGCGAAAACTCATAGGAGCTGGGATAACTGGGCGAATTAGACTACATCTTAACAGGGGTAGGCTTATATGAAACAACTGCCTTCTTCCTGTCCATAACTGTAAAATCAGCAGATTTTCTCTGTAACCAGTAGGCCTGGATGCTGGTACTCCATCATGTACTCAACCTCCAAAGCCATTTTCAATAGTTTCCATGCAATATAGTCAGCAATAAGTGTGAAAATATCTCCAAAAATGGCCTCGGTCAGCTACTTTAGCGGTCAGTGAATGACCTTCAATGAAGAGCTTCAAGGTCAAATTCCTGCATGCTTACAGAGGACATATATATGTATTATATATACCAGCCATAGGGTGATCTAACTTTCTGAATATGAGAACTGGGCCAAAATGTAAAAAAATGGCCAAAATCTGACCTTTAAGAGGCCACCAGTGACCTTGAAATTGAAGATCAAGGTCAGGAAACAGTAGAGTTCGTGGCATTTCTCATATATACCCACATATCAAATTTAAAAGGTCTAACTAAAATATTTTTAAGTTATCGCATCCAAAAGGAAATCTCTGCGGTTGCGGCGGCGTGACTGTACTGAATCCTAAGTATCCCCGACTTTTGTCTGGGGATACAATGATGCCGGCCTCTCTCAGTACTTTTATGCAACTTCTGAAAATGAAGTTCTCTCACTCCAAAGTGGTGTTTTTCAACAATCTTTTAAACAAGCCATAGTTACGCATCTTATCAAAGTGACTTCAATGTCTAAGAACTATCAACCAGTATCCAGGCTTAACTGCTTGTCCAAGGTGGTTAAGTCCATAATTCCTGCACAAATCAGGTCTCATATGGATTCTAATTAATTTGGAAATATTTTCCAATCAGCTTACAAAGTTGAACACTCAACTGAAAATGTCCCTGCTGTGTATTCAGAATATGTCTCCATCTCTGGGTATGCCCACAGCTTTTTTCCTCCATGACCTGTTGGGTAAATTTGATCTCGTTTGATGTCTCAGTCATGGTTGCAAATGCATTGGTGAGTAGTCATCTGGATTATTGCAATTCGCTGTTTCCTTGCTTGTTATCAAAGAATATCACAAAGTTTCAGAATATTCATAATTGTCTGGCATGATTTGTTACTGGTGCTTCAAAATTTACCCATATTACTCAAATCCTAAAATCTCTTCACTGGCTTGCTTTAAAACAACGAATCATCTTCAAAACCTTGGCACTCATATACAAGTTCCACACCACTGTAAAGTAGTGATCTCAACGGGTACCTAAATATCTGGGTATCTGATCACTGAATATCTACCTGAATCCGAAATCACATACCCAAGTACCTAAGCATAAGTGCTTCCAATATCGCCCATGTTGGCCGACCAAGTTCCGCGATCTCCTGACTCCATAAAGTCACTTCAAAAGGAAACTATTCAGTTAAAGTGTACAACAATATTGTTTTCTCATGTTTATACACCATTTATAGTATTATATTTATATTTCATTTTGGTTGTTATGCATTGTTAAATGCAGGAACACTTTGAAAATCGTCAACATGTTAAAACAATTATCTAATTCCAACAACATAAATTGCTGAAAATTGACAATCTATGTATTACTTAAATAAATAAAAGTACAATGTTTTCACACAGTATTTTATGACTTTGAATCAATAAAATTGACTTATCGACCTGAAAAAAATTGCAATTCCGAAACTACATTCAAACTATAGATAATGTTTAACCAATAGGTCATGTGACTCAATTTTATGGAATAAAGAACCGTGTTTTGAATATACAGAAGTTTTTTATTAACATTTCGTTCATGCCCTGGTGTTTTGAATGCACCAACGAGTGAAGCAGAAAACAATATTATCCTAAGATATACCATTAATTTGTCATTTGTTAAAGAAAAAGGTTTTGTAGATAAGAAATAAAGTAAATGGTTGGACCCGATGTTTTGTGTGAGTTTTAAGTTTATAAATGTGGAGATTTTGGTGCCATAATGTATTGTAGTATTATATGTATTATCGGAGCGAATACCCGGGTACCCTCCTGTTTAAATCACTACCCACCAGGTCCCACAAAACTTGGTATATTGAGATCACTACTGTAAAGCCAAAATATTTTCACTGTATGTCTGACTCTGTATACATCTGCCATTAAAACAAGATGCTTGACGACCAAAAACCATGGTTTTCTTCAAATGACCCACATCACGTCTCATGATTTTTTATTTATGCATTATGTCTTGAATAGTGTGCCTTAGAATCCTCTAGTTTGGAGATTAATCACTTGGATAACTGATACCTCACACTTCTAGGCAGGGGGGAAGCTAGGGATTTTGATTTGGAACATAGTAATTTTGCAGAAAGTTGTGACTATATGCAATATTTACAAGAGAGAGTATTGCATATCTCATTAATGATTCTACTAACAAAAAGGTATGCCTTTTGCATACTGACTTTTA
This sequence comes from Sabellastarte sp. h YS-2021, assembly GCA_964017235.1. NCBI lineage: Eukaryota > Metazoa > Annelida > Polychaeta > Sabellida > Sabellidae > Sabellastarte > Sabellastarte sp. h YS-2021. The sequence goes on along the minus strand of OZ024929.1, from coordinate 5,431,032 downwards.
CATAAACTATGCAGATGCTAGCTAAAATATTGACAAATCGTAGGTTTGAGAAAAAAATAAGGTATATTTGAGCATTTACATCTTCTATAAATCTGATCTAGTTCATGCTCACATGTAAAGTACATATGTTTATGACAGTGGAAAATGGCCATACAAAAAAGGCAAAAGCTGTAAAATGAACAACATTGTTTGGTAATGTTACTTATAAATTATAATTGTAATATGAACTTCAAACACTGTTGTTTTACTTCTGAAATGAATCTTAACTATTGATTATAAGTGACCCTCATATGACCGTCATGCGACCCTCTAAAGTACAAAAACAGGTAAAAAGTACAGATATGATACCATCTCAACATAACTTGGCATCAATTGAGAATCAAATTCTTATGTGTGCTTGGTACGTGCTAAACTGGAAGTTGCTCAGAGCACAAACCTTCACCACAGGGTAGTTTTTAAAAAAATGGTGATTTTCAGGCATTCAGAATGGGACCCAGATCTTATCTAAAACTGACATACCAATTCACTTGACCGGCTCTACACATAAAATGTTTCATGAAGATTCATTCATTACTTTTGGGGTAATGTTGAATACAGACAAACAAACAACTTTAACACAACTGAACAGACCCCAAAGCAAAAAAAATGTGGTGGAGGCTATAACATGGATTCGCATTGATACTAGTGCAAATTGTACATAGCCTTTACCCACATAAGTTCAGATAAATTTGTTTTCCTAAAGTGTGGTACTAATTACTGGCACGGAAATGACAAGACTAAGACCTGTCACAATAATCTGACTGTCTTAACAATATAGACACAACAAACTCTTTTGGTATAGGTTTTGAGTCCCACAAGTGCAAATGCTGAGGACCTGTCCCTATATTACCTTTCAGTTGAATGGGACGTAAAACCCCAGGTTTGACCATTTTATAGCTGAAAAGGTGTACTGAGTGAAAAAGTTTGGAGAATATAGCCAGAAATCAGATAAGGTAATTGTAAATCTCCTGTATATTGCAATTATTGTACCCCATTGAAAAGACAGTCAAATGAATAATCATGTTGCATTACTGATGTTGTTTGTAAGCCTTCATGGAAAATTCTGAAGGGCACAGTATTACACAAAGACAGGGATATCAAGCATAACCTTGATGTTTGGAACATTATTAGTTTTGCAGATGTAGACAAAGTAAAAATCTGCTCTGTTTTTTTGCTGATTTCAAAGTCGAAACAAAACATTTTGCAATCCTACAGCTGCAAAATTGTAGACTGAAAACTTTTGGAGAATATCAATAATTGCGATGCAATCAGGTCATATCCTACTAACAATAAGTTAACTAAAATGGCTTCTGTGCCTATTTGTATTAGTATCATATAGGTCTAGGACTGATTGCCCTTATCTATGGCCAAATCTATGAATTTACCCCTGAGATTGGCTCCCAGAGAAATTGGGTATTTTCTTTTCTAATCTCTTGAATCAGGATGCATTTACATTTTCCCATTTTTATGGGAGTCAGATTTGGACTGATTTTGACCCAGTCCATCTTCACTATAAAATTTGGTTGTGTGAACAAACCTCTAAGTCTGAGTCACTTTCTTTGTAGCACTACAGGATGATATCAAACTTGTCAGTAAATAGAGCAGAATGCTCATGTCAGACAATAGCTCTGTGAATTGTTGTTAAAAGCACAATCTTGTAAGCACAAAAAAGTATTGAATTTTTAATAACTTCAAACATAACAATTAACGTTGTTTTTTAATAACATGAACACTGAATTCTACGTACAATACTATATCAAATGTATAGACAGTACAGGTGACTCAATGAATTTCAGTAACTGCTACATTTCAACTGACTAATGAAGAAGCTTAGGGTTGAATATCATCTACTTGAAATATCTATCATATTATGATATATTATGTTTGTTGTCGATGCCAACCCAATGTCACATCTGTTACACTCTTCAACATTAAAATCGATTTTCTATAATTTTCATATAATTTTCAAACATTAAATAATTTTATGTGATATAAACAATAAAGTAATTCTTTTTTTGAGTTTTAAGCTTCTGTTTCACTCTCAACTTCTCTCATAATAGAGTTCCGTGCAAAATCATATTTGTCATATGATTTATCTTTTCAGTCATACATATTCTCAACAATCATATACAATTGTCCCAGGGTTTAAACATGCTTAAACCTCTATTAATTAAGCACATGGAAATGTTATGATGATTTTTGAAAATGGAACAGAGGTATAAGAAATCATGAACGCAGGAAACATTTATTACATAATTGGACTCTCGACCATGAATGTCCTGACAGTGGCTTTGAATTTTCTTAGCAGGATATAAAATTTTTAAGAATAAGATGTTATGGAGTAATGATCCAGTGTTAAAGATTTATTTGAACAGCAAGTAGCAACAATCAGTAATACTAATAATTCTACAATAAAACATTAACAGGTAGATATAAGTAGATAAGATGTTTATTGAGATTAATTGCAAAATTAAATAAACTCTTAATGATTGAAAAAGACAGAAATTTTTGTTTGTGTATTGTTGATGTATTATATAAATTAATTGAAGTAAAAATTTGGAAGTTTGAATTTCTTCATAAAGAAAAGTATGTACATAAATTAAACCTGTATGATAAATAACCGGATGGTAAACCTGGTAATTTTGTAGGACATAAATAACCGGATGGTAAACCTGGTAATTTTGTAGGACATTAATGATAAACAAATAAACCAAGACATGCATTTTCCCTTCTACAGGAAAATATGTTGTCTGTTCGAGAGAGTTTCCAATCATTAGACTATCTAGTCTTCTCTTTGGTTCTCCTGGTGTCTTGTGGAATTGGTGTGTACCACTGTTGGAGAGGGAAAGGACAAGATCAGGATGGTTATTTGATGGGCAACAGACAGATGAATTGTTTGACTGTGGCTCTATCCTTGATAGCCTCATTTTATAGTGGTGTGAGTCAGCTTGGAAAAACTGCTGAGGTGTTTCTGAATGGCATCCAGTATTCATTGACCTTCTTCGGAAATTGTGCAGCCATGATCATTACAGCCTATACATTTATGCCACTATTCTATAAGCTAAAGGTGACAAGTTTATATGAAGTGAGTTTAAATTCATGGAATAGTTTTCTTAAAATTCTAAATATGTAAAATCAATAAGTTAAAACGTGATCATATGACACTTTCTAAATACAGGCAGGACAGAGTTGATATATTTATTTGGGGTTTTACGTCGCTTTCAACACTCTACAGGTCATATCACGACGGGTAGTTGGAAGGGCAGAGGAAACCAGTACATACAGTTCATCAGGGTTCTGTACTGTAAACTGCTGACCAACGGCAAGCAACTACCAGCTTTCCCACTTGAGGCCGTGCCAGGAACCGAACCCAGGCCTCAGAGGTGGGAGGCGAGAGTGTTACCACTCTACCACCATGGCCCCCCCAGAGTTGAAACAGGTGAGAAGCTGGATACAACATGGGTGTCATTGGTTTCTGCAATCATACTTCATGATTTTTTTTATTTTAGTTTAATTAGTTTAATTTAGTTTAGTTTAGTTTAAGTTATTTTTTTTAACTTGTGACAGTTCAGTAAAACAAAAGAAACTGAAAAAAAATTATTATGGTAACAGGGTGTCACAAGGGATAAATTAATTTGCAACTTAACCTATTTTTTTCAAAACGACAGAAATTATATGTGAATATTCAAGTCAAATGCTATACTCAGATAATTTCAAATGAAAAAAGTTAATCAGTTCAGCAAATTTTCTATTTGTCATGATTCTCTGTGCTTTGCCCCAAGGGGCTAGAGGGTGTAACTCTGTAGAACGAGCGGCAGAATGTTAGGTTATTTATCTTTATTCCCTGTGCTCAATAACAAAAGTAACGAGTCCAATATCTGCCCCCAAGTTCCACTGAATTTAGAATTTTGACGTCTCAATGGATGGAAGGCCAAGAGTAAAGTGTGAGTGTGTGATTGGCTGCTAAGATTGTCCAATAGTGATTTTTGACAAACATGCAGGCTCTGCCTGCTCAGAGATGAACAGGAGTAACACAGCTCCATTGTGGAATCCATTTTTAGGACAGTCACATTTCTTAGGAAAGTGTGTTAATACAGCTGTCATGAGTTGATATTCACAGTTTTCGGTTCCAGACCATTTGTTTATTGGTTTCACAGACATAGGATTTTGTACAAGGCAAGATTAATTTGCTTTATCAACATAACTTGGTTTAGAGGACCTTTTCATTTCCATAGCTACACTTAATCAGTTTCTTCTGGCAGCATATATTTATTTGTAGACAATGAAACTGGAACAAGTAATGTTCCCTTTTTCCCAACCATGCATCCCTTGGTCTAACATTGGTATAGAAGAATTTTCACTCAGTGCCACCAAAAGGCAACCTGCATATGGGCTCTAACAAAAGCTTCAGATGTTGATCATGGATCTGTAGGTAAAGGCATCGAGGTCACAAAATTATTACCAGATAATGTGCTACTGTTGTCCATTAGATCTGATCAACCAGTTTTTGTTGTTCCTGGTCACTATAAGCTCTGCATCACACTTTATAATTAGGCAATGGCTAGTTGAGACAGTTATGGCTGTCATTATGAAAAATGTAAATATCAGAAATTTCCCAAGGGTAAGATGTCCACGTCATAATGGATGTTATTACAGAGACCCCAGGGGTACATAATCTGCAGAGAAAAAAAACTATTACTGGCACTTTTCATTCAACCCCTTGGCTGCTGGACTAATACTGTACCATTGTACTATCTTATTAAATAATGAACTTAAATATAATCAAGGAAAAGTAATAATAAGATCTCGGAAAATTCTGATGAGCATTAAATTGTGACTTTACGGTATTAGCTAGTCAATTTAATGACACTTTCTCTGCCAAATCATTCAAGAGCCATGCACAATGTCTCCTGACATCACATGAATTTTCAACCAAACAGTGACAAGCCCAACAACTCAGTTTTATTTCTACTCGGTTACACTTCATTCAAGGGGCATGTTGATATAATCAAGATTGAAAACATCTAAATTCCCTTTGGCTCAACCTAAATTTCTATATTCAAACTGACAGTTTAGAAACATTCAAATTCTGATTAATTTATTTGGCTTTTACTTTTTAATGATAAAACTAATTTGGCTATTAATTCAATTTTATTAATTAAATAGGTGTTTTATACATGATGTTTGTATTATTTCAGTGAATATTAAAATAAAAATATATTTGTTGTGAATATTAATGGTTGATGAACATTATTTCTGTAAACTGAAAATATAACCGTGAAATAATGCATATGGAACTTAGATAAAATAAAAAGATGTCCAGGACTATATTTGATGTCAATCTTTGGACTACAATAAGATCTGATTGTCCAATGTCCACAGCACCAATGGATAAAGCAACTTAGTACCTCTCTCACAAGATTAAAAAACTTCACCTCAGCCAAATGTCAGCTTAAAATTAGCAAGAATTTAAGACAAAATGAGGTATTAGTACACAGTGTTAGACACAGGGTGATAATAAAGACTTGTAGCTAGGATTTGACCCAGAAAAATGAAGACATTAGACACACTCATTGGACAAATAGGTAGAAGGAAAAAGACTAAAATACCAGCAGAAACCCCAGCAGAAATTGACCCCAGAGACTTCGGGAAATCATCAGGAGAATACTTTACATCAACCTCCTGTGACATGTTCGACTCTGACAAAGACCCATTAGTATCCATGACTGCCTTCTATCAGGAACCCTTACTTTGATAATAAGTACCACCGCTCATCACCAACACCAGGGACGTCAACCGCCACCACAGGCTCTCATCCAGGACCAATGACCATGCCGTCGCACATAACCAACCCTATTACACACACCCCTTCTGATAGGAATCACAACCTACAAACCCCGACATTTGCTGGGAGTTGGCAATTTAGTATCATTTAGACAATTCTTTGTGATGTCATTGAAGGACAGAGATAAGCAATGATTTAGAGCTAAATACCAAGACATAGTACCTGTAGAATGTACAGAAATATTCGTAGAATTTAATAGACAGTTATACCCTTAAGGCATTTATGGGGTAAAATAAATTAATTATGACTTACCAAAACAACAGTATGAGGAACTGGTGCACAATTATGCTCTTAGGGTTGAACAGTTGGCGACCAAATTAAAGAAAACTGATACTGTGACGATGTAGACCTTCACCAGGACTCCTACCGACCTACAAGAGATAGCTACTCAGCAGAGAGGTGATAACACAAGGTGACAGAAATCTAGAACTTACAAACAAAACTTTAAAAGACTTTGTGTCATAAGTTAATCAGCTTTGATCCACAATGGATACAGCCAGCAAGTTCACTCCGACAGGTGATGAAGCTCAAGTAAGATCACAGATACCAGGGGTGAGTCATGAAATAGCTACTGTTTAAGGACCAAAAGCAATAATCTGTTATTACTGTGGTAAAAAGTGTCATCCTCTAAAAGAGTGTCATTTAAAATTAAAACATAACAGTCAGTTTGGTTATGTGAGGAATAGAGAAAGTAATGGGAGTCAAAAAATAGTGTGCTTATTGTATGGGAAAAAGGATCAGTATGCTAGAGTGTGTAGAGACAGGTTAAACTAGACAGAGTCTGACCCAATTTTTTTTTCAATTTTTTTTATTCATGCAACAAACATACCGCCATTAAAATTGAAAATTTCAGAACCACCCGGGCAGGAAAATTGGCCTAACATTATATTGTCATAAATAACAAGTATCAAGGTTGATGTCACATATTATGTATAATAAACAATGCATTCAACAAAATATTAAATAATTTACAAGACAAAAACAAGAAATTAAAAAAGAGAATTGTACAAACTGAATGTACCAGACATTTTTAAATCACACAGTGGAAATGTTTGCTAGTTGACACCTTTTTTCTCATATTTTCCACCATCAGATTCCAAACATGCAACTAACACTTGCTCTTCATATACAGTCTTGATTCTACTTATTAAATCTGCAATACTTAATTCTAGATTTCTAGAGTTTGAAAATAAGTAGTTCTTGGTTATTAAAATTATTGTATTTATTGCAAAAGAGTTTGGATTATTAAACTTGTAACCTAGCAGAATATCTTCATGGAATTGTGTTGGTTTAGCGTTCGCCAGGGTAGACGTTGTTTTTACGATGCCGTTTTTAAATTTTCATTTTAACCATAGAAGATGCCTGTAAAATAAGTATTTGTCACATTATATCTGTAATGAACACATCTTGGTGAAATAAAGAGATTATAAGATATTTATTGTCCCTAGTTATTGTTAAACTGTTTGTTTACTTTCGAACGGGTATTATCGCCCACCCGATAATTCCTGCGGTTCTTTACTATTGTTGTCCACAATAACCAAATTAACTGTACTATATACAAAGTCCTGATTCACAATAATCAATCATACAATATTAAATGTAAAGCCGAGATACACCATCTATACCCACCTCCTTTCTACTGTTTTTACTTAACAACCAAATAAACTGCACATATTACATACAAAGCCCTGATCTACAATAACCAAAATAATAGCCCTGATTTATTATCCATATCACAATTTTTGGTTGACCAACAACTATATAAACTGTACACAGTACATACAAAGCCCATATTGTACAATAACCAAATTTAGTAGCCCTGATTACCATACCACAATTTTTGACCAAATTCACTTCATAAATATGCACTAATCTTTTTCCTACTTTCACAATCTATTCAACTTTCTCTTTTGGCTCCATTGTTAAAGACAGGTTTGTACATAGGGAAGGTAAGTTGCACCTTTTCTAAATTTTAATTCTTGGCCTCTGTTGGTCTGGCAATGCACTTTCCATTCAACTAACCCACAAAGTAGATTTGTCATCATTTCATTTTTACTAACACCATTCTTCAAAATGCACTTCTTGCATTTTGCCATTTACCTCATACTGAGCGGCATCAGAGTCTGTGACTCATCTGAACCAATCATGCACTCAGGCCATCCTGTGATCGTTGAGTCGGGGATTCACCCAAGTGTAGATAGCATCAATTTTGCCTATCTGGCTTTCCAAGGTCACTGGCGAAGGGTGACACATAGCTTCCAGAACGTAAGTCCATGGACATCATTGCTCTTAGCTCTCTCGGGTGATATCAGTCTCAATCCAGACCCTGGTTCTAGATCTCTTAATGGTTGTCTTCTCAACGTTAGATCTATCAGAAATAAATCGGCTTCCTTTCTGGAGTTCATCAAAGATAACAATGCTGATCTTATAGCTGTCACTGAGACATGGCTTAGGCCAGAGGATACTGAGTTTTGAGCAAGTATCAAAAAATAATTATCAGACTTTTGAAATTATCTCCATTCAGATTAGCACTGAGGGTGCTAAAGATGTCATATTTCATGTAGTTTATAGACCCCCAAATCTCTCAAAGTCGCAGTTCCTGGACGAATTTGGCATGTTCCTCGAGGGTGCTGCTTTATCAGGCTATGAAAATATTCTGCTTGGTGACCTTAATTTCCACCTGGATAAACATGACACCTGGACACTGAAATTTTATGATATGCTTGAGCAATTCAGTTTTACACAACTTGTCAATATACCAACACATATTCAGGGTCATATTTTGGATGCTCTATGTGTGAGAGATTCCTTCTCCTGGGCCATCAGTCCCAAAGTTATTGGGGGACTATCAGACCACCAGGCAATCGTTTTCAGCCTTATTTTCCCTGTCAGAGAATCCTGTAAGTTTCAACGTGTTCCCATCCGTAAAATCCACAAGATAAACATTTCAGATTTTAGAATGGATATCCTGAAATCTGACCTCATTAGATGCCCATACAAAACTGCCAGTCTTCTCAGCCATCAATACTTTAATACTTTGAGAAGCCTTCTTGACAAGCACGCCCCAATTATGAAAAAAAATATACCGAGACATGCCGAGACTGGTTTCATGAACTGTGACATCCTCAAGGCAAAACGACTCAAGAGGAAATAAGAGCGGGCATGGCGTCGTGAAAACTCAGCCAGTAATCGTAGCCGATACCGGGCTGCAATCAACCACTATAATTACCTGCTTGAGAAATCCAAATGCAATCATTATTCCAACATTGTGACTGAAAACCAAGGAAATCCCAAGGCTCTGTGGAGCTGTTTTAAAAAGATTTTACACAGGTCCTCTGTTGCTGTTCTACCTGACTACACAAGTAAAACCGACCTTGCGAACACTTTCTGTAAGTTCTTCTATGACAAAATCCTCAAAATAAGATCCACACTGCAGTCATCAGTACCATCTTTAGTTACTAGACCCAACCCCACTAAAAATCCTCTATCCTCTTTCACACCTGTGTCCGAGGAAGAATTACTCAAAATTCTAAAGTCCTCACCATCCAAATCATGTGACCTTGACCCGATTCCGACATCACTGGTCAAGGAGTGTGCTGATATTCTCATTACCCCCATCACTAAAATTGTAAATTATTCAATCACAGAAGGTAGTTTTCCAAACTGTTTTAAGATGGCATATGTCACCCCCCTCCAAAAGAAGCCGAGCCTTGATAGAAATATTCTCAAAAACTACAGGCCGGTGTCAAACCTCAGCTTTATATCTAAACTTATTGAGAAGGTGGTGGCAAAGCAACTAAATGAATTTATTTCGCACGAGGGGCTTCTAAACGTCAACCAGTCTGCTTATAAGAGTTCCCACTCCGCTGAAACCGCATTGTTGAAGATTCAAAATGATATAGCTCTCTCAGTGGACTCAGGAAAGGCAGTGGCCCTAACATTATTAGACCTCTCGGCGGCGTTTGATACGATTGATCATTCGCTTTTATATGACTGCTTGCATGACTGGTTTGGTCTAGATGGTACTGTTTTGTCATGGATCAAATCTTATCTTTCAAACCGTAAACAAAAAATTAAAATAGGTGATAGTTTCTCTGACGCGGTAATGCTCCCTTTCGGAGTCCCCCAGGGCTCTGTGCTGGGTCCTCTCCTTTTCACCCTCTACACTAGTCCCCTCAGTCAAGTTATTTCAAAATTCAATGTTACTCATCACCTGTATGCCGATGACACCCAGATCTACCTAGCAGTTGACTCCAGGAACTTTGACTCTAGCATGGAAGAGCTGACTGAGTGTCTCAAGTCTGTACAGGAGTGGATGGACGGTGTCAAACTAAAACTGAACCTAGAAAAAACCGAATTTATCATTATAGGTCAAAAAGCCATCAGAGAGTCGCTTGCACCAAATTTCCCTGTTCCACTCCTCCAAAACAATATTACTCCATCGGTGGAAGTAAAAAATCTGGGTGTTATTTTCGACTCAGACAACTCCTTTGACAATCATGTTGCCAAGGTTTGCCGAGCTTGTTACTATCATCTTCGTGATTTGCGACGAATTCGCAAATTCCTTGGAGTCGGGACAGCAATACTTCTGGCAAATGCTATGGTCAGTAGTCGTCTAGACTACTGTAACTCTCTACTCTATGGGGTAAGCAAGTCCAACATAGCCAAGCTACAGAGAGTCCAGAATGCTCTTTGCCTTATCATCTTCAGACTTGACAAAATGAGTCATGTTACACCCTTTTTGAAAAAACTCCACTGGCTCCCAATTCAACATCGCATCCTCTTTAAGTATAATCTTTTGGTATTCAAGGCTATTAATCGCTCACAGCCTCCGTATCTTTCAGCTTTAATAAGATCTAGCAGTCTCACTCGCGGCAACAGGCTATCTATCTCCTCTACCCGCCCTAAGAAGCACATAGGCAGGCATGGTTTTGCGGTGGCCGCACCAGTTGAATGGAACACAAGCTGCCACAGACAGTCAGATCTCAGCAAACAATCGATGGTTTCAGAAGCCAGCTAAAGACCTACTTGTTTAGGCTGGCATACCCACCACCTTGGTTATACCCTGGCGGGCGCTTTTCAGATGTCGACCCATGCCTGTCCCTGGACTCTCCCTTCTTGGACTCGAGCGCATTAGAGGATTTTTATCAATTTTGCGCTATATAAATCCTACTATTATTATTATTATTATGAGTGAATTTAACATTGAAACAAGCTTTATGGAAAATTTGAACTTCTAATTGATGTCAGAGTTGTTTTGATTTAGGACAGAAGTAGAAAAGATGTGCTAGAATTTCTTCATTACTATTACAAACAAGGCATTTGGATGAATCAGTTATTCCCATTTTATGGAGAAGTTTTGTGGTACCTAATGCCCAGGTCACACAGTGGCGAGGGTGCTACGATGATATCTGCGAATATAGAAGAACAGAGGCGATTTCAAATTCGCCAGAATTCGCCAAAAAAAAGCGGGAAAGTGTAGTCACGTGATAAAAGATCTTCATACTTCTACGACCCCTCTACGATGTTCTACGATGCCTTTCGAATGTCCTAAGACAAAGCAAGAATGTACAAAGAATACCCTACGAATTGGTGAAGGTATCTGGCGAATTTACCCACGAATCAGCTACAAGTAGGGGAGAATGAATGCGATACTTGAAGAATCTTCTACAACAAAGGAAGAATCAATTGAGAACAAGGAATAATATCTGGCGAATTTACTGAGAACAAGAAGGTAGTACAATTTGCTGGAGAATGTCCTACCACAGAGCTACGATGTAGAAGAATCTGCTACCAATAGTGGCAAATTCTAATAGCGAACTAAAAAACGGCCGCGAATACCGGCGATAGTTTTGAACAGTTTGAAACTGTCATAGCTAGATGACGATCCATGGAGAATGGTGGAGAACAGTGAAGATGGACCAAGAATTTGCTACCAACAGGGAAGAACTTAAGGATCGTGCATATTCGCCACTAAAAGTCGCCACAGTGTGACCTGGGCATAATATCCTGTGAATTATTCTATACTGAAACCATTTGAAGTAAGGATCATTCAGGGTTTTAAAACAAATTTTGAAAACATGTTGCCATGAATGATTATTCAGTATAACTTGTAAATCATCATACCATTTACTTTAAAGACCTTATCAAGAACATTTTTTTTATTTTTTATAAAAACCTTTAGTTCCCTTTGTATTAGAAAGGAGAAAGAATATATGGTGAGAAATGTAAGGTTGACTAAACTTAAAAGAATCTCCTTTTCTATATTTCCCCAGAAAAATGTTAACAGAAATGTTTACATCAATAAAATTAATTTGGGACAACTTAAATTTCTTTTCTATTTCTTTTTTATCTAAAATATGTCCCTGCTCATTTACAATATCCCCAACTGTCAGCATTCCCCTATTAAACCACTTTGGAATGTGGAGGATATTTAGTGAAATCAATGGATTATACCATATGGGAGAGGATAGGATGTCATTATTTTTTTGGTGTCAATATTTTCAGAAAATTTTATCCATGACATAAAAACTTCATTCCAGAATGTGTTCCTTGTTTTCTGACTTTAGGCCAGTGAGTTCCCAATTACAAAAGTTAATGTATTGGGGTAACATTATTTTCAAAATGTCTCAAATAGTCTGTTTTTTTTCACATCTTACAATTCTATTCATCCAAAACAGTTGTATCTAAATCAACCATTGTAAGTCCTGCATCTTTATAATCGTGTGTGATGTTAATTTGTTTAATTTTATCTGGTTTATCCCCCCAAATGAATCTAAAAACATTTAATTTAATTTTTTAACAAATTCTTTACTTGGTGAAGGAATGACAGTAAATAGGTGTGTAAACTGAGAAAGTATGAATGTTTTTAATACAGTTTTCTTTCCAAGTGGGGTTAAACTCAATTTCTCTAGTTAACTAGTAGTTTCTTTGAAGTTTCTATGGCCATTGTATAATTTATGGAACGTATATTTTCTAGGTATACAGAAAATGAGATACCTAATAAATCATTTTGCTCCCCATTCTAATTCAGAGGTAGTAGTTTCTTATCATGAAAATTTTTTTTTCTGTCGATCTAGACTACTCTGGTTTTTGTAGTATTTACCTTTAATCCAGAGACTGTGCCATAGATTTCTATTGTGTTTAAGGCAGCTTCTAATGACTCTTTGAATCATCCGATATAAGGGTAGTATCATCAGCAAATGGACTGAGGTAAAAATTTCTTCATAATCAAATAGTAAATCCTTAATTTCAATGTTTTGACTAATGAAATAGTTCAATATTTGTCCACCTATAACAAATAGGTATGCAGCAATAGAATCACCCTGTTTATAATCTCTTTGAATTTTGAAGAATTTTGATTTTACCCCGGACTGTAGAACAAATGCATATATATCATTATTTAGAATCTGAATCCAATGGATAAATCTTTTACCAAATCCCAGATATTCAAGAACATTATATAAAAAATTCTAGGAATTCAAATCGAGAGCTTTTTCAAAGTCAATCAGCATCAATAAACCATCAATTTGGTTATTTTCTGTATAATTCATTACATCAATGATTAGTCTTGTAGATTCACTTTTGTAGTGACCTTGAATAAATCCACATTGGGATCATGATATCAAGAAATCGAGTATGCCCTTGATTCCATTGGCTAGTATAACTGATAATAGTTTATATCAGACGATCAAAAGAGAAATTGGTCTCCAATTTTTCAAATATTGTCTTGATTTATCACCTTTAGGAATGCAGTTTATGACTGACTGTCATAATGCCACTGAAAGTTTCCCTTTTTGTAGTATATATAAAGGCTCTAAGAATAAGAATTTTCAATTTACACCTGGATGTATGCATTGTACTCTTAAATTTATCATGTGACCTTTCATTTTTGAGTCCCTTAAATTTGATAATTTTTTTTAAGTTTGTCAATAGTTTCTGTTGACTGAGTATTTTCTTCATTCTTTTCAAAATGACTGATTTTTGGGTCAAACCTTGTTCTATTTTGATTTCCTCTTTTTTAATTGTGGATCCATATTTTATTGTTGTACTTCTAATTTTAAACATTATCATTTCGAGAGGAAGATCTTCATCGATGGAAAATTTAATATCTAAATAGGGAGCAGTTTCTAAATATTCAATTCCAACAATAGGAAGTGCATATTCTAATTTTACTTTATGAATTGTTTTGTAAATTTGTTCAATGTATGCTGCATTATTTAATAAGTTACAGTTAAGTTTCCATAAGTCTTTGCCTCTTTTAAACTTGCTTATCTGTATATTAATTTCCACTATTGAATGATCAGATCTGTAGCTAGCCATAATATTGCATTTACTAATATGGTCAGTAAATGGAATTAAAACAACAAAATAATCTTGCTTGTTTGATCAGATGTTTATGTTGTCAAGTATATCTTTGAATATCTGGATGGAAGTAGCTAAAAACATCTTTTAAACTATGTGAATTTATTGTTTCAAGCAATAACTTCTTGATTTTGAGTTATTGATGTTGCTATAATTAGAGCAGTCCATTTCAAGGTTTAATTGTAGATTAAAATCTCCACAAATAATTAGGTGGGCCATAGTATTTCTTCAATTAATTGATATAGTCTTAGAAACAAAGATGGCGAGTCCAAATTGGGTGTATATATATGTATTAAGCGTAGACACACTGAACCTATGTTTATATCTACATAAATTAAGGAGGCCACAGTGGCAGAGTGGTAACACTCTCGCCTCCCACATCTGTGGCTGGGGTTCGATCCCCGTCATGGCTGTAAGTGGGAAAGCTGGTAGTTGCTTGCCGTTGGTCGGCAGTTTACAGTACAGAACCCTAGCAAACTATATGTACTGGTTTCCTCTGCCCTTCCAACTACCCGTCGTGATATGACCTGTACAGTGTTGAAAGCGACGTAAAACCCCAAATAAACAAAGAATAAACACATCTGAGACCAGGGTTCGCTTCCCGCCATGGCCTCAAGTGGGAAAGCCGGTATTTGCTTGCCGTTGGTCGGCAGTTTACAGTACAGAACCCTGACGAACTGTATGTACTGGTTTCCTTTGCCCTTCCAACTATCCGTCGTGATATGACCTGTACAGTGTTGAAAATGACGTAAAACCCCAAATAAATACATTAATTAAGTTGCTTTTATTATCCCCTGCTGATTTTATTAATTTGTACTCAAAATCGTTCTTCCATATTATAGAAACATCTCTTAAATTAATTTTGGTGCCACTTATGAGACATTCACATCCTGAGATTGATCTTAGATTATTATCATACAATATTGTCAAGTATGTGTTTTGCAAGCAAATTATATTATTTTTAAAATGTTCAAAATAATCCAAAACACCAGCCCTTTTGGATTTATCTCTTAATCCCGGACAGTTTACTGAAAAAACTTTTATATAACCATTTGACATATCTTGATGAGGTTCCAAAGGATTGTCAATAATTATTCTATCCAAGAAGTAAAGTAAATTGTAATTACAGATTTGTTTTCAGTTGTCGACAGTAGGCATAGATGTCAAAGTTCCTTTAGTTTAAATTGCCTTTAGTGTTAATAACAATAAACCACATCTGGTACATTTACACTATTCATCAATATCTAGAATTAGATTCAAATAAAAGAAAACACAAAAAAACATATATGCTAAGATATGTACAGAAATTTGAAAACAGAAGGGAGACAAAGTCTGCTTATGTTCAAGTTGGACTGCTGAAAATTACGTTTTATGGAGGGTACTGACATCCTAGAATATATTATTGTTAACAATCTGTTACAGCAGAAGGAGTTTACTTTGTTTTTGTTCATTTAAGCAAATTGATTTAGTACTCCAAAATTTAATCAACAAAAAGTTAAAAAGGAATGATGCTTATATATAGTGCATAATTCATTGATCAAAGGACAGTTAATTATGATCAAGCTTCAGATTATATGCCAAGTAACACTGATGATCAGAGTTCGATAAGGTTTCTAATTGAAATAACCAATTATATACTGTGTCAATGATATTGATGACGTTCAAGAAGGTTTCAGAGTTAAAGAACCTAAACTTTGATTTATACACCAATTAAAGCCACATACATATTTTTCACAATAAACTATATCTGGTACACTTGCACTATTAAGAAATATCTAGAATTAAATTCAAATAAAGAAAAGACTAGTATTTTGGGATTTTATCATACCTATACTGTAATACTAATACTGACCATCAGAGCTCAATAAGGTTTCTAACTGAAATAACAAACTATATACTGTGTCAATGATATTGGCAGTGATCAAGAAGGTTTCAGAGTTAAAGAAACCTAAACTTTGATTTATACTCCAATTAAAGCCACATACATAGCAAACCAACTAAGTTTCATACAATTGTGTATCATACACTTTAAAATGTCAAATGCATCCCGAATTGAAGTCAGAAAACTTCAGTTTATATGCCAAGTCAATAATACATTAAATATATCAATATTAAGCCATATGATGTATCACTAATTAATTACTACAATACTTTTAGATTACAAATACATTATGCAGTTGGCTACTAATGATTATGTAAGGGAGTATATATATGATATGAATTCTAGAATCAAAACACAACTAAAGTCAATTGTATCACAAATTGACATCAAAAGGCTTCAGTTAATATCGCAAATACAGATTAAATTGAAGATTGAATTATGTAGATCAATAAGTAAACCAACTTTTATACATAATTTCAACCTCCATATAGCTTTAAATACATTTTAAAACCAATGTTCAGTAATGTTTTAGGTTTTATGGCAAATAAAGCCTGGCATATCACATATAATGTTTAAATCATATACCACAGCATATACCATATCAATAGCATTGACAATCAGGCACTACCAAAATTGCAAATTAAGGAAATCTAAGTTTTTACTAACTTACTAATATAACTTTTACTAACACAAATCAATAATACTAATTTAGCTACCTACACTTATTCAGTAGAATAAACTTTACAATATGAAATTAAATTGTATCTTAAAAACGTTGTAATATACAATTATCCAACACAAGTATTGTATAAAGCTTATTATTAATGACTTATTGTTTCCAGCAGAATTTTGAGTTGAAGTAACAATCACATTTAAAGAGAGTCACAGACTTAACACAATACATTTTCAAGTTGATTTCCCCATCCATTTGGAATGGTCGTTTCAATTAGGATCATGTAGGGATAAACCACAGGAAAGGAAATTATCTTTGGGATTCGCTTCAATTATTCTCCCAGTAAGTTGTTTCAGTTTCTCTCCCAAGTTGCTATTTTGCTGAAATTTCATAACACAGGTTTTATACATGGTTTATTTTGCCACTGGCTGCCATAGTTCCTCATCATAGTCCATGATATTGTATCTCAAAGCCTTGGCCTGGTTTGCAGATTTAGCCTTCAGTAAAGCAGTTGCTGTGAGTATAGCATTGAACTATGTTGCCTTCCTGAACCGGTAATGAAATTCTACAGTAGAAAATGTCTGGTTATCATCAGTGAAAGGTGCTTAAAAACTGTTTTTCCATGACAAGCAACCCCAACCTTCTATGAAGTGTCTTTCTGTCATATTTACATTCTTTTAACCAAAAGGCAAAGAATTGAGTGAGAGGACAGTATACTGGACTCCATTGGTAAATAACATATCTCTAGTTAAGTGGGATCTGGTTACCTCAGGGGATTTCTTGGCTGCTCCTAGATAAGGTAGCATTGCCTTCTTTTTTGCTGGGTAGCTGGGGAGAAATCTTCAGAAAAAAAGAACTGGGAATTCTTCAATTTGAACCTTTTCTTCCACACTTTTTCTCTGTCCAGCACGTTTTCAAACCTAACAACAATGTCTCTTGGTCGTTTAGATGGTGCTCGTTTAAATGAGGTGGTCTTCCTAGCATATGAATTCCACTAAATCTCATATGCCCAACATTTGAAACTTGTTTTGACAGAAAAGTCTGTCACTATATTTTCAATATTTTCCTTTGGTCCAGTTCCAGGCCATCCCTGAATAATTAGGGTATGGTTCCTACTGTAATCTTCAAGCTTTGGTATCTGCAATTCTAAGGTTTGATTTTTATGTTCAAGTTCTGTAACTTTTTCTGGAGCTTCTCTATCTCAGCAGAATTATTTTGGCACCCTTCCATACAAACTTGACTTCATGAACTTAGTCAGATATGTTAGCTAAATCCTGTAGCATAAAATTGAAAACTGATGCAAACCATTCTGGTACATTTTTTACTTCTTTAATTGCATCTTCTCTCATAGATTTATTTTCTTCTGAGCTGTGCATAGTGTCTATGTGGGAACTATCCAGATATTTTATTTTTGTTTTCTGAAGGTTTACCTTTCTAATTTCAATCTCTGGTTCCAAACAAGAACTGAGGTTTCTTTTGGTTGTCATAGCAATAAATGATGTTCACTTTAACTGTTCACATTTATAAAATTGAACACTGCACAAATTCTGGACTTTTAATGGATTAGTATTAATTTAAATTAGTTCCACAAAATATCTCAATAACTACAGGATATTCTGGTATAAACAAAGTATTAGTTCAGTATGAACAATGAGTGTTGGTTTTATTGTTAAAATGTGAACAATAAAACCCATAAAAGTGTGTTATCTAGATAAGGCAATCATAAATCTATTACAGTGGTTCACAAGAAGAGGCAGAATGGCAGGGAAAAGAAACATGTAGTGCCAGTAATGTACAGTTCACAGACAAATAATCTCCACCTGTCACATTTTCTCTCATATCTAAACACATTAATCCATTAAGTTGAATAATGCATTAAGATCACATAAGAGAACAACATATGCCAGAAACTACCTAATGTGTTATATCTGCATAAAGTGATAAAATTACATTAACCCACTGTTTAGTGCCAAAAGGTACACACAAAGACTTTCCACATAACTAGGACATTTTACCAAAACTAATAAAAATTTGACAATTGTAAAATTGTGTGTTGCTTAAACTTCTGTATAAGTAAGCTAATTGCTAATTTCTAACATATTTGATATATACTTAGTTATGTAAAATGAAGTATTATGATACTATTTAAATTGTGATGCAGGCTCCCAGAGACTGTCTTATAAAGCCACTTTTATAATGGTCCAATGATCTCACATGTTTTGCTAGGATCTGCAGATAGTGCCCAGGTATGAGCATCTGTACAACTGCAGCCTCATTACCTTCAAGGGTGTGTGTGGATTGTTGTGAATGTCACCCAAACATTGTTGAGTCCACCATTGCCAATTTGATATATGAGGGTACCCAAGCTTCTTTCTTACCCAAAACAGTTGACACATCCCAACCACCGTATTGGTAAAACAGGACTACTAGTAGATAGTCCTATAATTCATCTACAATATTTTTCATATTCTTGCACAGCTGTTATCTTGCTTCCCAAAATCATTACTGACCTCTAGTAGTGTTGAGGTTATTATCTCTTTCTTCACACTTACTCCAGCACTCGAGATTACCTGAGTATTCTTTCTTTCGATTCTTTCTTACTAATGCATTAACCTTCTTCATTAACATTTCAGCGGGTTATAAGATCATTTCTTCAAATGTAATAAGTGGCAATGTCATTTTAATTTTTTTTTTCATCTACATATTCCTTTAAGTACTTACCTTACTTAAATATATGATTTCAGATTTGTTAACTTTAATTTCTTCCATCACTTACTTTATTTTCTTTTACGCACGATGATATTTTGTAAAATGTCGTGTCAATTTCTTCTGTGATCGGTTTGAAGTTTGGTTTGAACAGTTCCAAACAAACTAAAAAATCCGATTACATGTTTATTAAATACACTAACACAGCTTTGCAAGTACATAATATGCAGGTCTATTTTATATGCATGCATTTATTTACCTTATATGCATGTATACATCTTAATTGTTTATTTATCAATGCTTAAATGCATAGCTAACAACATACAACCACAACACTGAACACTCAACTTCTCACTTACTTTCTACTTATTGGTTTGATTTATTGAATTCAATAGCTATGGTGCAAAACATCCACAGGGGTTTCGCCCAGTAACACTGGTTCTTGTAACCAGTTTGGCATGGTTTTCCTTGATATGGACTTACAGTATTATGCCCATATTTGCTCATTTTTACTGAATTTCTGGACCATTCAGTTGTTGTCAGCAAATCATTATTACAAATACACCTTATATCGCTTTGTATATTTGCATGCTGAATAAAAATTGTCCTTGGACTATCTTATTCAGTATAATCAGACTTTCAGCTGCTTACAAATGCAGTCCAGGTAGGTACTATTGTACTATCTTAATAAATAATGAAATTAAGCATGATAATGGAAAAAAAGTATCTAGGAAAACGCCATTGACAATTGAATAAGATCTCCAGATATCATGTGAATTATACAAGAAATCAAACAGTGGCAAGCCCAGTAACTAAGTTTACTCTCTTACACTACATTTAAGGGGCAGATTGATATTATCAGCCAGATTGAAGACATATAAATTGTTTTTGGCTCAACCTAAATTTCTATATTCAAAATGACACTTTGGAAACATTCAAATTGTGATTAAGTTATTTGGTTTTTACTTTATCAAATAATAAAACTGATCTGGCTATTAATTTGATCTTATTAATTAAAAAGGTGTATTTAATATTGGATGTGTTTGTGTTATATCAGTGAATATTAAAAGAAGAATATATTTTTTGTGAAGTTTAATGGTTGATCAACACTATTTCTGTGAACTGAAAATATAACTGTAAACCAATGCATATTGAATTTAGACAAAATAAAAAGATATCCACGACTGTATTTGTGTCTTCATTGGTGTCAGTCTTTGGACTACAATCAGATCTCAGTGTCCAATGTCCACAGCAACGATTGATATGGCAATTTAATACCTCTCCTTTCACAAGACTAAGAAACTTCATCTCAGCCAAGTGACTAACGAAGACTATATCAGCACAAAGACAATAGAAACTGTAACAACAAGCAAAACTAATTTAAGACAAAAATGAGGTATTAGTACATACATATGTATTATATTTATATTATTGTTATTACAGAAAGATAAGAACACTGAGAACAAAGTACGCAAAAATGAACAATGAAAAGGTGGCAACAGAAAAATGCCAACAGGTTGTGTGATTAAGTGTTCAATCGTACTGGAACTTCGGAACGATTGCAGAATTCCCCTCCCGGAAGTAGAAAGGCGTAGGAATATAAGTGAATTTATTTTCTGCAATAATATAGTTCCTGTTTAAATGGAAAATAAGATAAGTGGCAGGTAGACATGTAGGCAGGTAGACATGTAGGCAGGTAGACAGGTTGGCTGGTAGGCAGGTCGGCTGGTAGGCAGGTCGGCTGGTCGTCAGGTCGGCGGGTCGGCGGGTCGGCAGGTCGGCGGGTCGGCAGGTCACCAGAACAAATATCCACACCTTTATGGCAGTATAATGCATGGTTTTTTTTGTGTGATTAACCAATCAGAAACTATGTTATATTGTTCCTTTATTTTATAATCTCCAAATATGAAATTATTTTTTGTCAATTACTTTTATTATGTTCTTTTATAATTTTTTATAATAACTGTGTACCTGCCGACCTGTCTACCTGCCGACCTGTCTACCAGCCGACCTGTCTACCTGTCTACCTGCCTACATGTCTACTTACTAATCTACATATTTATTGTGTATTTATTTTATTTCATTTTTTTAAATTTTATTTTTGCATATATATATATATCTAGATATATATATATATAGGTATATGACGGAACTACTTTCAGCTGTATCCGGGAGGGGAATTCTGCAATTTAGCCGGAACTTCATATTTATATCCCCAAAACTATAAAATCATGTTAATGTACTGAAAATGAGGTTATTCAATGAAATATGGCTATAACAGGCATTGCCTGTTTAATTGTTTAAACCAAATGTGCAAGTGTACTTGTGGTTGTGGTTTGGTTCGTGGTATATCTGGACTTGCCTTCATGGTGATTTGCATTTGGGTAGGACTTCCTTGTTAGTATTAAAAACATTAAGAAAAAATTTATTGAAACTTTGACAAAACTCCTGCAAGACTTCACAAGCTGTACAGAAAAATACACTGGAGAAGTGAAGAGGTATAGATGTTCTGGACGGCTTATTCTTGAAAGTATACTACCCAGATTTGAGTGTCCTTTTTGGGAACAATAAGAATAAAGTCATCAAATGATAGACAAATATATGCAGATATAACTGTAACGAAAGGTGACTGGGCTGTTACATTTGAAAGCCGATGTATTCTTAGTTGTTGTTACAACTAACATTAAGATATATTAAGATCACTGTTTTGATTGGTTTTCGCTCATTTCTTTTTGAGTTTAAACTTGACCAAAATATTATTTTCTAAAGGAATGATTTCCTTTTCATTCTGATTTAGTATCTGGAGCTACGCTTTGATTCCAAAGCTGTCAGACGAGTGGCTGCTTTGAATAATATTTGTGCTCAGGTGCGTATTGAAAATTTTGACATTTAAGTCATAGTTTATCAGTGTTTAATGACGTCTACACTTAATATTTCAAAACTGATTTAATATATATGCAATATTTTGGCCTGGACAACCACCTAAAATGGTGGTCCTCTGTCTTTGGCTCTTACCCCAAGTAACAGGCTAAATAACATATGGGATGTTGATAAATGATCATTGCTGAGCCTCTGTCTTTCAGCTTTGAGATTGTCAATAGATAGCTTGAACATGCTGTTCAGTAGGATGTATGAAATAGTGGTTTGAGTCTTTTACTAAAGGCTGCGCTAACTATAAATCTACACTACAGCATCAAAGATCCTATAACAGCTACAGAAATCGACAACTCTTTTAGAATATGTTTGATTAGATTACTTTATGGTCATATACTCTTACTGAGATGATATTAGCTAAAATTGGTTGCAACATATTCCTTTCACACAGTCTGCAATCTTTAATATTTGACTGGGTAATAGCTATGTATTTCATCCATGCTATCTTTACTTCTTATGAATTCATTTAATCCAAGGTAAAAAACAATAATAATAATGATAATGATACAAGAAATTTACCAATAACTTAGAACTTGTAATTTATACACACATTTGGATTTTTTCATCATTTTGTTGAATGTAGCTTAAGCTTGTATATGAGCCTTTATTCAATGTCTTACATTGTTTTAAAGCAATATTTTCTTATGAAATAAATGAAAGTAGATTTATAATTGACTGTGATATCACTGTTTTTTGTTGCAGATAATGTACTGTGGGCTAGCTACCTATACACCATCCATAGCACTGGAAGCAGGTATTCATATAAATCTATTTTACTCATTATATTACATTTGCCAGTTTTTCAAATTAAACTCCCAATATACCAGGCAGGCTATATATTTTTGTTATGGTTTGGCCTTTAATACCTCATTTCCCCTTTAGTACTGGGGTAATGAACTACAAGTGCTTTGTTTCTAGTTTGATCTGCTTTGTATCTAGAAGACATTTTAAGTGGCATTTGCATTTTGATAGGACAGCAACGATCTGATTTGACAGCAATTTGTGCTTGGCTTTTTGAAGTCTTTAAAATAAATGATTTGTCCCCTATGAGTTGTACTAAATTATACACACAGGTGGGGTGGAGAAGGCAAGCAGGCAGGGTACAACCATAAGTAAAGGTCTGACCCGGCTATAATGTGCCTCAAATACTTTTGTAAATCTATTGTTATCCTGATAGTAAATAGACTTCACTTTGTATCTTCTATTATTTTGTCCATTTTCTACTTGTATATCTATTACTGCAGATCTATTATCATTTAATAATGGTCAGTTTATGTGTCTAATTTTGGTGAAATTCTGACTTGGAACCTCAATAATAGCCAGTGTTTTGTATATTTTTAATGTTCAGAGCTAAAATAATAGGTGTGTATCCCTCTAAAATTTATGCCAGAAATTACTCATCCTCTGAGTATTCAGGCAAACATAAAAAATAATACTTTTTCTGTCCCTATTTGCTGAAAACCTTGCAGTTGGTCTACAGGCCTGTTTTAAAAAATGGCACCACAGCATATACATACTTCAAGTATTTGACGTTGATCATAAATGATACAATTACCTGTCACCAGTAAACCAATTATAAGAGTACTTTGCCCAAATCAAATGCAAAGTAGTGCTGGATGTTTCAATCGTCAAAATGAAGTGTTATTTCATTTGTGGTTCAAAATATAGACAAAGATTCATGTGTGATGTGTTATAGTATCATATTGCTATTTTCTACTATTATTACTATAAGTTGACTTGTAACAGTTAAATAATTATATAAGTTCAATATAAAAAATAAACACAGCAGGTCAAAGAAACTCTAAAATGCGATTATAATGTACATTTATCAAAATCACTTAGCATCTATTTGATATAAGTGTATTTTTTCACAATCAATTATATGAAACATACTCACTAGCCTTAACTGAACTGATATGACAACTCTCTACATGAGACTAACTTTCAAAGAATGTGGCTTAGTATGACTAGTTTATTTATGATTTTGTTTGTTAAACAATTAGCTCAGGGATCACATACTTGGGCCAGATACTGTCATTTAAACCTTAGAGTTCACACATTTCTAATGCAACAGTCTCTCCTTCACAAGTTTCTTTTAATATATTCATATTTTATGATATAGCAGAGAAAGATTAAAACTATATTGGTAATGCTTTAAATTAAATTTAGGTTTATATCACCTTAGCTTGTTATGATTGAAATTTCATCATTTAAAATTATCATCTAATTTAAATTTATCATCTACAGAACAGATTTATACCAATGTTTTACAATAGTTAGATTTTGGTCTTTTAAGCAAAGATTTCCATCAAAATCTAGATCCAGGATGTTTCAAAATGATGCTTCACCATTACACTCATTAGCAAAAGTGAATGTGTTTGGCCTTGGGGGAGTTATCTCCTCTGCAAGTGCTCTTATTATATATGCATTGTAAAATTGGTTTAATGAAGACATAAGCAACAATAATCAAGTAAGACTTTATCAGTTTAAACAGGTTAATACAATTCTTTAACTTATTTTGAATTTCAGTGACAGAATTTCCTATGTGGGCTTCTATTTTGTGTGTTGGAGGTGTTGCTAGTTTCTACACCATGTTGGTAAGTGTTAATATATTTTTACCCATATCTTGAACAATTTTAAATGATTCCTGATGTTAATAATTTAGATAGATGGTAACTTTTTTGGTTATGGCCAAACAAAATCTGGTTGCATGAAGATCAGATTATGAATCATTAATTGTTTACATCGTTCACCCATACTGAGTTGTTTTTGACAATAGTGAAAAGTAAAATATTATAAACATCTTATTTAGTTTTCTCAGTAACTAAAAATTTCATTCACTGACAATCAACTAATAAAACAGTTCTATCAGCTTCAAGGTTGACAAAGTGAGGTGTGCAGTTCAAATCCCAGACCCTATGTGGAATAGTGGGTAATTGTTTACCCTGGTTGAGAGTTTAAAGTACAGAACCTTGACCAACACCATATACCGGTTTCCTCTGCTCATATAACTACCTGTTGTGATATGACATATACAGTGTTGCAATTGACACTAATAAACCCGAATAAACATAATTTAAGGCATGTTATATTCTGTAAAAGTATCAAAAATCAATTACATCATTTTAGGAATAAGTTAAAATAAGTTTGCACAATTATTGATACTTGTGCATTGTAGGTTGAATTAAAAGCTGCAATATTGATAATAGATATTATTGTATCAGGTTTGACCCTGTGATATTAATAATTTATTTCCAGTATGATATACAGAGCCTGTAATATTTTTATTGCCCAATACCACTTACTAGGCATAGTTAGCCTTACAACTTCATCAACAAGTGATTTTTTTAAATTTCATTATTTGTACCAGCTTTAAAACAAGACAGACATTTTGTACAGATTTACAACTCATTTTTTGCATTGTAGCTCCCTACAGAAATGATAGAGACATATCATATTTATGCCGTATGATTAATGCAATAGGGTGGATAATAAAACTGAACCATCCATCATTAAACATGTACACATAAATAAGACAAATAATGCATGAATGAAGATGAATAATATTACACAAGTGGTATGCATTAACATTATATTGTCATCTTCATTAATAATTTTTCTTTTGTATATATCATCAGAGGAGATGTCCGATTATAGATCAATTTTACTTATTTCAGGGTGGATTGAAGGCTGTAGTGTGGGCTGACTATTGGTCAAATTTTGGTCATGACTGGTGGCTTCTTGTGTATAGCCATATTTGTAAGTTTGTGAAGTATCCATTATAATATAGGTATCATAAAATGATGCAGTAATCAGTGAAAGATATAGTAACTAGATCTATTAAAAAAGAAGTAAATCAATGTAAAA
Organism: Sabellastarte sp. h YS-2021; assembly: GCA_964017235.1. Lineage (NCBI taxonomy): Eukaryota > Metazoa > Annelida > Polychaeta > Sabellida > Sabellidae > Sabellastarte > Sabellastarte sp. h YS-2021. The sequence goes on along the minus strand of OZ024929.1, from coordinate 5,404,722 downwards.
ACCATTATTTAAAGTTAGCAAATGTTAACTTTGATATTTATTCTATTTTTCTATATCTTCACCAATACTGTGTGTTCAACAAACAGCGAAAAAACCCATAAAACTGATAAGAAATTCAAAAAATTTAACAAAAATTGTTAATAATGTACACTTCACGAATGGAGGTTAGATGCATGACACCTTCCAACCTCAGCTATAACAATGTCTTAATAAAACTCTCTGTTTTTGTAATTAAATAATTAAATTCCACTGAAAAGTTAAAGGAGTTATTTTTACACAGGAATACTCAAGGAAGGTGGATAGTATGTGGAAACAAAAACTTCCGTAGACCTAGATTTTTTTTTAAAAATCATTCAGCACCTATTATAACATAGTTTGTACATTGTAGAGTACATGTAATGTACTAAATTATTCCCTAGAAGTCTTCTTGTGAAAAAGAGATGAACTCATTATCACAAGGTGATAAATATAATATCATGATAACAAGAGGCTTTTCAAACTATCAGATTCTCAACTTCCGTAGACCTAGATTTTTTTTTAAAAATCATTCAGCACCTATTATAACATAGTTTGTACATTGTAGAATACGTGTAATGTACTAAATTATTCCCAGAAGTCTTCTTGTGAAAAAGAGATGAACTCATTATTACAAGGTGATAAATATAATATCATGATAACAAGAGGCTTTTCTAACTATCAGATTCTCAACATGTGATCATGAGCCTGCCTAGAATTGAACATATGATAAAAATGTTTTGTGCAATCTCCTAGTCAGACCTCCTTTTATTATTTACAAAAGACAAGAAGACCTTCCAAAGGATATCTCAATCCAAGATGGTAGTGGAATAATGTGTCACTACTGGTTGGAAATAAAATATTGGTGTCAGAGTTATACTTCAGTGATGTAATTAATTACAGTGATTACATTACAATGCATGTTAAAGCATAAGGTTACCTTGAACTCTTATGAAAATTTGTATTATTGCTGTTCTAAATACAATCTATTTCAGTGTTTATTTTCATGATAATGTGGATTCTAAGGTGCAAGGGCACTATCATGATGATATTTTTAAGACTGTGGACAGGAATGAGTCAGCAACATATAGGGTGCAATACCAGGGCAGGTTGTCCTACAGTCTATGACCATCATTTAGATGTAAAATATTTTTCCTACTGAATACTCCTTTATGGGAGATACCTTGACATCACAACTGTTTACAATGAAATGTTGTATAATATGTGTTCAAATCACATAGGTCACAATATTTACAAATTTTGTCAGGGATTATTCAAGGTGGGTGGCCTGACAGAGACCTTGGCTGAAAATATAGCTGGAGGAAGGATTAATAACATCAGGTTAGCATTTATAACTTTTGCCAAGGAAATTATCTTTTTGGTGGTGTACATTTATCTATTTGCTAAATAACTAGAAAAGTTGTGAATAAATTTCAATGAAATTTTTCAATTTTGATTGTTATCCAGATCACAGCCTGAATGTCAATCTTGAATCAAGGAATTTTTTTATATGATTTTATATTGTTACACCCATAAGCAACTTTGGAGAGGTTGGGTCTTGGTAGAGGATTCTGTTATCCATGTTATGCATCACCTTATATTTATCACACTTAGTCATACATACACTTGTTTATCAACATTCAAGTTCAGAGTTTAAATCTGGCCATGTATGGGGATAATTGTGAGTTGTTTGCCACTATACACATAACATTAATCAACTTGAAAATGTCCAAGTGGATGATCAGCTAGGAACATATCTCTCTTCTACATGAATGCTCATTTAAGTCAAACTGAACATATAATGTTCCCAGAGGGCCCTTCGTGATATGGCCTAATTTTATTTATTTATTTGGCGTTTTACGTCACTTTCTACATTGTACAGGTCATATCACGATGGGTAGTTGGAAGGGCAGAAGAAACTAGTACATATAGATGGTCAAGGTTCTGTACTGTAAACTGCCGACCAGTGGCAAGCAGCTACCAGCTCCTTGAGGTAGGACCGGGAACCGAACCCTGACCTCAGAGGTGTGATATGGCCTGATATTTACCCTTTAGAATTAAACATTATAAACCATTCGACATAGAGAAACAAAAGTCATACTGGGACAGATCCTCAGCTTTGTCACTTGTGCAAGTCTATGCCATTAGATGCCAAACCTGCTAACCCATAAGGTCACTTGGAACCTCACTGTAGCTGATAATCAGTGGTCATAATGATAACAATATTGGTATTTAACCACTTAACCCACATCTTTGTGTCTGTGGGTTTAAATCCAGCCCATGACAACATATAATTTGCGCTGATGGCTATGATTTGAACTTGGCTGTTAAAATGTATGTAAAAGATCCATTTTGACTTTACATTGTAGCTTTGACCCCAATCCACTGATACGGATGTCCTTTTGGTCAGTCACCATTGGTTCGGTGTTTAGCTACATGCCAATATATGCAGTAAACCAGACTTGTGTACAACGTTGCTTGTCTGTGCCCACACTCAAGCAGGCTCGCATGTATGTAAACCGAAATTTTTTTCTTTTATTTTTATTATCCACCAATCCATAATTAACTATCCATTCCAAATATATGGCTTATATAACTGGGCATACAGACAGGGATAAATGTCTTTTTCTATTCGCTGGCAGTAATTACATTTTGCAGTACAAATTCAGCAACGAGTGTCAAGTTAAGTTTCATATTTCTGAAACCATGTTTTATACTTTATTACAAAAGGTTTTGTAATATTCTTGTAACATTCTGTTGCATTAAAATTAATGCAGAAATGGCACAGAAGGATTTACATTTACTGGTACCCCTATACAGATGACAGCTGATTGGTGTTTTTTTTTGAAAGTGGAATTATGTTATCTGTTTTGCAAACAGAATAGTGGAAAATAAAACTAAAATATCCCTCATTAGACATATATGAAAAACATATCACTCTTGAATACTAATTATATTTATAATTATATGCACTCTTATAACATTATCAGCTTCATTCATTAAATATTTTTGTATGTGTCATTCAGAAAGTTTTTCTATTATATTGTTGCAAAATGTTTATTTCTATAGCTTTCTATCAATTACAGCAAAAAAGGTAGATGGCCTGGTTGGTAGGTAAGCTGTGCATGAGATACCATTTACCAGATATTGTGACTATATATAAGAAGTATTAAGAATTCATGAATAGAACTTACACAATAGAAACACCATAGGAAAATTCCCTGAATGACACATACAAAAGTATCATGGATGAAGATGACATTATTATATAAGTGCATAGCACCAGTATTATGTTGTTCATTGTCATGAGTATTATGTCTCTTGTATATATCTAATCAGGGATGTTTTACTATGCACCATTTTGAAAAAATAATGATTGAGAACTCCAACAATGAAGGGTAAAAAACTGGCGCCACAACTTGGCACACCTTAGACACATAATCCTTATTTTCGTTTGTTTTAAGTGAAATTTCATGGGTTTCTTTTTATTAAAATATGTATTGACACAAGCGAAAGTTATAAAAATACTTTACTGACATAAACTGTTTAGAATCATTTTAAGGGGGCAATAATATAATTTCTGCTTGAAATCAGCGCCCCAACTTGGCACTATTTGCATACGGAAATTTGAAATGGGTGCGAAAGTGCACAAGCTCTGTAACAATATCTTTCGAATGATCTTTATAACATATTTGTAGAATACATAATTTGGAAATTAGTGAAAAAGTGGCACGTGCCGATGAATTTGTAACTATAAGTTTACAGAGTAATTGTTACTGGTAATGCAAAAATATGTAACATCAAACAAATCTATTTTATATGTCTCATAAGGGTATTTGTGGCTGTCTTTATTTCTCTTGAAATCATTGTGACGTTGATACAGTTGTAGATTGATGGAAAGCTAAAAATAGAATATCATCATAGAGATGGTCAAGGTAAAGGGATGTAAGACTTCATAAATGTAAGATTTGTCTAATATGCAGATTTAATTGTTACCAGTTTACTTGCCAATGTAGCAAATAATATAGTCCAGGGGCCAATATCACACCAAAGGTCTGAGCCAAATCTTGGGTTTATGTAGATTTGTACATAGATACAGCCAAACTAAGCCTGGGATTTGGATAAGACCTTTGGTAAATACTACCCCTGAACATTTACTTGCTTTTAGTTATCAATATAAGGAATGAGACTACAGCAATTACTTTTGTCAAAATAGCATTTATGCATTGAGTACTCACAATTATTTCTTTGGTCATGAGGCAGTAATAACTTATCTTAATTGCAATCGACTAATTCGATTGCATCTCTGAGCTATGATAAAACCTGTGTGATCTATTAGTATTCTGTTCTGGAGTTTCATAGTGCTTAATCTCTGCATGCAAGACAAAGTCTAAAGTGCATCAACTATTTGTCTGGCAGCCGAGGGGGTTGAACGAAAAGTGCCAGTAATAGTTTTTTTCTCTGCAGATTATGTACCCCTGGGGTCCCTGTAATAATATCCTGTACGATGTGGACATCTCACCCTTGGGCAATTTCAGATATTTACGTTTTTCAAAATGGCCGCCATAGTAACTACTTTTTGCCATATTTTTGGTTTTGCTTTATACATATCTATTACTTTAGGGCCAAAATCTTATTTTAGTCAGTCAATAAATTAAATAAAACAATTATTCAGTAATCAGAGCAAATGGTGGGTGTTACCCAAAAAATTAAAATTCAATATGGCCGCCATACTTTTTTCAAATTTTTAGGAAAGGCCCATAATATGTTGCCTAGCAGTGGAAGTGGATTTAATGTGAGGTGTCTAATCTAAGATGTTCTTTAACAACAAGGTACAAAATAATTAATAATATTTAATCAAAGACCATGACAAATCAATTTACTTTCAAAAACCAGAAGGTGACACTTCTACTTTGGCTAATTTCATTCTTTAGAAGATTTTTATTCAAAAACTCATTCAAAATGGTAGTTATTTTAGCCGGTGACAGAAAAGAAACTGAAAAACTAAAAAATGTATATTTATTAAGGTAGGAGGATGTCACAATCAAAGAAAAAAAACAAGTGCACATATATTCAATTAAAAAGGAAAAAAATAATATATGGATATCCAAGTCAAAGTCTATTCTTTGATAATCTCAAAGAAAGAATGCTAATCAGCTAAGGAAATTTTATATCTGTCATTGGTGTTATTATGATAACCCTTGGTCATGAGTTGATGGTCACCAGTTTTGGGCACGAGCAGTTTGGATGATTATCTTCACATATGCATAATTTCTTAGGGTGCCATGGTGTCATTAGAAGACGAAGAAATTGGAACAAGTGATGTTCAGTCTTTCTTCTGACCATGTTTCTCTAGGTCTCCAACAGTGGTTAAGAAGAATCTGCATTGTGCCTCCTTATGGCACCTGTATATCAGCTCTTTCAATATTTAGAGTAAAGGCTCGAGATATTGGTGGTTAAGATACCAGCTTTGGGTGGAACCAATACAAGCTGCAACCTATGATGACAAAGGCTTTAGAAGACCCACTGTCATGGAATTGCAGTCAGATTGAGGATAACATGCAAGCGTATAATGAGCAGCTTACACTGCAGCATCATCCACTGCTTCAGAAACATTTCTTGCACCACCTGCATTGTGATGGTGCCCACAAAGAACTTTCAGCACTACCTGTTTTGTTCCTCTAATATTTTGCTTCAGTGTCATATTCACTTAGTCAATGAAAATGTAAAAGATTGCCCACTATATGTGTAGATATTCTCACACTTTCATCAATATCAATTGTGCTTTGACCTCAAGATGTAGATCTCATCATGTCAACTGTGATGGCTTCTGTAAACACAAAATGACAAAGAAGATGAAAATCATCTGTGTCATCTGTGGCAAGTAAAACAATGTGTGCATTACTCTTTATGATTTGGTGAATGATCAAAGTCTCAGTCCTTTAGCATGGGTTATTTTTATATCTGACCAGCTTGTAACTTTTCTTGCCTCAATTTATATGAGTATTGGGGAATTGTTTATCAAAAAATCTCAATGAGATCTGATGTTAATCATCATACTTTGGTAATGGACTGGTTCATCAAAGAGAAAATACTCAACCAGCTGAGGCAGTCCTCAGATCAGCAAGCACTATTTGTATATAAAAAGAAATCAAATTCCCGAATGAAGTATGATGCCAATAATTGTCAGAAGCTCTGCATTGACCCCCTGATGGAGACTGAAAGCAGAGAATGTTCTGTTGAATCGTCAAACTGTTAAGGTCATCACTTAATTGGCTGTAAATGTTGGTGATGTTGGGTCAGAAACAGAAGATGGAATTTTAAAAAGGCTTGGGCTGATGTTCTTCGAAGGGAAGCTGTGTATGCCAGAGGAATGTGTCTACAATACAGCCCAAGAGATTTCAATGGAAAGAATCTTTTATCCTATGGACTATTACCAGGATCACTAATTATGTCTTACCACAAAGCATAGAGCCAACTATATCCAGACATTTGCAAATGAAGTAACACCAAGTGAAAATCTCTTTATGAAAGTGTCATTACAGATGGATTATTCGTGAATGATTGTGCAGTATTATAAATAGTCCCATTGCCTGAAACTGGCAAGACTGAAGAAACCTTCGACAATTTCAGGATACATGAAATCAATTATCTCCACGGAATGTGTGTGTATATCTCATACTTGATTGGTATAATGATGAAAGCATAAAAGTGACCACCCTTGTGAACCATCAGAGAACTGTCTCAGCTAGTATAATATTTTCTGTTTGACCAACTGCTTAATCACAAAGTTTTATACTAGACTCGTGTCCAGAAACAAGAAAACTATCATGAATCAGATCTGATGGACAGCAGTAACATTCTCTGGTAATATTTTTGTGATGTTCATTTCCTCAGTATCTATACCTGCAGGTCCATGGCAGAGGTTCTTCAAAATGCTCTGGTAACAAAAGTTGCATGTTACATGGTTAAACCCAAAGCTGGCATCTTTACCACCAGCATCTGAAGGTTTTGCACTAAATATTGCCAGAGCCCACATGCAGGTTGCTATATGGTGGCATTGATTGCAGATTTTTCTCTACCAATGTTGAACCCACGGAAGCATGGTTGAAAGAAAGAGGGAACATCACTTGTTCCAGTTTCCTGCCTTAAATTTACCTATCGCAGCAGAATAAACCGATTAGGTATAGCTATGGAAATGAAAGGGCGTGTATCCATATATTATTTCTGTCCTTATGAATGAAATAGGTTCACTTGCTATTTTATCATTTTTTGTGACACCCTGTTACTTTAATAAATTTACTTTTTTTTCTCAGTTTCTTTTCTTTCACTTGTATTGAACTGTCACAAGTTAAAATAACTACCACTATGAAAGGGCTTTGAAATGATAATCTTTGAAAGAATGAAATTAAGAGCCAAAGTTTGACCAGTACTATCTTGATGTCTTGAAAATTCAATTTGTCATAGCCTTTGATTAAAATATTAGTAATTACTTTGTATATATTTTGTCAAAGAACATTCTATATTAGATAGACACCGCAAAGCATATACAGTTCCACTACTTAGCAAGATATTATAGACCTTTCCTGAAAATTTAAAAAAGGGTATGGCGGCCATATTAGATTTTAATTTTTTAGGGAGGCACACAAAACATTTGATCTGATTGCTGAATAATTGTTTTATTTAATTCATTGACTGGAAAAAAAAGATTTTGGCCCTAAACTAATAGATATGTATAAAGGAAAACAAAAATATGGCAAAATAAGTTATTATGGCAGCCATTTTGAAAAAACGTAAATATCTGAAATTGCCCAAGGGTGAGATGTCCACATTGTACAGGATGTTATGACAGGGACTCCAGGGGTACATAATCTGCAGAGAAAAAAACTATTACTGGCACTTTTCGTTCAAGCTAAAATATCTACTTTGGCTGCCAGACTATATGAGTCATATTCAAATTCATCAGCCTATGGGCATAGTAAATATAATTTTAACAGAAACACCAGGTAAATCAAAAACTATGATGGAAAGGCCTTGGTGAACAAATACGACTTGTGTTTCTGTCTGAAGATGGTGGCACAGATAGAAGGGCAACAAACATCAACAGGCAATTGATTCCAGATAGTAACGGCATCAAATATAAAACTAGTACATTTCTTTTGCAAGAATGGACAAAACTGATATTCTTTCAAATGCAAAATAGACATTCTGTGTTTTTTAAATGCTTGATCATAGCCATGACATAATCAATATGATTATAGCTCATAATCATTGCCAACACACTCTGGGGCACTACAGGCTGGCTCAGAAGGCAAAAACTTAAGACATAAGACATATCACAGTCCATCCCAAAGAGGTAACAATTAACACAAGTACTTAACATTATAACCCCAGTTCTAGAGAAACTGCAATATCTGCCTGTAAAATATCAATCAGGGTCTAAAATATCCGCACTTGTTTACAAGTTTCTTTAAATGGTTTTCCAAAGTAATTTTCTTCATGTCTTTCTTCTAATATTAATTCATACAATACCAAGTGTAGTCAGAGTATTGGTTATCTCCTTTCATCTATCTATTCAAAAAGTCTATCAAACAGTTTCCCTATAGCTTTGCTTTTGATGTTCCCACTGCACTTCGCAATGAAATTTCCACATGCCCCTCCCCTCTGTTGCCTCTTTTAGAAGGAAACTTAACCTCTAACTTGACACCAAGGCAAACCAACCTTAGTCTTAATATCTACATTCTCTGTGGTGCTTGGCCCTTTTACATCCCTGAACATCTAAATTGCTTGTTAGTTTTTTTTTTGCTCTTGCACTGTAGATTTGCATTATATTACAGAATAATAATACATATGCAATACTGTATGTAGTTTGAACATATTACATATTCTATACGAAATTACTTTGTGAATCAGTTATTGCTGTTGATTTTTTATTAAAAATCCAAAATCCTCCAATAAAATTCTGATTGCCTCCTTAACCTAAAACCTTCAGTTCTTTTTCATCAAATGTATCACCCTAAAACAAATTTTTTCACTAATGCTAAACTTGTTGAAGATTACTTGAATTATTGTATTGGTACCACAGAAATAAAAAATCTTATTTGCACTTCTTGTGCATCATACAGTGTGGGGTTCTTTTGATTAAAACAGGAAAGTTTTAAAAATAAATCATCATGTTACTCCATCAGTCAGGCCAAGTATTAAGGATAAAGTAATACAATTTCACTTGTGATCAGCACATGACTAATCCACACAAATCTAAGAAATTATCATTTGTGTATGAACAATCCTGGTTACATTCTGAGTGTGAATTGATTGTTTCATTCGATTTGCATTGATTTAACATGTGAGTCAAATTATTCAGCCCTTAAGTGCCTCCCAAACCCTAGGCACATATTCAAGCAAATCAAAAATTCAAATCCATTTGGCACTTCATAACTATTTTTTTATAAAGCCAAAGTTTTGCTATGACGACCTGTTCAACAGCAAATGATATTGGAACAGCTCTTCAGCCTCGTCACTTGTGGGTGTCAAACTCAAACAGACGTGGCAGACTGTGATTAGATGCCTAAACTGTTAAGCCACTATGCCAATGATAACCTTCCATCCTTACCCGTATTGTAAGCAATTTTTTTTTCTTTATTGTAGGGCACTATGGATGAATATCATCTTACATTTTATTATGGATGCATTAGTCTACAGTATAGGACTGCTCATTTATAGTTACTTCTCCAGTTGTGACCCCTTGAATCACCCAGACCCAGAACAAAGAATATCCAGTCCTAACCAGGTAAACTACATCAATTACAATGCAAAGAAACCAAAATTAATGTTTAACTAATTTAATATTAAATTAATAAAGAGGTTGTGCTTTATATTGGAACTCCTGTTAAAATACAAGTTAAAACTACAAAACACTCTAGTAGTAATTTCAGCCAGAAAGCCAAACTTTTAAAATTTGGGATATTTTTGTATCAGAAATCCCAATCTTAACTAAAATTAAATCACTTTTCATTTTGGTTTGGACCTAAATACATATAAAATTTGAACTGCTAGTTTTGTTACTTTTGGATTTATAACAACCACAGACATAGAGACAGACAATTAAATAAAAACACCAAGAAATATAAACTCTGGTTGGAGGTAATAAGAATATTTCATAGTCATAGCAGATTTGTTCAATGTTTTTCTTTAATGTTTTCCAAGCAAGACAGCATAAAAAGGTTTCACTGTGCCATAATAATCCACACTTTTTAAAATAATCATACCAATTCACCTATGCCTCATCTTTATTTTTTACGGACAAAATGTATATGCACCAAGTAAAATCTGATCATGGAAAGGTCGCTTCACTCAACCTCCATAGTTTATGTGGTAACAAGATTAAGAATTTTAGTTCACTTGTTTTAAAAAACTGTCTTGTGCTGTTGTAAAATATGCAAATTCAACATATCTAACGTATGATCACATTTCTCACCCCTCTCAGATTGTAGCAGGCACTGAACCCTGAGTTTAACCTCAAAATTCCAATTTTATTCTAATCCTAATTATTATTGTCTTTGACAGGGTTTTATCTCTTCTTTATTAAGGCAACTCTAAGGAAAAACAACATGAAAACGGTCAACTAATTTCAATATCCAGTGACTTTAAAAGGGTCAAGTACGACAGAGAATAGCTAGTAAATATAGAAACAAAGGTGGGTATACCTTGGTTTAGAGGTAGATGTATGCTTTTTTCTAAAAGCAGTAATAGACAGACAAACTAAATTCATCTGGAAAGGTATTTCAAACAGTATGAGCATGAAAAGCAAAGCTATAAGCAACTATATGACAGACTTTTGAATAGATGGTTGAAACGTTGGTACTACAAGGAAATTACAAACACTCTAACTGTACCTGTTACCCTAAGAACTGTTAGTAGGGGTAATGTATGGAGCAAAATACTTGGGAAATAGTGAAAGGAAACTTTGTTTTTAATTTCACATTATTCACATATTTACAATAATGACAGGCAGACATGACATATACAAGCTTACAACCACGTACAAAACAAATGTAAAGTCTGCAACATAAAAAAGACATCTTAAAAAAAGGACATTTTTTGTTTACAATTGCAGAATATGTATTTGAGTATTTGGTGACGAACATTATTCAAGTTTCTTGCAGGGTTTCTAATATTTTATCAAGAAAAGGTTCAAATTCTTTATTTTTCTCTCTGCAAATATCATTTAGTATAATTAACTTTGATTTTAGCAATTCTAGAAACTCTGAAAAATTGTACAGTTTTATTTTCAGTTTTTTATTGTTCAAAAACCACTTTCCAATTAAAATTACATAATTTATTATATGGATCCTCTCTTAACTGAAGACCAAAAAGTGCTTCACAAACTGTAAATTTAAATTTGACTTTTAATATATGCTTACACCATTTAGATAATTCTTTCCAAAATATTATGCTGATATTACAGTAGTATAAGTGATGTTCTAAAGTATCTACAGTTCGGTAAAATCTGCAAGTTGAACTTTCAATTATTTCCCATTTAAACAAGTTTTCTTTACAATTCAGAGTCCTGTGTAAAACTTTGTATTGAAAACTTTGATAAAAAGGTTCCCCTGAAATCTTAAAGGGAAGTAAAAAGAATTCCTTCCATATGTCTTGTTCTAAAAATGGAAAAAGGTTTATCCATGTATTTATTGATAAAAGTTTATGGGATTTGTAAAAAAAAACAAAAATGTCCTCATTTAAAACTTTATCTCCAGATGTGATCAAGATAGAATTAAAAATGTATTCATTCATGATCTCTGCACCTGAAGTTGGGTTGGTATTTTTTGTGTAAATCCAGCTCTCCAAGATTTGTTTATGGAAATTACTTTTGCATTTTTGGACACAGGAACTGGGTATTTTATAAAAAACTGATTTGTTTTTAAATTTAATAAGCTTAGCATTAACTTTTTACATTTAGTAGTACCTTCAACTGACAAGCGTTTCATCCACATAATTTTTGAGGTTTTGTTAATTTAAAAAATATCTGGCATTTTAAGACAACCATTCATGTCTAGTATTTCTTTGTCATTGTTTGAAAATCAAATACCTAAAGTTTTGAAAGGACCTGTATTTAAATTTATCTTTTTCAGTTCTGGTGATAATTTAATATTTGATTTCTTTAACCTTCTTAATGGAATCACTTCAGTTTTTTCAAGATTAATAGTTAATCCTTAAATTGTTTCAAACTTGTGAAATAATGCAACACTTTGTGAAACTGACTTGATATCTGCAGAAATTGGACAGCCTTGTCTAACTGATCGGGACAAGTTAAAAGTTTCGGAATGATATCCATTTTTAGAAACACAAGATTTGATATCAGTATATAAGATCCATAATATAAAAGATTCCCCAAAATTAAATGCTTTCAGGCATTTTAAGAGAAAAGCCCATTCAATACTATGAAAAGCTTTTTCAAAATCTATGAGAGCAATATAGCCACCCATGTCAAGTTTTTCAGTTATATTTTTAATATCAAATATTGTTTGAATAGTCTCACCTATAAAATGACCCTTTATATAACCTATTTGATCTCTTTCAATTATATCTCCTATTACTTTTTGTAGCTTTTCAGCCAGGGCTTTTGTAAAAATTTTGTAATCTGTATTTAACAAACTCACAGAATGCCAGTTTTTCAAAAACATAAGATCTTTGTCTTTTTTGGGAATTAAATTTATTATTGCCAATTTCTGTTCTTCAGAGAGTTCTTTATCTTTATAAGTGTACTCATAGCTTTCTATTAACAGGTTACGAATGTCTGGCCAAAAGAATTTATAGAAGTTTGTAGTTAAACCAGCAGAACCAGGTGACTTATTATTAGCCATTTTTTTCAGAGCATTACCATAGTCATAAGCATAGTAGTTTTTGATCACAAAGCCTTGGAAGAGCAGGGTTTTCTAAAAACTTAGATTCTGTATCTGCCATTTTATCAAGCTTCTGCTTTGATGCATAAAGGTTATTAAAGTAATTTTTTGTTCAGTTAAAGTTGCTATAGGATCTGTAATTAGTTTTTTTATATGCTTTACATTATATTTCCGCTTTTCAAGGTTCAAGAAGTATTTACTATTTTTTTACCTTCTCGAACCCATTTCATTTTCGATCTTAAAATCGATCCTTTTAATTTTGTTTGTTGTATACTTTCCCATTCATATTTAGTTTAATAATAATCATCTAAGTTAACATTTTCACTATCACTTGCTAGTTCTTCTTCTAGGGTTGTTAGAGTTTGAAGCAATTCATTCTCCTTCTTCTTGCTTAATCTTGACCTTTTGATAGAATATGGCATTTATTTTCCATTGTTACATTTTCTTTAATATCTTTAATGATTGTTTTAATAATTCCAATATAGGTTTCATCCTTTAAAAGCTAATTATTGAATTTCCAAAAACCCTTCCCCCCTTTTTGAGTATTACATAATTCTAATGTTATGGATATGATACTATGAGCTGAGTTATTTCCAGGCTTTTAAGGTTCTCAATCCAATTTGATATTCAAGAGCTACAGAAATTAAGCTAAAAGTCAATTCTAGATTGTACCAAACCTGCTCTAGATTGCTCTCTTCTACAAAACTGTTGTACTTCAGGATGTCTTAATTGCCAAATGTCAATTAAGTCTATTTCCTCCATATAAGTCTTCAAAGGGGCCACGGTGGCAGAGTGGTAACACTCTCGCCTCCCACCTCCCACCCGGCATGGCCTCAAGTGGGAAGGCTGGTAGTTGCTTGCCGTTGGTCGGCAGTTTACAGTACAGAACCCTAACGAACTGCATGTACTGGTTTCCTCTGCCCTTCCAACTACCCGTCGTGATATGACCTGTACAGTGTTGAAAGCGATGTAAAACCCCAAATAAATAAATAAATATAAGCCTTCAATGCTTTAGTATATGAAGATTTATTTTCTACAGTGCGACCATCTTTTTTTCTTAATTTAAATTTAAACAAATATTGAAGTCTCCACCAACAAGTAGATTTTGACCACTGTACTTATTTATCATGTTTTCAAAGTTTTTGAGGTAATCTAGCTGCTGTTGAACTTTATCTTTTGTAGGAAAGTATACACATATTATAACTAAGGGGATTGTCAGAAATGCTACAATCTAAAATAAGCAACCTACCATCGTGATCTGTTTTAAGACTATTTATTTTAAAATCTGGTAACAGATTATTTGGAATCAAAATGGCTACCCCAGAGCTATTAGACCATCCATGTGAGAAAAATATTTTCCCTCCCCATTCTTTTTCCCAAATTTGTTTATCATTACTTGTGGTATCTGTTTTAGTGCAGTTATACCAGAATAATTTGTTTTAAGCCAGTGGAAAATATTCAGTCTTTTTTTCTTATTGCGTAGGTCCCAACAGTTAAAAGAATTTAGTGTTAACTTATCTGTTTCATTCTGACTACTGTACCATCTTTTCATAAGGATCTTTGAATGCACATTTTTTTCTGGAAATATGCTGATATTTTCTTTTCTAGTATACCCAATTACACTTTTACTTCTATTTGCAAACAAAGCCTGCAAGAATTCACCATTTTTTAATTTAAGAAGTATATTACAATGGCACTGAGCACACGTTATACAATGACAGACACAAAATATACAATAGTTGGTAATGATAAGTTGAAGAACCAAATAACAATAACACTCAAAAATTACAAAATGACAGACACACAAAAAGAAACACATAGCTACACAAGGCAACAAGGAGAATGGTGGAAAGTAGTTGTAATTATACATTTCAAGTCTTTGTTTAGTTATGTTACAAATTATTTAGTAGAATAACAATATAGTTTGATATTTATGGACTGCTGTAAAACATTTTCAAGGCAAAATACCTTTACTGACTTTAAAGATCAGCTATATACTATATAATGTCACCACATATTCAGCAAAATTTGGCAAGAATATTTTATTAGTTTAAACACCTGTAGAAACTTGTATGAGAATATGAATGATAGTTTTAACCTAATGTGTACAGATTAATGATTAATCACTCTTTTATCTCCTATATGTGTCTGTATACATCACAGAGTAACTTTTGGTACCATCTAATTCTGTCAACAGTTCCTTATATCTTACAGAAACACACATATCTTGAGGTTTATACACACATGTTTATACTAAAGTTTGGTTAGTATTTCAAAACAGTTTATTAAAAACTATAAGTCGGTATATATATACACACACATACATGTGTACACACGTACACATATATATGTACACATACACAAAGTTTACTTAACCACTTTTTAACATTTTACTCTTAGGTAACAGGGTATAATTACATATGCACATATATATATTCTAAGTTCAATAATTTTGATTTGATACTTTTAAATATCTGCTCAATTGGTTATGAATTAATATGAGCATATTTACCATTATATAAGGGTTTAATTAAGCATGGAAACCTACAGGTGAACCCATTTATGTTCATGGAGCAGCTCTTAATTTCCTACATCATAAACTTCAAACTTTTATTCATATTCATAAAATACATTGTATGCACTAACATAATGTCAACATATAATTCAAATGTTTTACTTGTAGCTAATTATCAGTTGAAAAGAGTAGACTTTGTTTTCACAAATACAGTTACAATATATTGTTTTTTCATGTACAGAAACTATACAAAAACAGCACCAACATACCGTCATTATCTAAGTCACAATGTAACTTTTTATTAATTATTATCCTGTGTAAATGAGAAATCATAATTTACTTTCACAGATGTATTCAGCAACACCTAGAAATCAATAAATTAAGACATTCTTTTGTCTCACAGAAAAAATAATACATACTAAAAAAGCAAGAATCGTATACTGTCAGTATCTGGATCAACATGTGGCATTTTAACTTGTAATCATATGGTACATAAAAAAAGAAGCAAGCTATCATACCGTCAATATCTAAATCAGTTTGATGTAACCTTTTAACCAATTATCATAGTTCCATATATGATACCAACAATTTATATTCACATAATTATGTCTACAACATTGTGATTTTAACTGAAGGAGAAACACAAAATAGTAAGATAATACATGTATATTGTCAGTAAAATTTTACAGTCAGGTTTGAAACACAGATCTACTTCTTCAGTTCAGCTCTTACTTCTGTTAAAATCTCTCCTAGCCTGTTACTCCCCCTCCACTCTGCTGGATTTAATACTCTTTTGTCTGATATTGGAAGGCCAACACCCCAATTTTGATCATATTGATTGGCCTCTACAAAAGTTTCTGTGGTCTTTTTGATCTCACTATTTAAGAAACTGTTCTGCTTGAACTTTAGGTTCACCGCTGTTTTCATAACTTTCATTGCCTGCTGTTCTAACCACTGCTTTTCTCTTTTTGGATCATGAGAAGCCACATTTTTACCAATTTTTTTTCATTGCAATAGGGTCTAGTTGAAGCATCACACTTCTTGCAGCCTGAGCATCTCCATGGAACAAGCATTGTTCATGTTGGTAGAATTGTATTTGGTGCCCTTTATCCTAATAGTGCATGGAAGAAAGTTGCTGTATATTGATGTACGGCCATGGAATGCTAGGTGATGGTTTCCTTTAAGAACCCCTTTGTTAAAAAATGACAGCAACTGTGCTAGATCTTGTGACTGTTGGTACGAGTATGATTTTTTCTTACATATAACTTTATCAGCTACCAACCTTGATTCTGGATCTTTTTTCCTGGCTTCTAGAAATAGTGGGTACATTAATTTCCTTCTGTTAGTGATTTCGATAGGATAATTTTTGCGAATCACATATGAGGTATTCTTCAACAATGATCTTTTTTGCCAGATATTACTTTTGTCTTTATCCAGTACAAAATGCACTATAATTGCTTTTGGTTGATCTTTTCCCTGGACCTTACCCATTCTATGACACCTAGAAATCAATAGGTTATGACATTCTTCAGCCTTAAATCCAAGAACTGAGGAGAGAAACCTTTTTAACACTGCTTCTGTTGTTTGGTCAGCTTCTTCTTTTATTCCTTCGAAAATTAGATTGTCTCTTCTTGAATATAATTCCTGGCGTAAGATATGTTCCTTAAGCACTTGATTTTCATTTTCAGTAGCTTTTAATTCATGTTCCAATGGACTGATTTGGTCCCGCGTTTTTTTCTAGATCCTGAACCTTTTTCACAGTAGATTCAAGTTTACTGCTGCAAAAGGTTAGGGATTTTTCCATGTCATGACAATCTTTCCTTATATTATCCATGTCTTTTCTGATTTCCTCAATATTTTGTTTAATGTACTCAATATCCTCTGTTTTTTTACTTATGCCATCAAGTTTGTCCATCAAGTTTTGCCACTGTTCACCAGTAATTCCCACATATTTTGCTTCATTTGACTCCTTTTTCTCACTAATGCTTTGCAATGATGATGCCATATTTTCTAAGTTGTCCTTTACACTTTTACTTTTTTTATCTTTTGGTGACACCTTTTGCCCACTTTTATGACATTTTTTCTTGGTTCTATTTGATGTCATATTCAATCACTTCATCACATATTTTCACTCTGTATATTCTCTTGTGAGAAAAAAAATAGAAGATTGTTTCTGTTCATATGAGGGTTGCTACAATTCAAATTGACAAAGTTTTCTTTCACAGATATTATTTCAGTATGGATTAATTTCACTGTGTAAACAATGTTGTCAGTCAATTTCAACAAAATAAACGTGAACCTTTATATTACACATACATCCAATAAGTTATGTTCTACTAATTTGTGTCCTTTCTTTTTCTGCTGCCCTGAACAAAGGACCATAGTGCACTTATTTACCAGGTTTAACAGGTCTCCCAATTAAACCTTACTGTCTCCAATCTAGGTCTACACAGAATGTCTGTTAAAATAGTGTTACTATAATGAAGTCACCTTTATGTTATGCTTTACTGATTTCAGAACTTTCATTCTTATATAGAGAACAAATATTGTCTGCCTGAAAAAAGTGTTTCTTTGTACTTCTATATCCATAAAGTAGGTTAGGAGTATTCCAGTATGTTCTACATTGTTACATAACTACATTACCATCATTTCTTTCTTACACCTTCCCTCCAAACCACCACTCTCCACCAGTTCTGTCCAGAGCTCAGAAAACCATGTCTTGCCAGTTTTGCAAATAGTGAAAGGAAACTAGTAATCAAATGTGACTGTTTCAGATATTGAGTGATATTCCTGACTTACTCAGCAGCTAGAGAGGAGTACCCAAAATGTAAATCGGAAAATATGCTTTGAACCTATCCATTTCTCTTTTAGAATCAAAATTATAAAGTCTGTCTTATCATGATTCAGATTAAGTATACTGGTTGATGTCCACTCTTTTACATGATGTTGTAACTATTGATATAATTAGCCTTTCAAAGGCCAAACAGGTCAAAAGATCAGCTGAAAGAGAAGCCTTCTTTATAAGGGAGATAACTACACCAGTTTAGAAGTCATCAGAGACATGTCTCACGAGTAAGCAAAATAAATAGCTTTGTTATTGATCAGAGTAGAATGTCAATGCATTTATCTATTACAAATGTTGGTTATGTGTCAAACAGATAGAATTTTGTTGGAGAGTTGCCAATTATTTTGATGACAGTATGTTCCAAAACTTTGAGTAATGAGAGTTATTGTTCTAGGGTCAGACGGTCTAAGTAGTCAAAATGAATAAATCTAAACCTATTTTTTATAATTTTGACAGAGATAAGAGGTGCAAAGTGATCAGTGACTTTTTGGACTGATGAAGGTAGTGTAACTTCAGAAGTCCTATTCAGCGTTTTATGTAGCTCTTGCCTATTCCTTCTACAATTGTGCCTATTATCTGTAACAAGTTTCTGCAATAGTCCAATTTTTCTCTGTTTACAAGTTTACTGAATTGAGAAATTTATCAACAAAGTCAGCTTCAATTGAGTAGATTCTTCACCCTATACCTCAGGGACTTTGGATTAGACTGTGTCAACAACCAATCATCACAGTCTTTTTGTCAGTCTTGATACAAGAAGTGCATGCCAGTATGATCATGCATGTATTGTTCAAAAATATCACAAGCAGAATTTGCAAGAAATTTAACAAAGGGTATTCCTTTGAGATCAGATTGCAGTTTAGACATATGGTATGGTAGTACATCCTATAAAATTGCCTATTTTGAGCCAATGAATGAGGAATGTCAATTATTTTTTTATATTTCAAATATTTTTAATGCCACAGTTAATAACTTGCCATTACGATGTAACTGGAGTTACAAACACCCTTGCAAATAGGTGATCCAGTTAGAACAGCATTTGGACTCTACATTCCATTAACCTCAGTTATATTAGATATATTTTCAACTAAATAACTTCTTTAGAACACTCCCACTTTTATTAAATTTTTCCTCAGAATGGATGTAGACTGATAACAACTTTTGCTCTTCATATACATATTTTAACCTTTTCTGTAAGTGTGCAATATCAAATGGCTTTTGTCGTCTGGAATTGGAGTAAATATAACTTTAGTTACCATTATTATTCTATTGATGGGAAGGAAATTGATATCTCTCTTTAAATGTCCTAGTAGAATTTCTTGTGGGGACAGATATAAATTTAGACCAGTTTTCCTTGCAATCCAGCTTTGTAAATCAATCCACACCTGGAAGGATACAGGGCAAGAATACAAAAGATGTTTTATAGATTCAATATCAGAGTGACATAATAAACATGCCTCTGACTGAACTTTTCTCATTTTGTAAAATAATTATTGTGTGCCCAAAATCCTGTGAATGAGCCTATACTGAACCAAAACAAAATACTTTTCCTGGACTGTCTTAAAACATACAGAAAAGACTTGCTGCCAGGTGCATTTGTCAGTTACAATGCCTAAATCTTCATTCCATTTAGTCTTGAATTTCATGTCACAGGTATTCTCATTTAGTATACTGTATTCAATTGAATATTTGACTACTGTCTGGTTGGACACAGATCCACCGACCTTAACATCAACAATAATATCAACATCATTAGGTAATAGATTGAGTTCAGGTATATGACCATGAAGATGGATAGGTCGACTAACAGACCAGTTGAGCTCACATTAATCAAGGAGGTTCATAAATTTATAGCCATCTCCACTGAGCACATCAGTGAGAATTCATGAAATTTTCTAGAAATTTGATGTTACATTATCCTAGGGCTAAACAGTGTGTGACCTTCACGGCAGGTCTCCACTCGGACCGGGAGTCCCTGCATCTTTTTTGGTAGTCAAAACAGTCAAAACCACCAATGACCGAAGAAATTTGTCTACTATGGGAAGCGACGAAGTACATTTATTTCCTCATAGAAATAGATGAAAAAAAAAGACACAAAATTGAGTTTATTTTATTTGATGCATCCAGCTAACAATAACTCTCACAAGAATAGGGTATTCTTGCGAGATATCAGTGCTTTTTTATTGAATTTTTAACTCGTCTTCTACATATAGTTTCACAGGTGAAACAGTCAAAACAACTACTAACCGTAGAAATCCATCTACTATTGGAATCGACAACATACATATTCCCTCATAGAAATAGATAATAAAGACACAAAAGTGAGTTTATTTTATTTGATGCATCCAGCTAACAGTAAATCTCACGAAAATAGGGTATTCTCGCGAGATCTCAGTGCTTTTTTGTCGAATTTTTAACTTGTCTTCTACATATAGTTTCAAAGGTGAAACAGTCAAAACAACTACTCACTGAAGAAATTTTTCTACCATTGGAAGCAACAACATACATATTTCCTCATATATAAATAGATAAAAAAGACAAGAAAATGAGGTTATTTTATTTGAAGCATCCCTGTAACAGTAACTCTTGCAAGAAAAGTGAATTCTCGGGAGATCTCAGTGCTTTTTTGTTGAATTTTTAACTCGTTTTATGCATGTAAAAATGTAAATATTCTGTTGAAATAAATATATGTCTCCACATCTATCTATCTACTGTACATGGCCAGCCAGTAAATTTTGTCACCCCAGTGAAGTTTGTCACCTGCCATAAAAATGCTCAAAGACAGGCAACATTCATATTTAAATGAATGGAATTGCTGCCTTCCGCAGTAAGATATACATGTTTAGCAAAAGTTTACAGTAAATACTCTTTTATTTTGTCATAAAATGCAGGAAACAAACTTCACTGGGTTGACAAACCTCACGGGCTGAGCAGTATAGTTTCACAGGCAAAACAGTCAAAAGAACTAGCCACTAAAGAAATTTGTCTAATATCGGAAGCGATGACATACATATTTCCTCATAGAAATAGATGAAAAAAACCCACAAAAGTGAGCTTATTATATTTGATGCATACAGCTACTGCTCAACCAGTGAATTTCGTCACCCAGTGAATTTTGTCACCTGCCATTTAAACCCTCAAAAACTAGTAATACTTGAGTTTAACCACATGCAATCACAACTTCTAATATTAATATGTAATTCAGCGATGTAAATTAAGTGTAAAAATGATTCAATATTGTCATGAATTGCAGGTGACAAAATTCACTGGTGACGAAATTCACTGGCTGAGCAGTAACAGTAACGTCTGTGAGTAAAGGGAATTCTCTCGAGATCTCAGTGCTTATTTGTCTAAATCTAACTCATCTTCTGCATATAATTTTATAAAAAGACACTGTTTCAAGAGTGTTACATTTTAAGCAGTTAATAAAGAATGTAAAAAACTTATTTTTATAATTACAAAACTAAAACAATTGCAAAATGTTACAAGCTCTATCATAATAATACATTTTCATAAGAACAATTCTAAAAGTTGCAAAAAAGGTAAAAATATTTGGCAGACAACTTTTGTGAAGGGCAGACAACCAGGATGTTTTTGACACAAACGTCCTACCCTTGGGCCAAACACAAGCAACTGACAGAGCATAATTGACACCACCACGTTCCTAAAAGGCTGGTAAAGGGGTAGTTTATTCTGTAGCGTTTGTAGGAGCATTAAATGATGAAAGGTGAACCTTTTTGAAGTGACATTGTAACCAAGGTTCTTTTTGGAAAGGCCAGTCACATTGTCACTTGTGGATGTAATGGGTTTATATCTTCTAAGGCCCATATCAAGAAACAAGTTAGAATTACAGTTATTCATTTGTGGCACCATCCTAGTGTAAAATAATTTGACCTGTAGTCAGGCCAGAAACAACCATAGGTTTAGATAGAGCCCATAAGCTTATTTTACCACCACCTACCTCTCTCCTGTGGTGGATGTTGTTTGTTTATTGTAAAACTTCTAATTTTGGAACTGTCCCTGACAGTCAGACATTTAGCAGAAGTTTCAAATCAATCTAAATCTGTATAAATGTTCAAATGTAATACTTATCCACTTTTTCCTCACATTGCACAATGCACTATATATTTATATTCAGCTCTTGCCCCTGTTTGTGATGAAGGTTGTACACATGCCTGGTGTCCCTGGATTGTTCTTAGCATCTCTTTTCAGTGGGTCTTTAAGGTAAGATTCCTAATGCATCTCTGCATGCTACATCGAATAAAATGATCTGATAATAAAACGGAACACAACCTAGGTCTCCTGTAAAAAACAAAATTCTGCTTTTGCTTTTAAAGTTATTTGTTTATGTGTTAAATATCATGAATGTCTGTTATGACAGGTTCCATATAGCTCAAAGTATGTGAAATACATGAATAAACTTTTGCAGTAGCAAATTGCAGACATGAAACCTGCTAAATATATGAACTTGTATAAACACAAGTGCACACAAGTCTTTAAAAAGTAAGAACTTACATGTGATATAGTATACATGGAGAGCTTATCCACATTGAATTTCTATTGAACCATAATTTGCTGTAGTACTGTATCTTCCTGCCTCAATGCCATTGCTACTGTGACCTGGGAGGATTTTTTCAAGTTAAAGTTTGATGACCTAGCTGAACCCACAAAGACAAATATCTTGAAACTGATGGGTAAATATCATCCTTCATATGACATAGCAGTAAACGGTTTTCAGAGCATCCTCACCAACGTAAAGTTTGTAGAAAGTTCAATTGGAGTTTCTACAAGAAGAAAGTCCAGTTGGAATAGCTTCCAATCTAACTTTGTAGAGAGTAGAATTTGTTGTTAGGCTCTTATTATGAAGCTTAGGCCCTTTTCTAATATGTGAAGGAACTTATATAAATATTATATAAAGAGGAGTTATATAAAGTCCTAGCAGAGTGTCGTGAATATTTAGGCCCTTTTCTAATAGATGATGGAGATTATATAAAGCTTATATGAAGATGAATTATAAAAAGTCTTACCAGAGTGTCACAGATGTTTTTATTTGTACATATTAATTTAGTACTTGAAGGATGCCCAAATTTCCTTTTTCCATTCTCAGATATTCAGTGTATTAACTATTGAGTCACATTTTTTTCTGTGAGATACAACCATTTTCCTTATTTTCTCGATTCTACCTTTCATTACGTAATTAAATGCTGATGAAACAACCGTTTAAGCTTTATTTTCTGATCCATTAAGAATTCTAAAATTATTGTTGAACATACGCAAATTGACTTACAATAGGAATTTATCAGAACTTAGAGTCAACAAAATACATGTTTAAAACTTCAATTGATGATCTGATTTACAGTTCCAGAAATGCTTTGTTCATATCTAAATTTGAGTTCTTCCAGACTGAAAGTAAGTCTGATCTGGCAGAATCTGACATTCTACTGATATACACTACTAAAGGACTCTCTTTTGGAAGAATGTAAAATTCTACTTGATTAGGATTTCTATCATAACCTATAAACTTCAGGTCATTTCTTGCAATAGCTGGTTTTCATTCAGTATGTTTCATTAGGTATTATATGGCAAAGTTGAACCCAGGTTTTAGAAATAAGTTTCACTAAGCATTTCATATATTAAAGTATCAAAGTCAAAATGGATCCATACAAGACATCATGTCAAACATGTCAGCTCATGAAGTATGTTTAGGGTAAAGTGCTACAATAAAGTATAAATATTTAATGAATACTCCATGAATTTTAGTATACTTAAATCTCTTTTCAGAACAACCTAATGGGCTGTTCAATACAGGCCTTGATTCTACTTTGATTCCTAAACTATATATGTGTTTCATTTTTTTAGTTTTAATCTACGGAGTTACAAGTATTGGTGTGGCCTTTCTGGCAAGTTTTCTTCGGGGATCAATTTTGCAGGTATTGTAAGAGCTTGAAATCTTTTTACAGTAGTCAGCAATGCCTATGTCACACCTTTCAAGGCTGTCATTGTTACATTTACTGAATAAGTTAAGTTAAAATTTTTTGGTGCTTGAACACCTTGGTGTTATACAACACCATTAAAACTAATAATTACATTAACTAAAAATATATACAACGTTAATAAATACAAGTAAAATTGATAACTACACAAAAACAATAAATAAAAATACAATACACTTTACTGGTCAAAAGACCAAAACAACTGACTAGATAAGGAAGTTAAAAATAACATAGAAAATGGATAATGTAAAATATATCATAATACAATAGAATACAAACATGACTAGACTACAAAAAATAGATATACATATATAACAGACAAAACAAGAAAACTAGAAAACACACAATAACTTAACATAAATTAAGACAACACAAAATAAATTAAATTTCTAAAATTTATAAAATAACCCACATTCTTTTAAATTATTGCATATAACTTTAATGTCTCCAAATAGTAAGTCTTTTAAATATTTATATTTCTATAGTATTTAATTCTTGTGTCACGTTGGTCAATACAGTCTAGTAATATATGTTTCACTGTATCAGGACAATGACATGGAAACCACCAGGACATAGCTTCACCTTTTAACAGATAACTGTGTGTAAAATAGGTATGCCCTATACGGGCTCGAGTAATAACTATTTCCTCCCTACGAGATAAACCCGTCCAAACATAAAAGTCTCCAACAGTAGGGTTTATTTGAAATTGTTTGTTATCAGGACACACATTCCATTGAGCTTGCCACTTTTGTTTAAAAACACTATTTACATTCACTTTCAAGTCTGTATAGGGGACTTTCAAGTCTAAAACATTAAAATTCAATGCCTGTTTGGCAAGCTCAGCTGCCTTTTCATTGCCCTTTATGCCTACGTGACTTGGAACCAAGCTAAAACAACTTTCTTATTCACTAAACAACAATCATTAAAAGTTTTAAAATATCTTGAATAAAAGGATGATCACAGTTGTTGCTATCAAGAGCTTGAAGACTAGATAAGGAGTCAGAAAATATAATGAAATGATCGCTATCACAATTTTTAACTATATTAAGAGCCATTTTCAGAGCGTATAATTTAGCTGTGAATATACTAGTGTTGCCAGAAAGTCTGACCTGGGCAATGAGGCCATCAGATATAGCAGCAACCCTGTTTTTGATCCATCAGTATAAATAGTCCTATGGTCAGAAGAACAGCTTTTATATTCAGCAAATAGACTTTGAAACATACAATCATCGTAAGATGTTTCTTTTGATGGGTGAGATATAAGTCCATGTGAGTTTTCTGTATAGTCCAGGGTGGATCATCTGGCAATGACACAGTCTGAATTAAATCCAACTGAGGACAGACAGAAGACAAATCTTCCTCTACACAATGCCCAAAATATCCTATTGCAGATGGTTTCTTATCATACAGATCTTCAGATTACTTCTCAGTTTCAAAGCATATTGAACACATAACTTATCAAACGTGAGATATAAAGGAGGTTCATTTGCCTCAAGATACAAGCTTTGGATTGGAGAAGTCCTGAAGGCGCCCAGGCATATTCTTAAGCCCTGGTTTTGACTGGGTTCCAATTTCTTAAGATATGACTTACAAGCAGAACTAAAAACAGCACAACCATATTCCAATCTAGAATGAACAAAGGAACTATAAAGTCTCATTAAAACACTTCTATCTGCTCCCCAATCCATTTTGGCAACTACTTTCAGCAAGTTCATGGCTTTTTCACATTTCTGAAAGATATAATCAATGTGTGCCTTAAAATTCAGTTTATCATCAAATATAACACCAAGGAACTTAGTTTGTGAAACAACAGGGATTTGTGAATTGTATTTTGTTAATGTTGGGTCTGGATGAAGTTTTCTTTTATTGCAGAAATGCATGCAAACAGTATTGGTTTTAGAAAATTTTAAACCATTTTCATCAGCCCATTTTTCCACCTTACAACTGAAGTTGCCTTTCTATTGAACCCATATCTCGAGAGGAACAACTGATTAAAAAATCATCAACAAAAAGAGACTTTTTAAAGCTAGATGGAATTATGTTGGCGATGCTATTAATCTTTAAAATAAATAAAGTAACAGAGAAGATGTCCTTGAGGGACACCCATTTCATGTATATTAGAATAGACAGATCCTAAACGAACTCGAAAAACTCTGTTAGATAAAAGATTTTGAATAAACATAGGCATTCGCCCCCTTAATCCTGCTTTATGTAGATCTCTAATAACACCATGTTTCCATACTGTATCATATGCTTTTTCTAAATAAAAAAATACAGAAACTACATGGTTGCCTTTTTAAAAAAGGGTCTCTAATAAAAGATTCAAGTCTAATTTATTGGTCTGTGGTAGTTCGGCCTTTCCTAAAACCACTTTGATATTTTGTTAAAATATTATTTTTCTCAAGGAACCAAACTAATCTACTATTAATCATTCTTTCCATGGTTTTGCATTAACAGCTTGACAAAGATATGGGATCATAATTGGACGGTTTTTTAGTCTTCGCCTGGTTTAAGAATAGATATCACAGTGGCCTCTTTCCAGCATTCAGGGATTTTACCTGAAGCCCATATATGATTAAATATATCAAGTAACACCATAAGTGAGTCTCTTGGTAGATGTTTAAAGCCCAAAGTCTAGGGGTCAAAGAGCATTTAGGAACCTTCATTCCTCTGTCAATTGTGATGCTAAAATAAACAAACTAATGTTGCATGGCAAGTGCATTGTAGTGTATACCTATCTCAGATAATTAACTACTGCCATGTACAGAGGGACTTGTGTGTGAATCTGCTGTTCAAAATTTAAATAAAGTTTGTGTACTTTTAAAACAGTAAAAAAACTGCATCAAGTAACAAAATTCCTTGAGAACTTATGCCCTTTTAGTCTGGAAGGAAGAGTTTATTAGTGCTGTCAAAGGTGATATGTTATATCCCAGTAAGCTGTGGCGTTTGTTGATATTTGTATATAAAGACTTCAAATGCATGATCTTTGTAATTTGAGGATATTTTTGTCCGGGGTCGAAAACTTTACCCTTTAAGCAGTTGGTAATGAATTCCATCTGGACCAGTGGCTGTGTCATGAGACTTTTTCAGAGCATCACAAAGTTATTTAATGGCAAACTGTACATTGTAGTTTTCAGAGTAGTCAGTGTCAAAATCTAGGTGTTCTTTTTCGGCTTTCTCTTGATATTTTTGAAATATGCAGAGTAATTGTTGCTACTGGAATTCTTGCTTATTTCTTCAGCCAACCTAGTTTCTATGTCCACTCTTTCTGTTATTTTTGTCCTATCACTATTTTTCAGATGGTGTATTGTGGTGTTACTTTGTTTGCCACTTATTTTCCTTATCATTTCCCATACCTTCTTTGCTGGTGTCTTTACATTTAGTTTTGATACATATTCATGCCATGATTTTCCTTTATTTTCTTTAATTGTTTTACGTTATCTGATCTAGGATTTATATGGCATTTATCCATTGCATTTTGACTAGCTTTAACAGCTTTTTTGCATTCACTGTTGAACCATGGTTTGTAGCTACCAGTGGACTGTCCAGTTGACTTCGGCACACATTTTGTTGCTATGTCATTTAATTTATTTTAAAATGCAGGAAACTTTTCTGTTGAGTCAGTAAAACTATGCCTATTAATATCGAGAGAACACTGAAGTTTGAATTTTGGCCAATAAGCCTTTTTAAAATTCCAACAAGGAACATTGTCCTTAGTCATACTCTAAAGTATATTGATTAAAATATGAAAATGTTCACTACCACACTGATCAGAATGGACCTGCCATGCAAAATCAAGAAAAATAGATGCAGAACATAAAGACAAATCTATTGAGGTGAATGAACCAGTTGCAGGATGAAAGTAGGTAGGTGACTTATCATTAAGCAAACAAATATTAGAGGATTCAAGAAGATGTTCCACCTTATTGCCTAAACTATTCGATGAGGAACAACCCCATAAATCACTGTGTGCATTAAAATCTCCAATAAATAAAAAAAGTGCAGGTAACTGGTTGACTAGATTATGAAGATCACTTTGTGCAACATTAAAACTTGGAATATACACATTACATATAGTTATAGTTTTATGTATTGATACTTTTACAGCAAATGCCTGCAGTTCTGTATCTAACTCAAGTACCTCATGGGGTATACCTTTCTTAACAAAAATAGAACAGCCACCAGTGGCTCTCCCATCTATGTCAGATATACAAGTTTTAAAATAATGATCAAAGCCTTTAATATTTACATTATCTGTATCTTTAAAATGAGTTTCCTGCAATGCTAAAATGTAGGGTCTAAAATTGGAAATTAAATTTTTAATTTCTTTCAAAGTTTGGCCTAAAGCCATAACAGTTCCACTGTAGTATACGTTTACTATTTTTGGGTTCTATTTTTTACATTTTTACTTCCACTCCACCCTTGTGTATTTGTGATAGGGGGTTCATCAACTATCATTTCATTCTCACTATCACTTAAAATGAATAGTTGTTGATAGTTGATCCCTTATTTTTGGGTTCTGTTTTTTACATTTTTACTTCCACTCCACCCTTGTTTATTTGTGATAGGGGGATCATCAACTATCATTTCATTCTCACTATCACTTAAAACAAATAGTTGTTGATAGTCGATCCCTTATGTTGTTTGGTCAAATATAATTTGCTTTGGCGTATTTTCAATTTAATTGGGTCATTTTGAGATGCACTGGTTGTATTCACTTTAGTTGTCTGTTTTTCAACTGCACACTTTTTGGGTTGTTTCGAACCATCTGGCCAAGTCATTTCTGTTTCCGTTTCCACAGTTGCTGTTTTCACCACAGGTTTGGTTGCTACAGCTGCTTGGGCATACGTTGTTTTAACTGAATTAAATATGTCAATTTGTTTCTTGGCTTTTGTGTATGAAATTCCTCTATCTGCCTTTATCCTTTGAATATCCTTTTCTTCTTTCCATTTCGGACATGATTTGTCATTTGATGCATGATTTCCTTGGCAGTGGACACATTTTGCTTCATTTTTAGATTCCTGAGAGTCGGTGTGATCCTCTTGCCCACATTTATAGCAAACTTCATTTTTTCTGCAGTTGAATATTGTGTGGCCAAATTTTTGACATTTATAACATCTGACAGGATTAGGAATAAACTGTGAAACAGCCACCCTGTAATGACCCACCCTGATATATTTTGGTAAGGTCTGGCTTTGAAATGTCAATATAAAAGTTTCTGTTTGTTTCCTAAAACCAGCTCGGAATACAGTTATCCTGTCCAGCTTGATGACACCTTCATCTTTCAGGCCCTCCAGTATTTCCTCATCAGTGCATTCTTTAATGTCGAGGCATCTAATGACCCCTTTCTTTGTATTCAGACAATGGTGTGGTTTCACTTCAATGGAGATGCCATTGTCCATTGTCAGATTCAGTTTTGTAGTTTTCATCAGCTTGTTACTTTGTGCTTCTTTATCCACTTCAACTAAAATCTTTCCATTTCTTAGTCTTTTTTATATTGAAGGGATCAGATCCTAGTATTGCAACAATGGCTTTATTTACAGCAAAATGGGACAGTCTACACAAGGGTTTTTCATCATCTGTTCCTTTCACTAATAGAAATCTTGGCCATGAACAAATCTGAGGAGAATCCAAGCTTGTAGTTATAATATCAAGCGAAGTTCTTGTCCTTTTCCTATCCGTCAGTAGCGGGTTTTGAGTAGCCATAATGTTGTAGTTATTATTTCATTGACAATGCTCTCCATCCACTCTTCGAGCCCAACAAGGGGATACCATAATAGTGTGGAGCTGAGCCCAGCACACTGATATCAGAGATACATCAGAACACAGACGTGAACCTTGATTGACCTGTTAAGCAGCCGCGTTCTAGATACTCCAAACAAAAGCACAAACCAAACATCAGCAGAATACAACTATCAAGAACAACAGCAAAAACATTAGAATTAACAAGCCATCACTAATTTCAGCACTAGGGCTTGGCACCACCAGCTGATTGATTAAGCCAGGCCATCTTAACCTTCCGACTCAGTGAAACTGAGTCCAAAGCTGTGTATAGCCTCCTCAATGCTGCAACAAAGAGTTGGTTAAACAGCCAGGACCCTCTCTTCCACTGGCATGGATCACAACCCACAGCAAACAGGATGACCCCAATTAGTCACCTCTTACAACACGCAGGAGGATACGTTGGGCCTATTCTACTTCCCTGGACCCACAGGGGGGGCATTTATTGAATAAATGAAGGCAATAAATCATATCTGGTATCCAACTTCTTAATAATAACAAACATATAAACAACATATGGGTGTCTTACAATAAAAATAACAGATAAGCAACAAAAATTTACATCAAATAAAGTTCAGAGATATTAAGCAAACATATATACTTATATATCGTAGGTCTGGTATTCTGTTAATTTCTAAAGTACTCAAATCAGACTTCCACTGTATATTAAACCATCTTTGTGGATAATAAGGATACAGGTATGACGTCTGCATCATTGATGAAGGTTACTGACAAGTAATACAGAATACAGTAGAAGTCTGGCTAAAGTGATTCATCCAAGTCTGTATAACACAAGTCAATCTTGAAAGTATGACACAGTAGGAATCACAGCTGAACACACAATCTGTATGGAATAAGTTGCACGAATATGAAATTTGGCAGTACAGTGACACACATATCGCTGACATAGTAAGTAATACAGTCGTAAACAAATATATCAAAGATAGTAGCTGGTAGTAACTGGTAAGTAGCAGATTGTAGGTGATGCTAACAGTAGTCTACAACATAAGGTTTCTGAAAAAAGACCTATGTATAAATTATAAACAGTAGCATATATAGCATCGTTAATTTGTGAGACTTCATGTCATAGTTTTAATTAACTGTATGGTATTTAATTCGAAATTAACTCTGCAGAACACTAAGCCATTTAAATAAATAGTTACTACTGTTAAAAATTATCAAAAATTACTTATAAACTATGAGTAATTGGCACCAAGTCATTCCAAAAGCAGATACTTTACAGGACAGAAATGAAGCATGATCACTTACTGCACGGGTGGTCAATGAGATAAATGGTCATAGAAATAAACGGTCTTAAGAAATTATGACAAAAAATGGTCAAAGGGTTTAAACAACAATATCACACAAACCAAATGTTGTGGTAAGCAGTGTTTAAGTTTGTGTTGATATCAAGTTTTTGAGATTTTGTTATTTACACTACTTAAACTTGAAAGTTTTGAAGACCTTTTATCTCCAGGACCATTTATCATTGTGGCCAAAGATATAATATAATAATATTCATGTATTATTTACTTATATAATACATTGAGGTTTCTCCAGAAAGATAAAACAAAATTATTTAGTACTAACTTTATTCACCAAAACAATACATTAAAAGAAACACAATTTGTCATTGCCACGTTGCAAAACGTGTGAGACTAGGTGTACACTAACCTATATGTTATATACTTTAATATAAAACCAATATCACAATATACAACATACCAGACATTTTGTTCATACACAGAAGTTTTGAGTTAAATGAATGCACCAAGAAAGAAATGTCACTCTATATGGACACTTGTCCAGTATTCTTTACAAATAACAAGTAAAAGTAACAAGTCAAGTAAAAAATGCCTAATTTTAAGGTGTTCTCTGTCTTAAGCAGATTTTGTAAAAGTAACAAGTCAAGTAAAAAATGCCTAAATTTAAGGCGTTCTCTGTCTTAAGCAGATTTTGTAAATTAAAGTCCTCCTGGAAAAAAAAACTAACTGACAGCCACATCTGTACAATTTTGCATGTCTCCGTTACCTTGTTCTAATACCTTCAAAAAGAGACTTCATATCTTGTTAGAGCCATATTGAGCTAATAGACTAGCAAGTTTTATCAGTTAGGGTCACAAAATACTCTAAATGCATCCTACCAAAATGTTATTCCCTCCAAATGTGTCATTAGAAGATATAAATCAGATCAAAATTTGCAAAGTGAAAAAGGTTCATTGTAACTTGTTGACTATGTTTATGTCACTCTTTTAACTACAGTAACAATGGTGCTATTACTTCAAAAAATCAGATGATATGATCATTGGATTCTGTTTATTTCTAAGCAAGATAAAGAAAAAGGTACTACATGCATTTATAAACAAATTATTGTAGTAGGTGGATCATGATTCAACATCAAATTGATTTAATTGTGGAATGATCAGAAAGCAACTTTGGCTCGAGGATTTTAAAAGGATTTTTTTAACGCTCGACAATTGTAGAGGTTTATTGTGATAAGTTTGTGTCTGTCTTTCTGTCTGTGCACCATTTTGCCCTTATAACTCATATACTATAACATCAATCAAGCTCAAATTTGGTGGACAGGTATTTCATGGGTTACAGACAGATTCTTCCAAATTTGGTGTAATTTGTTTGAAAATCAGTCAGGAGAGATTTTCTTATTTTTAATCTGGCATATACAGTGAAATCTGCTTCTCTTCGTCACATACATAAAAAATCATTGTCATGACAGGATTTTTTCCTCATGAATTTTCTCCGATCAGAATTGGACTCTCTTGTTACGTAAGCAATGTATAGTATTTCCTAATAATGTCATTCATTATTTCTTTGCAAGGATATTTGTCAAAGGGATATGTATAGCATGAGTGCTGTTTTCAGATATATTTCTGAAACCATGTAACCTACAAATATAACAATACTTCTCAGAAGAGTACGCCAATAAAAATGGCTTTCACAAGCATTTTGCGCCAAAGTATTTTGGTCAGTGCCCTGGTTCATGTTTTATATCCATCCCCAGCAAGACACATAAAGACACAAGTAATGTTTCTGTCTATCAGAGAAATAACTTCTCTGTGGCTTATTCAATCAATAATACTTTGGGTGGCTATTATCAGTATACTTCTCGGTATATATACCTGATATACTGTACCAGTACACAGTATATCGGGCCTGTATTCACAAAGATTCTTATTCTTAGAATTAGTCTTATTCTTAGAATTTTTCTTAGAATTGTCGTTTTTCTTAGAAAAATTTTAAGAATAAGAATTTTTCTATTCACAAAGATTCTTATTCTTAGAATTATACTTATTCTTAGAATTATTTGCTATTCACAAAACTCTTATTCTTAGAATTTTCTAAGACTTTTGTTTAAATCTAAGAATGGCACATAGCATGCTTAACTTAAGAAAAATAGTTGTTTTGATGATTATAGTGCAGCAACTGATTGCAAATCAACATTCAGAACAGAGTGTTACATATTAGTTGTCAATTGTGTGTACTGTAATGAAATGCAGCCTCTTTATATTATTTTAAAAAATTCCAGTTTTCTGTTCACATAGGCCAAGATCTGTATTCTTAGAATTTTTCTTAGAATTACACTTAGTCTAAGAAAAATTCTAAGAATTGCATTCATTTCCTTTTACTTCTATTCTTAGAATTATTGTTAGCTAAGAATTGTTTTGTGAATATGATTTTATTCTAAGAATAAGAAAATTCTTAGCAAAGAATTTTTCTTAGACTTAAGTGTAATTCTAAGAAAAATTCTAAGACTCTTTGTGAATACAGGCCCTCATAGGTCAGGTCACATCCAGTTATGTGGTCTTCTCTCTCCGAGTGCATCTTGTTAAAACTG
This sequence comes from Sabellastarte sp. h YS-2021, assembly GCA_964017235.1. Classification (NCBI taxonomy): domain Eukaryota; kingdom Metazoa; phylum Annelida; class Polychaeta; order Sabellida; family Sabellidae; genus Sabellastarte; species Sabellastarte sp. h YS-2021. The sequence goes on along the minus strand of OZ024929.1, from coordinate 5,370,819 downwards.
CACTAATAAGCATCAATGGAGATGTTTGGCATTGACAGAATTGTGCACTTACTGAGTGCTCTTGTTAGTGACAGTTTTTATATGCAAGAAGTACTCTGTAAAATGACATTATATGCTATTCTATTCAGTATGTTTTTAGAGCCTAATCGCTGCATTCAAGCAGACTTTAAGGCTCAAAAACCATGATCAGTATTTAAATTCATTAGTCCAACAATAGTCACTACCACAGGGGCACTGTCAAAATGGTAACATGATCGAGAAAGCTAATTCTTTCCAAACATAGTGTTTTCCCTTTCAGAAATCTATGTCTTTGTTATTTCTGCTTTTAGAATAACCTTTTATTTATTTTTCAACTGTAGGTTGGTCTTAGTTTCCTGGATACTTCAGCTAGTCCTTTAATGGGTATCTTTATTCTTGGGACATTTTTTACAGGAACTAATTGGTTGGTGAGTAAAGCATTTTTCTTTTCATTGTTTTTTCATAGTTCTGCCATTTGCATCATTGGTAACCCTAGCTGCTAAACACTTCTTACATACTATTATACTTGGATAAGATATTTTTCACAGCTGTATTTCTGTTTATCAACTGAATCTATGCTTAACAGGGCCCTGTTTAAGCCCAACCTTAAACTTAGCAGATTGCACCAGTAGCAAAGTTTAAGTTTTGGCTAATTCTTGGAGTCAAAGGTAAGCCAAGTTGGCAGTGGGCTTAGTTTTTGTAATCAAAGGCTTAAATATTGCTACCATATTTTTTTTTCTATTTCAAAATTTGAAGTGGCTGAAATAAAAGTATGAAGATACAGAACCCACTCCCCAATGAGGTTGTTTCACTGGGTCCATCGTGTTAGTAACTATGGATTATTGAAGGGTCAGGAGCAATATTTACAGAGTTGGTTCGGAACGGTTGTAGTGTTCATGTTTGATACTTCACCTACCTTCCCTGACTCTTGATCCGGACTTCGGCTCTGCCGACCTTCCTGTTTTGTCTCTCTAGGGCAATCATTATCACTCCTGTTTTCTGTTACTGTCTTGCCTGGAAGCACTCACCGTCTGGTTGAAGTCAAGTACATAGACATATCACTTCACCACAAGCTGTGGAAACAAACTGACCTCACTAGAAAGGAAACCAGCCTAGGGTAAACATCCCCAACCTGACTTGGTGATTTTCCATTAAGACTGGAAGACTCCAAGTCTTTTGCTGCAGAGTAGGTAACATCACAGTGGTACATGCCGGGAACTCCAGGACAAGCTGTATAGAGAAACCAACAAGGCGGTTAAAGCAACAGACAAGCTGGAAAGTGTATTGAACAGGTCAGCTTTATTTTACTGAGCACTGCTGGTTGGTTATGCAATCTCTGTTTATATAAGTGAGTCAGTTTGTGAAATGCATTATTTAGATTTTAAAATCTGAGGGATCACACCTCACTGCATTTTAGACAAGCGTTTGAGTTTTATAAATTAACTTTAGTGTTGAGATTTAGATTAAATTTAGTGTTGACATACAAGTTGGGCTGAATTGCTGATGGGCTTTTTTGTTTTATTTTATTTTTTTTGCATATGCTGCTTTTATTTGATTTATAAGATAGGTCATAAAAAGGAAGAAGGAATGTGAAGATGAAAGAAACCCCCAAAAAGAGCCCAAGAACTGAGTGGATTGACAGTGAAATGGACACAGAGGGTGGAGGAGAGGTGGGCGCATCTCACTCGCATCCAGACGCAAGAAAATATATATGTCAAACATTTATTTAGCAAACACAGATGAGGAGGCTATTGTGGACTTTGTCAAGGATCATGAGGAGCTGTAAGACAAGACCAATGAGCACTTTAAGGACATGGGTAGGAAGGATTGCCTGTCCAACAGCTTTAACAGCAGTCACAAGCTGTCTGTGAAAATGTGCAAAACTTGGTTTATAAACCCAAAGGAATTGCTAGGGAAAACTGACCCAGTGTAAGTCTGGCCAGACATCCAAGGAGAGGCAGAACTGGATTTAGGGCAAATTTAACTTATTGCAGACACACATCAAAAGGAAGGGACTAGGCAAATCTTTAGGCTTCAAGTCTCCGCCCAGAAGAGCCAGTGCAACCAAGGCATCAGCACACATCTCCAGAGGTTCCACTGACAAAGAGAGTAGGGAGATGAGCATGTAATCAGACACCACATCGAATGCAAGCCCCAGTGTACTTTCCCAGCATTCAGCAGCCGACCAGCAGGTATTTGACCATTTTGTACAGATGAAAACCATACTGAAACGAGGCTGTGAAACTTTTAAATGAGATCCAGAGTAAGGCAGAGGAAAGGAGCTGACAGCCCCAGCAAGCTGCACTTTCCAGGAGCTCCATTACCATTTCCTATATATGTGCCACAGACTTTTCAGCAGCCACAGCAACTATCAGCAGCTGCCAGGGAATACATCTTGCATATTCCAGCAACTCATATACCAGCAATACAGACCATCATACCAGCTCAGCAGAGCCAAGTGGCACCAAGAGACTAGCAGCAGTACAGAGGGCAGCAGACTTCCTATGTAGTTCTTGATGAGCAAAGAGCTTGTATGTCAAGACAGCTACATGTCACCATAAGCCCAACCAGGCAGTTCAAACCACCGTCAGTAGCCCGTGTCACAGGTGAAGGGAATGCACATAATATCTCAGGATTCTTCAGCATTTTTTTGGAATCTACAGTCATGGGCTACCCACATATGGCTAAACCTTAACCATTTTCACCAAGTGACCTGCATCAACATGCCACCTCTCCTTTAACCACTACCAAACGGCAGTACCTAAACAGCAGTCATCCAAGCCCAAGCAGCAGCCATAGACTTACTGCATATGCCTACAATTGGTCCCTTTCCAAAATAATTAATAAGCTGCATGTTTAACAAAAATCTCAAAACAAGAAGCAATACACATTGAGTGATTGAAAATTTGAATTTAATTTTGAACTTGTTATTTCCCATTTATATATATATATAGTTAAAATCTACATATTCGAAAATACATATTCACCAGAATATATATTCCCTATATCTTATACACAATGTCTATCAAAAATTAATCATGATCTGGGTGATACCAGGCACTCCACTCCTAAATTAATATCTATATACTAATATCCTGACAGAAACCTGACCAGCAAAAGGTGGGCTTGTCCTGGTATTAAACTTTCATAGAATGAAATTTCGTGACATAATTCCAAAATTAATTTGACAGAAACAAAACTGAATCATATTAAACCTTCAAAATAAAACAGGTCAAATGCAAAATAAACTACCAATCAAACTAAATTAGAATACTAAGGCACATTATTCAATATTAGCTAAAAGTGAAGGTACATTTTATCTCAATTAGATTTCAGTTTCCTAATGATCAGCAGGTTTCACTGATAGTCACCTCTAGAAAGCTATGTAAATTATGTAACAATGTAACAGCCAGAAAAATATATGAATTTTTTTAGTCTTAAAATATTGTAGTTCCTAACAGTTTTGAGGAGTGTTAAAAGCTTAAAAGGAACTGTTGTATATAACAAATGGTAGTTGTAACTGAGATAATTTTAGTAATGCTAATGGTTTGTGCCAATGTTTTAACAATGTGTAACAATACTAGTGAATGCTAATAAAGAAAAGCCAAAGATGTTGAATGAAAAGAGTTATTATTTAACTTGTCTTTACCTCTTCTTCCTTATGCACTGACATCATTCACTTACGATTTCTCCACCATTTTTGCATGGCTTTTTGCACAATAAAACTAGCCAACATGTCACTGTAATGACACCTATCTAACAATATATATAACTTATTTGTAGTTCACATACTTTCTGAAAAAAATGACAATAGAAAACCATGAAGAAAAATTTATATTGTACTATAATATTGATTTAACATTCACTTTGGGGAAGTAATATTCAAATATCAGACATAAAAAGCTGCCACTGTTGATCTGCATCTAAGGTATTGGATTTGTGTTCCCAAGGCCCTTGGTTTTAATTCCATTTGGGTTTGTTTTTTTGTATATATATTTTTTTTTAACACTTGACAATAGAAGAGGGTTATTGTAATCAGTTTTGTTCCTCTTTCCCTCCTGTATTTCTTGTCCTTCTGTCTGTAAAGCTTCTTGTCTTTATAACTCAAAAACTATACTATCAATTGAGTTCAAATTTAGTGGGCAGCTACTGCATGGGGTAAACACGGAGTCCTCCAAACCTCCAAATTTGCTGGAACTTCAGTAAAAATTCAACTCAGGAGATTCTTATCTTCAGTTACACATATACATAGGAATCTGCTTCTCTTCCTCACATACATAAATCAATATTTTGCTTTCTGTGTCCACCAGCAGTTTATGTTTTTATGTGTTCATTTGTCTGTTTGTCTGGCTTTTTAAGCGTGAGTCTCGAAAGAGCTTGCGCTTCTACAAATCACTTTTTTTTTGTCCAGACTTTGATGAAATTGACAACACCTGTGCATTATGAATATGCCTCTCTTGCTCTCCAATAGCTAAAAGGACACATGTCCTTTTGGCTTTTCCCCGTACACATGTCTTTCTTGCTTCGGTTCTTAATTTGACTCTCTTGCTCTAAAATAGCTGAAAGGACACATGTCCACTTGCCTTTTTCCGATACATATGTCCGTCTGGCATCCGACTTTCATTAATTGTGGCACAGTGTGATGACTATTTCTCTGCTCACGGAAGTTAAGCGGCAATGTTATGTTAGCTATAGAAATCATGTTAGGGCTATGTTAGTCATAGAAATCATATAAAAAAGCTACAATTGACATCGGCATCTAACTTCCGGGAAATACGGCGCCATATTGAAATATTACAAAATGTTGCGATTGTGAATATTTGGGAAGCGCGGCCTGACAGGGGCCTGACTTAAAAGTTTAGGTATTTCTACTTTAATTAATCATCCTGATTCCAATCTGTGACCTTTCTGCTTCATTGGTTTTCAACCAGGTGAAAAGAGGGGCCATATTGAATTCGTCGTTTGAAGGACAAACACGTACTAGCAAAGAAAAGTTTTCCCACCAACCCTCCCTGTTGCATAATTTGTGACTTAGGCTGGATCAGGCAGTCCCCTGATTCCCCCTCAGGGCCTCGGTGGGCTCTAGGTAGGGCCAGGCAATTCCCTGGTAGCCCCTCTCGTCAGGCTTATTATGTGACTGTAGGGGCATTTGCTTGAGAAATTGTATACATATTGTTATTTTGCCACTAGTTGGCCATGTACGTATAACATTACATGTTTTATTGCTACCAGTTGGCGTTCTTTTAGTTTGTGGTGTCTGGAAATTCCCATATTGGGCTTTTTCCTTGACCTTTTATTTCAAATAACTTTAACATTTTACTAATATGTAAATAAAATATCCCAAATGTACATTTGCATATCTTCTCTGTATTTGAACTTTGACTACTTGAGTTTGACCTGGGACAACTGGCTGTAAAATGGGCAAACTTCAAATGGCAATATTTCAGTGAATGATCCATTGATTTTCAATCAGTAAAAAGCACAATGAAGAGAAGAAAATAAGCTTTGCAGTGATATCAGTAATATATCAATATTTGTAAAACACACCAAGAATTAAACCTGCAAATGAATGTATTAATGTTATCTTATTTTAATTTTAAGCAAATTTATTTATGACTCTATAGGTGTACAAAGGACAATTACAAGATAGAATGAGTAAAAATAGGCAAGAAAAACTCTGAATGCTGTTTAAAAGGAAAAAAATGCCCAAAAGAGTAAAATAAAATGCCCAGAAAAACATATTCTTAACCTATTTTAATTATTGTAAATAAACATAGAGCAAACAATAGCTTTAATAAAATTATAATAAAATCACCATTGGAAAAGAGGAAACACCTGAAAAGACAGGTTATATTATGGGTTTGTCTGTCTATTGGTTTTGAAAATAACTTGTGAGCACTTTTACATTTTCAGATCAGGGGAATTTTGTTGCATGTAAGTTTGTGTGTGGGTTTGCATTTGCAAGAGAGGCGAGAGTGATAATTAGGTCTGGAAACTGGGTTCAAGCCCAAAGCAAAGAGGTTTCAAAATCTGATTTTTTAGGTGTGGGAATTTGTTGTTTTGTAGAACACTACAACTGAACAATAAAATGACATATTTTATACAACTAACAGTAGGCAATTGCTAAAGTTGTCACACTTTGACAGGAGGGGGTTCATGCTAGAAGCATTAAAATAGCACATATAATTCTATTTTTTAGATCTTTATCTCTACTTAATAGAAAACTAATTGACATTGTTGGTACATCAAAGATGGCGCGTAATTTTGAGTGATTTATGAATTGAAGGGCAAGGGGCGACAGTGGCATAGCGCTAGCACACTCTCCTCCCTTCTCTGAGGTCGGCAGTTCAAACCTTAACCCTATGTGGAAAAGATGGTAGTTTCTTACCAATGGTCAGCATTTTACAGTACAGAAGCTTGACGAGAACCTGGTTTCCTCTGCCAAAAACTACCTGTCGTGATGAATTGACTTAAAGGAAACCCTTAAATTATATGGTAACATGTGACAAAAAATTCGGGTCTTTCTTGAACTAAATGGGAAGTAGTAACACTCCAGATAGATGTCACGTCTTGCAAGCTTTAAAATGGTATATTACTTGTCAAAATCGAGTAAGATATAAGAAATTTGTGAATTTTTTAAATTCAACATGTTGCTTCCCTAGTTTACCATAATATACTATTTCAATATGGCGGCCGAAATTCTTGTTTTGCAAAAGGTGGTTTTATAAGGAATGTCCATTGTAGCTTTTTTATACGATTTCTATGATGTTAGTACTTGGATGTTGGATGTCTCAGTTCGGGACCAGCTGTGGGATGATTCTAAGTTAAAATTTCTTTTTGTCACGAGACTTTCGTAAATTCTAGTGCACTATTCATGTCTCTGATGGCTTTGCGCTCGCGCTAGGGGACCAAAACACCTTTTGGCCTTGTTTGTGTATAGATTACTCCAGAACTAATGTAACAGATCTTTGTGTGAAGAAGTACCTGGTCATTGGAAGAAGTTAATAATTTGGGGGAAACATCTGGATAATAGTTTGGATAGAAAAACTGAGGAACTTTCAGAGGACCCATTTTCAATGTATTTTCAATGACTTTTGCTTTCTACTTGATATTTCTTCAAAACTAATAAACAAATTTTGGTGATGAATTTTATGTAGGAACGGCCTAGCCAAGGGAAAAATAGTTAAATTTTAGTAAAGATCCACTTTATATTATGGATACTAACAAACCTCCAACATTTTAGAAATGCTAATTTGGTGGACATCGGAGCTCAGTGGTTTCTAGTACACTTAGTGCCCATTTTATAAATTAACACGTATAATTATGTCAGATATAGAGTGAGCCATGCAATTGTGAACTCACTAAATATCCAGAAAATATTTATTCAGTGGGACAAATCCACTAAAAATTATTTAACATATTTGGTTTTATTTTAATGTCTTCCAACATAGCTTCAAATACAAATCCTTGATATTGATAATACTGTGTAATACTTTATAATACTTTATAATAATTGTGAGGCTGGTTACATCGAGTCGAGAGTTTGCTCTCTCTGAGAGCATCTCGTTAAATGTTTATAAAATAACTCAAGAAACTGAGGTTTGACTTGAAATGTTTATAAAAAACTGCTCAAGAAATGAAGGTTATGCTGGGAATTATTTTTTAAACAATCACCATTAAATGTGTGATAAACAGTATATATAAATCATTTAAAAACATTACTTGACAATGTTTTGAAAATGTTTCCTCTGAAAATTTTTTATTAACATTCCATAGCAAGTGGGTTTCATACCCACTATTTTAACCACGAGTTTTTAAAATGTTTCTAGTACAAACGGTTTCTGTACCATATTTTCCAGCTGCTTATCAAACATTTACCTTCAAACTTTTGCAAACAAAGATGGTGGTCAGCAATAATAGGGGATTTTGGAGCTTTGTCAAAATCACCCCACATCTAATGCCCAAAGGTTAGAATGAATGGGGGCACAATATATAAGCCACTACATAAAAATAATATCTTCATTGGTGTGCAAATGCGAAAAGAGGTAGAATTTGACTGCTGACTCTAATTAAGGTTAATATTGGTAAGCAATGCTGAAGTAATATTTCTGATATTGTAATGTTTATTTGAAACATTTTTCTAGCATTTGTCATTAGATGTATAATAAGTGGTATACGTGAAATGTTTTGATAACCTATTATCAATGGGTTTTGTACCCATCATTTTTAACATTTACCAAACATTTCCCTTCAAACGTTTGCAAACCTTAAAAATGTTTTCTGGGCAGCTATAGATAACCTGTTTAAAACATGGATGCCACTATTTAGACACACAACCACATGCAAAATACGGCAGAATCTACCTAAAGTTCAACAAAGGAATTTAGTTCTCAATTTTTAAAAGGCGCATAATGTAACAAATTAAATTCTGTAAGGGATACTTGATGCTTAAACTGGTTGCATTTGTTATATTAAGGTTCAGTCGTGTGTCCACATTAAATAATTCATATCAAAGTAGTTTCTATGATGTACTACATAAACCGGGTTACTTTTAAACAGTCCTTTTATATTTCTGTTGAAAAATATAGTTAAATAAAACTATAAAAAAAAATGTGCTGCAGTATATATCAATCTACAGATCTCTGATAGAAACGTGTAAATGAACATAGATAAGCTACCCTTTACATATAAAACATAACACAATCGACCTCTGAAGTGTTAAAAATTACCTAATACATATTAATTGCTGATGTAAATGTGTTTGCAAGTATGGCTAAACCGTATTGCTAATGTTCCAGAATAATTTAGAATATAATAGGAAATCTTCCAAATGACATTTATAGGAAAAATATATCACAAATGAAGATAAAAATATTATATGAGTGCGTAGCACAAGTATTATATTGTTAATATTCATTAGTGATATATTTTCTGTATGTGTCCAATGATTGATGTTTTACTTTTATCATCCCTCATTTTCTATGATTTATGAGTCAAACAAATGCATATGTAATGAGATAATGTGTAAAAGGCTGTCAAAAATCATGGCCAACAGTGAACATAAAAACTTCAATATTTAACTTGCAATATATCATATACATAGTTGTAGGTAACATAGTATCCAAGATATTAGTGAAAAACCGGAACTTATTGACACTTATTATACATGGTATGGAGATGCCGCTGTTGAAATAATCCATGAGTGATGATGGTTTGTATACGGCATTTATACAAACCATCAGCCCGAGTGGATTATTTCTATTCTAATATGACATCTTCTGTAAGAGACTTGTTAAAATTTTTTTCTTCATTTTTACAAGGAATAAATTGTTTCAGGTACATCTGTGACCTTAGAAACTGGCTGTTCCATCCATTGTACACAGGATAAATATATGAACATTTTTATTGTACATTTTACAACTAATAATAATAACTTCAAAGCAAATGGTTGATAATTTGATGGGATTTATTATTCAAAGAAACCATATCTATAATAAAGTTATTATTGCAACATAAATATATATGCAGAATGGAACATCAGTGCAATTTATATGTCAGATAAATGTGTGTGCATAGAACTTAAACTTGTTTCTGCGCACCTCGTCATGTTAGAATGTATATTAGAGAGTTTGCGAACAACGTTTTTGATGCCCGTATCTATTTCCCGCTACGTTACACGTCATTGATTTCTGTGTGTGATGTAATTTTATAAGGTTTTAACTGCACAAGGTTACGTTTTTTATGTGGCAAATGACTTCGCCATGTATTTTGTTTCCCTTGTGGATTTATTAATTATTGGAGCAATAAAGTGTGTTATACATGTCAGTACAGAGTTCTTGAGAGACTGTAGATTATTTTTAGCAACTTTGTCATTTTTTGAAAAACACAAGTGTACAATGACCAGCCTTTTTTCATCCCTTGTAATAATTTTTTTTGAAGTAATGAACACAGTCCTCCAAAGTTTTATATATGTGTGTTTTATAAGCGATTTAACTTGTGCGTTTATTGGTTCTTGGGCCAATAAAGTTTGTAATATATATCAGTACCCAGATCATTCAGTACTGTAGATGATTAAAACCAGTGTATTTATCTTTATTGACTTGTATAATTCCTAATTAATTTTAAAGAAATACTTGTAAAAATCCTAGTTCAAACGCTGTTCGCAAACAACCCCCCCCCCCCCCCCCCCCAATGGCTTTCCCCCGTATTGATTAATTATGTTGCGTGGTATTGCAAGGGGCGTTTGTGAAACGTTGTTCACAAACTCTCTATTAAAATTATATATCCCAATCCTTATATACCTCTATATGTGTCAAAAACGGTGCGCGGTGGATAATAAAATGCTGTGCATAAAGTATAAAGGTTTATTTAAACCAAGCCAATACGTTTTATTTTGTCAATAAAACTATAACCTGACACCTCTTCTTTATTGTGACCCCAGACTGCATCATACCTGCAGAATAACATGTTACATTACACTGAAAATAGACTGCCTGCATTTAATGTAAACAAGGGGGCCACGGTGGCAGAGTGGTAACACCCACCTCTGAGGCCGGGGTTCGATTCTCGGCACGGCCTCAAGTGGGAAAGCTGGCAGTTGCTTGCCGTTGGTCGGCAGTTTACAGTACAGAAACCCTGATGAACTGAAGGTACTGGTTTCCTCTGCCCTTCCAACTACCGTCGTGATATGACCTGTACAGTGTTGAAAGCGACGTAAAACCCCAAATAAATAAACAAAAAAAATTAATGTAAACAATTTTCATAAACTGACGGAGTATGAATGAAATTTCAAGAATTCAATGAAATGTAATCAAACCCTTATTGAAGAAATAGTGAACTCATGCAGAACACTAAATTCCAAATACAGAATTAGAACCAAATAATTTCATATGTAAAAGCTCCACTTTAACTGATATAATAAGTTATGTTACATAACTACATAAAAGTACAAAATCACTTTGTGATAAATAGATAAGAAGCATATTCATCTATGCTCTAGAATATGGTGGTTTTTAGAATAACTACAATTATTGTAGATATAACTAATAACAATAGCTTATGAAACGTAATATACTGAACAACACCTAAGGCATGCATTCACAGTAGGAAAACTTGCAAAAAGACATATGCAAAAATGTATGAGATCAATGAATAGGACAGTAGTATATGCATATTTAGCATGAATAATGAATTGTTAATCTTTATGAGTGATACATTTTCTTTAAAAATGTTTTAAGTTGATGTTGTATGTTTTACAACAATTTGGTAAGAATAATGAGGAAAATAAAAAAAAAAGTAGCCGAGAATCTCTAAAAATACATTTCTAATTATGTATTTACATATTAGTAGGTTACACAGTTTCAGAGACATTGATGAAAAAACGTTAATTTTGCATAGTAAGTGAGGCTCGGGTGTATTATCATGTTAGATATTAAAATATCATATTTTACTTACTATTTTTATGTGCCTGGTCAAACCTGTTGCTGTGGAAGTTCATATGGTTTTATTGGGCTTTATTGGTTCTACAATTTATTCCTTTGATAGTGTTGAAAGCGTCAAAAAACCCCAAATAAATAAATTGAGCACAATAATGCAGTGGGGGTAATCATAGATGCTAAAGCATGTATCAGAGAATATTTCCCATCTTTTTCGCTTTTACAAGCTTTAACATGTACCCTTATTGTGATGTCATTTTCCAGGGGTCAATAATTGGATGCCTTTTGGGGTTTATCTTCCCTATGTGGATCAGCCTTGGCTCATATTTGGCTGTTCCAGAAACTCCCCCACTCAACACCTCCATTGCTGATTGTGTCTGGAATGAAACTGCCTCCTTTAACTCTTCAGGGATTATATCATCAGTAAATAATGAACCAATGTAAGTTTATTTATTTTATACCTTTCATAAATATACACAGTAAAGTGAAAGATGGTTTCTGAGTGTGCTTGTTATAAACCTTGTTAAAATTTGACCTACTATGTACATAAATATTTATTTTAACAAAGAAGTTAAATCCTAAAGATTAGATTTGAAATTTAATCTTCATTTATCTTCCTACATTTGTACCATTTTGTTCTATGCTTCTCAGTCACGTGTTTGTGGAATAAGGTTTTACAAATCCATAATCTTAGGAGCCCCTTTTTTAGTTTTATGGAGTATCATGAATTTAATAAAGTTTGACTTGAGCTAACCTTTTAGATGTTATTGACAAAGCATTATCATACTGTAGTGAACTACTGAGACTTATCCAGGTTAGTAGAAGCCCTCATCATAGTATTAACCCTCATGTATGAAGTCCATTTCCTGGAAATTATGTGTCATCTAAGCAGTTTTATAACCTTGTTTAATTTATGTGACAACTGTAGGAAGCTACATAATTGGATTAGGAAGTGTTTTGTTTTTATATCAGTTCTGCACTGGCTTTCCATCTGAATACAAGTTTAAAATAAAAGCTCTGAGTTTTACTCATATGTGTTGGGTTACAACACATACCAAGTGCAATTATTGAAAGTATTATTTTATTACCTTGACAATATTATCTCTGCCACAGACAAGCTACACTGCTCCTACACTTTAAGGTTTCAAAAGCCAACTTCAAGTTTATCTGCCTCAGAAGTCTTTTACTCTCTAGTTGTCAACTTCTGAACACCAATGGTTTCCTTAGTTCCAACCCTTATCATGTTTCATTATTTTTAATTTATGCCATATTTTTGGTACAGTGTGCCAAGATTCTTGGCGGCCAAGTGGGTTAGCAGGTTTGGCGTCTAATCACAGGTTGTCACCTTATAGTGTGGGTGGGTGTCACAGATGACAATGATAAGGACCTGTTCCAATATGATATAAAAATGGGACAAAAAACCTCAACCTTGACCTTTGGATGGTGTCCCTTAGAATCCGCTAATTTGGGTATTAAGCATTTTGATACCCGATACCTGCACAGATTAGTTGACAGCAAAGTATTTTTGAAAGTGCAATGTTTTAGCTTTCTTAATTCAAATGTAACACAATTGATATTCAAAGGTGGTGAAGCAGAAGTTGAGGATATTTTACTTACACATTAGTTGAACCAATGACTGAGCCCAAAGCTTGAGAACATTTTATTGCAATGGAACATACATTTGTATTATGGTAAATGTTATATAAAATATCCAATCTAAATGTTTAAACAAATACCAATAGGATTTTAAAAATATTAAATATTGCACCGCTAGTACATGTAACAGAATTTTGTAGGATGGCATGGAGAAAGACTACTAGTGTGTCAATGATATTTCTCTGTTCAGGATCACTTAGCTGCTTGTCATTTCAGGGTCAAACTAGGTTATGGGTAAATGTCAAAATTTAGGAGAAAACCACGGTCATCTTGGGCCACCTACAACCAAGGTTGCAATGATTCACATCAATCCTAATGGAGACCTCCCAATATTGGATTAGCATCAGTGGGGCCAAAATCACAGATGAAAAAATATTGTTTATCTAAAACTCGAAAGGAAACCATAAGAAAATGTAAAATGAGTGTCATAATTGATTATGCCAAGCACTCAGACTGGGTAGAGTGTCAAGTAATAGGGGTAGCCAGATTCAGACTTTGCCAACTAGGTCAAGAGTCACAGGCGGTAGGAGTTTTGGTGGCTGGGGATCTGGAGATAGGTCCAAACAGCTGAACCCTTCTAGAGATCATCTTCATTGTTATTTTGAGTAAGACATTATTTTTTTTATTAACATTCATATAATATAGTACAGTTTACAATGGCATGTTTACACAAACTAGTGATGTTAAAGCAATTAATAGCACATTATTCATAGCATTAAGCAATATTTATATCATTAACATACGACTTTTTAAACTGGGTTAGCTATAGAACAGTTTTGTAGTTAATTTACTTAGCACATACAAGTAGTAATTTTTGTGATATTTGTGATATATATTAAAGACAGATACATAGTACACAAGTATCACGCTCACACACACAAGAAACATACACAAACAGCAAAACTTTCTTAATTCTGAAATTTAATTTTGCAAATAATCAAGCAGGTCTCTATATGACTTATTAAAGGTTTCCATTTTATTTTCAGTATTATGTATCATGTATAGGACATTTAATTTGGATTTTATTACAGTTAGATATTCATTGAAGACGGCCATTTTTTTACCCCACAGCCCTTAAGGGCTGTCGGGGTATTGTTTTCAGCCATGGTGTCCGGATTTCACTCGGGCGGCGGGAAATAGTTTGTCTGGGCTGTATCTCAGAAACCGTAAGGTGTAGGAAGTTCATACTTGACAGGGACATTGGTTGGGGGGTGTAGGTGTGCAACGTCATGGTCTGACCTTGATTTGACCTTTGACCTTGCCGTAGAGACCTTGAGTTTGAAAATCTTGTCCGGGCTATATCTTGGCAACCATAAGATGTTGGAAGTTGATACTTGGCAGGGACATTAGTTAGGGGTTGTAGGTGTGCAACATCATGGTCTGACCTTGATTTGACCTTTGACCTTGCCATAGTGACCTTGACCTTTAAAATCTTGTCCGGGCTATATCTCAGAAACCGTAAGGTGTAGGAAGTTGATACTTGATAGGGACATTGGTTAGGGGGTGTAGGTGTGCAACGTCATGGTCTGACCTTGATTTGACCTTTGACCTTGCTGTAGTGACCTTGACCTATAAAATCTTGTCCGGACTATATCTCGGAAACCGTAAGGTGTAGGAAGTTGATACTTGGTAGGATTCGGTTAGGAGTTGTAGGTGTGCAACGTCATGGTCTGACCTTGATTTGACCTTTGACCTTGCCGTAGTGAACTTGACCTATAAAACCTGGTCTGGGCTACATCTTGGAAACCGTAAGGTGTAGGAAGTTGATACTTGGTAAGGACATTGGTTGGGGGTGTAGGTGTGCTACGTCATAGTGTGACCTTGATTTGACCTTTGACCTTGCTGTAGTGACCTTGACCTATAAAATATTGTCCAGGCTATATCTCAGAGACTGTAAGGTGTAGGAAGTTTATACTTGGTAGGGACATTGGTTGAGGGTTTTAGGTGTGCCACGTCATGGTGTGACACTGATTGACCTTTGACCTTGCTGTATTGACCTTTAAAATCTTGTTGCACCTTTGGGTCTTTCTGTTGATGCAGATTAAGCACTGTTAAAGTCATTTTAGAATTCATTAAGAATTTCCTTCTGCAAGTTCCCATTGTAACAGATGGAATTTCATCAAGTGAACCACAGGCTTTTCTCCAACACCCCACATAAGCATTCATTGAATGTATTGCCACTTCTGTATGCATGGGTAATATTCAAAACATCCAAACTATAATTCGGCCATTTTTGGTTTACTGATAAGTGCTGTCATTTTATTATTGAATTGTTTTGTTTTTATACTTCATCTTTACATACATTTCTTTTCCTTAGATATTATTTTCTCTAGTGAAGCATTATGTGGACCTTAATATAACTGACACTGCTCTGAAAGTATCTTGAACTTTGTACTGTTATACTACTTCTATATCTCATGGTGTTAAAAATATTTCCCCAGGCTGTGGGGTACGGACATCTCTGATGCTATTTTTAAACTCTTTTTTGGTTTAGGAACCATTTACCACACAATACCAAGAAATTAATACATTTAATTTGGCAATCATTATGTGTGCTCAAGCCTAACGAGATCTCACACACTGTAAAATGTATATTTAAATTGAAAACTTCATAAATTACATGTGATAGTTTTCTCCAAAACTTTATGATTATGCGACAATAATAAAAGTGGTGTTCTATTGTGTCGACTGATGTGCAGTAACTGCACTTGGGACTGTTTATTATTTTCCATTTATAAAGGTTATCATTACAATTAATTATTCTATATATGACCTTAAATTGAAAGTTTTGTCAATAGGGTTCGTGTGCTATCTTATAGGGCAATGCAAAAGTGATATGCCATGCATGGGTTTCTAAAAAAGGGTAAATATTTATCCAAGTATTTAGTGAAGTTGGTGGTTTTGATATCCTGCTGACCAATTCTTGGTATATTTCTCTGGTTTTTATTTTATTTAATAATTGCTGTTTAAATCTTATTCTTATGGATGGCTCATCAGGTAATCTATCTGTATAAGTAAAAGGTAAGTTTCTTGTCAGACGAACAATTATTTGTGAAATTACACTTTTAAGTCTCATATATTGGAGAAAGTTCAGTTTCCAATTTAAGTTTTCATTTATTGTATTTATATTTAACATTAATCATGTTGTCAGATTTAGCAAATCCATAATTTTTACAGAAAGATTTTTGTTACTGTTTGACAAACCAAACATTTGGGGTAATAAAACTGTATTTCCTGTGGTAATTGTATTTGAGTGGAAAATGTACTCATTTAATATTTCAGTATCTCCAACAGGCTTCATATTTTTTTTAAAAAGCCAACATTTTAATAGTTGTTTATGAAAGTAAGTTTTGCACTGAGAGATTCAAATCTGCGGTATCTTATGTGAAAGGTGGGTAGAGTTTAAGTTAAGCATATAGAATGTTAATACTTTCCATTTACAATCTCTTTCATTAGTTAGTCTTTTTATCCATGATATTTTACTTGTACTGTTTACTGAATACACATCTGGCATACCTAATCCTCCTTCATTAATATTATTAATCATAGTTTCTCTCTTAACCTTGGGAGTTTTACCATCCCAAAGAAAACAGAATATTAGTCTATCTAGTTTTTTGTAGAATATATTCTGGTACAAATAGGACTGAAAATAAGAAGGCCATTTGAGATATTATTAAAGATTTTAGAATTGTAACTTTGCCTTTTAATGATAAAGCTCTCATTGACCAAACATTCAATAAAATCTTTATCTTTTTAATTTTTTCATCAAAGTTTAGACTAATTTTATCACTCTTTTTATTGGTGAACCAGATACCTAAAGTTTTAAAAGCTCCAATGTTGTATCGCAATTTTTCAGTTCTTGTGGGAGTATTATATTTTTATGAATATTTTCACCAATTGGGATTATTTCACTTTTATCTAGATTCAATGTGAGACCTGATACTGACGCAAAAGTTTGAAATAATGAAATGCTAATGACAGCTGAGTCTAAGTCAGCCAAAAATAAGGTGGTGTCATCTGCTAGTTGTGTTATTTGGAAGCTTCTATTATTACATGTTATACCTCTAATTTTATCATTTCCCCTGACATTTATAGCTAAAATTTCAGCGACTAAAATAACAGTAGGGCCGATATAGGGCAACCATGTCTGACTGATCTCAAAACATCAAATTTACCTGAATAATAGCCATTATTGCCCACACATGATTTTATATTAGTGTACAAAATTCTAATCCATGAGATAAAGTTATCTCCAAAATTAAAAATTTTCAAACATTTGAAAAGAAATTGCCATTCTATGCTATCAAAAGCTTTCTCGAAGTCAATCAGGGTAATGAAACCAGATATATGTTTGTTTTCTGCAAGAACCATTAAATCATCAATGGTTCTTATTGACTCTCCAATGAACCTTCCCTTGATGTATCCTACTTGAGTAAGACATTATTATCAAAAGCTTGAATTGTCCAAGGCATCTTAAATGTGTGGAGCCATATTAACAGCAAAAATACCCCCGTGGCTCGGGTTGAATGCTGAGTTAATGGATATACTTCTGACATATCTTGAAAGGCCATTATGGAACAGAATATGATAATCTAAGGATAATAATGGACAGATACATCCTAAACTGTCTCTGGTGAATTACTTCTGTGGAAGTTCTGAATGCTTAGTTGATCTTGTACTGGGCCTGTCTCAGTTGTAGGCGGGAGAGGCCAGTGGTGTCCAACATAAATATGTAAATTCTGATTAATTTCTTTGATACAGACCTTGTCCAAGTGATATTGATTTTTGGTATATTATAGGAATTAATAATGACCTTACCTGAATAAACACTGGCGAGGAGATCTGCTGTAGTGTTAGCTTGTTTGACATGGTTAATATGTAAAGCATGATGTCAGCAACCATAGGTTTCTGATAAAAAGACTAAAGAATATGCCCAAAATTTGCCCCACAATAGATGGGAAATGACGGGGTGATAATTACTAGCTTAACTATTTCATCTATAAGGTTGGGAATGGTTTGAATGGGGGTAGTTTTGACTCTGTTGGACCACACACTATCTAAACCTACCAAAGAGCTTTCCACGTGGATAGTGTGATAACTGCTTATCAATGATTGTTCTACCATTGGACCAAGGTCATGGATGTCATATATATATATATTGGTCAAATGACCAGCTACCTATTGTGAAATTATTAGTTTATCATAGGTGAGTTTTACTAAGACCATCTGGATACTGCAGGGACCATCACAGTGTCTACTGTATTCTAACACCCCAAACTCCATGAAATAGAAGGCTTACATCCTGATGTGCTTGATATGATGTACTTCTCACCAAATTAGAGAATGTCCAATACAATTGTGTTCTTGTGAATGCCATCATTTAGACAGTAATAGTCATATGCTTGATGTCAGGAAATGTATGTTTTAGGTAAGAAACCAACCGTAGTTGGGTTTAAAGGGTGATAAGTGACATATATAAGTCACTTGGAATCTTTTCAGATTAGCCTATTCTCCACCATCTCCCCTATTGGACGCTAATATGGATACTGCCCTCCTTTTTTGGAACTGGACTATCCCTTTTTGAACATCAGTGCCTTAGAGGATATTCACATAATTTTTCTGCTTTATAAATGCTTCTTAGTTACTTACTCACTTGGAATCATAGGCCCAATTGATGAGGATTAAGAGATACAGTGGCTAGGATAAGATCTACATCATCAGTTCAGTTGATTAGTATCAACTTTAAGTTGAACGAACTGGCAGATAATAAATCAGTTGCTCTATTTAATGATCCATTTTGATAGTACTAAGTTTTAAAAACTGGTTGCTCCATAGAATTATTCAACCACAAGACAAGTTGCTTCATAAGTATACTGTGATGTAAGATGGATGATAAATGTTTCTACTAAATATCTCACTAAGATAGCTTATGTTAAGTTTTCATTCGATGCACAATAATGCACATTTTGGTTGTTCTCAAATTAAAATTACCTAAATACTATGACATAGCCTTTGATTTCCCAGTGTTATTTAATTCGGCGATTGTTATTGTAGTTATCACTGCTCTATATTTTAATTTTAAGATTTCTTATGTTAAGTTTCCAGTCTGATTATCCATAAAATAGCATTTTACATCAAATATGAAACCATTTGGTGATTGGCTAAGTAAATAGCACAGATGTCACATAAAGTAATTTGCAGAAACTTTAACATAGCCTTTGATTTTCCTGAGTTATTTCTGTTTACTAATTAAAATGGTACCAGACATTTGTATAATACATATTGGGGTAAAATTTGATATGTGGCAGGATGTCTTTAGAAATTAAAAAGAGAGTTGGAAATGGGGCTAGTTGTCAGGATACCAGTTGCCATTGTTTAGTAAAACATTTGATAATGTGATCAGAATTTACAGGTTTTTACATTAGTTCTGTTAAAATACCCTTCAAGTCAGACACTTTGTGTGGAGACTCAGGCACTGGCTGACCCTTTTATTTTTACCAAATCACAGAAACTTTACAGAAACTTTCCTTACAGATGCTAAATTCAAAATCAGTTGTTTGTGGTTGCTAATCAGATACGACCATTCACCTGACTGGTTGAGTCTGAATAACATTGGTAACCTACAAGTATATACCAATAGTAAGTTAAATGAGCTAGGCAGTAAACTGCCACAGCATGCCCCTGATATGGCCATACTTTCAAGTTTGTTAGTGGTCAACGCCTTGTTTTATCGCTTTACTTTGTTTGAGCACTGTGCAATTAACACTCTGAGCACACTGGAGTGCATTTCCTGACCATTTATTTGCCTGTTTGCTCACAGGAGCAATAATACTAGTTTACACTACATGAAAAAAAGAGATGATGGCTTTTTTCCTGTATGGATACAAGAAAAATCTGGATTATCTCATTTTCGTTTAATTATATGTCTTTGTGGATGTCAGCGTATTCTTGTAGGACTATGTTATTGATTATGAGATGGTAGGTTTTTATTTAATCTCTTAAAGTCTTGACTTTCTATTGGTGCAGTCTATGAAAGGCTATTAGCAGTAAGAAAGTTAGAAGACAAATTCCCTAGTTAAAATAAGATATGCACAATTACCTTTTACACAATGATATTTCAAGCTTTAGACAATTCGTCAAAACTGGGAAATAAGAAATATTCTTTTGAAATGTTTCGTCATTTTTACAAAAGCATTTTTAATGCACTTGCCCACACATGATCACACATGGTTCATTTCCCTTTCTTTGGTTTCAGCCAAGGATTGAAGAAATTGTACACAGTATCTTTTCTTTGGTTTCCATTCATTGGGACAATGACCACAGTGGTTGTAGGATTGGTAGACAGTGCAGTAACAGGTATTTGTAGTGATATATATATATGCAAAGTCTACACAGTCTACTGGTTAAATATATTTAAACTGGAATGCTAGCTTAAAGTTTAAAAAAAACATAGCATACACTTGAATATAATTTCATTTTGTTTTGTCAATGAACTTTATTTAATCTTTTAGAAGGCTGTTCTCAATATGGCATACAGAAGTTTATATTGCATAACATATGTATTATAGGTGCAAAATTATGAGGAAATTGAAGTACTGCTTATAATATTGATGCTATAAAATACATTCTTGGTGTACCTGAAAGTTTAGCAATATGTTTACACAATATTCAACAAAGAACATTAAAAGTGTACTTATTACTATACTTCAAATTTAAATATATGTTTAGTTGAGACAATAGACTTCATGATTGGTACAAAAATGCATGTTTTAAGGCTTACTCTTACTTTTTTACCAGTATTTTTCTATGGCACTGATTCCTGCTATGTTTCTGGTTATATGATTATGGATCAATGTTTTTTCTGTATTATGCACCTACGTTCTGTCTTTAAGAAGAATTTAAGCACTACAAAAATACTGTAAGAATTAGAATCGAATTTCTTTGTAATAGTTATTTAAAATTATACACATACTGCTCTCTGTCAAAAATGGGCACTGGAACACAAATTGTATCTTTGTGCTTAAAATGGTTATGCCTATAAGGTAACATGGATTTTTTCAACAACAAGATGCAATAACACAAACATTATAAATGTATTTTGTATAAAAATTCCTCTGAATTAACTTTTTATATTGTTTTTAAATTATCAGTAATAAAGTGTTTATTTACACATTGTGGCCCAAATGTGACACATGATCAGTCAACAAATAGTTTTGAAACCATAGTTTTACATTTGTTTTCGTGACTGGATGCAGCTTGAATTTGTCTTTATGCTACTATGATCCTTGTACAAAAATTACCTCAACAAAGTGGAGTTTCATAGTGTTTTGATATTATTCTGTTATCAGGTCCATTTGTGAAATCTGTTGCTCCTACCAACATAAAGGACTCCCATATTATATTTCCCTTGGATTTCTGGTCACACAGAAAGAAAACCAGGTCAGGAAAGAATGAAGAGCTGGATAATGAAGAGCTTAAAGAGCTGACTACATGATGGAGAATCAGTCTTGATATTCTGCATACTGCTCTATATACTGGCTTTCATAATAACCATAAAATGGAATGCAATTTTTTATGGGTGCAAGTTCATGCTGTCATACTAGTGAAATAAAACTTCAACAATGTCATTTATTTAGTGTTCTTCTTGTCATACACACCTCACTTTTGGTTTGGCATATTGCATTCAATTTCAAGTGGAAAAGTGAATAAAAAGAGCAGGGAATTTACATTTTATTTACTTACATTGTTAATATTCTGTGTTTATGAACAGGTGAGGGAGATACTAAAGCCACATTATATTACAGTGTATGTGATAATACAGGTTATATTGAAGTGCCTTTTAATGGAATAAGCATCCCTTAATGTACTAAGGTTGTATTTGTACAGATGAAGCAGAAGTCAATATGGAATCAACTGGAAGACAACAAAATTTAAGGTTAGCTTAACAACTTTGAATTCAAGCTGAAGTTAGAACAACATTACGATAGCTTAAGACCAGCATATATTAAGGTGAAATGAGAGATGAATCACCAACTTTAAAATTAAATGTTTAAAACACTACTAAAGGGTGGCCATAAGTTAAGTGAGTTTAAATGTCGTAACAGAGTGTGAGATCTGAGAATTTGCAGGGTTTTGAAGGGTAGTTTAACTTTATTAGAAGCCTGATAACAGTGTGTGATGTAAGACCGCGCTGGTTCCAATGTCCAGGTGCCATGCCTTTGTATATATTGCAATAAGACATGTAAGATAATGCTCAGGGTGACACCTGAATGCAAAAAGGATACTGGAAGGTGCTTACACAATATAGATTCAGTGAGGGAACCCCGAAATTATAATTTTTGATTTGACATAGTGCTTGACTTTATGAGCCCAGGGTGGTTCTAAGTAATATTTTATTTACAGCAATGGGGCAGATAGGAGAAGAGATTTTTATTTTAAATTAGAGAGTCTTAGGCCATTTAGCTAAAATATGAGTAATCTGGTTAATTTCAGGCCAAAGACAGATTCTCTTAAGGGTAAGGGTATTGTAACACCATAGAATAAGGGACATAATTGAACATACAATGAAAAACAATAAGACAGAGGGTAATCAGCTTCGAAAATTCGGCCTAACAAGGTGAAATCACATTCAAAAAGTTGGAACTGATGATGTTGATCAGAGAGATGTATGAATAACAGAGCAGAGCATTATTAGCAGAGCTGGATTTTTTTTTCAATTTTCTTGATTTCTTTGTTTTAGTTTATTTGAATATGATATACAAAGGAGTTGATGCAAACAGAATGGCACATCTGGTTGGCAGTTCAAAAAAGGAGAGCATTGATGGCATAATATGCCTGCAAAGCAGTAGATAAAACAAAAGGGATCATGTAGTTAATTTTAAGGAAAGCAATCAGGGCATGAAGATATATCTGCCTTGTTGACCAGAGGCAGCATTCATGGAAGAACTTGGCAAAGTTTTAGTGTTTTAACCTTTATCTTAAAACACATCAGCGGTAACCCAGCGGACTGGCTAAGACCTTTGACTGTCTAAAGGTCCATATTATATTTAAGTGTTTGACCTTTATCACACACCTAATTGTAATTCTGATAAGACATTTATACCACTTAATCTTCCCTTTACAAGTGGATTTTATGATATAAGAATCAAAACAGTCAGCGAATATCAGTTTCTAAGGATGGAAAGGGGTCAACAATCAGGGTGATATTAAATGTATGTCTTGCTATAGAGGTAGGATTTAAGCTTCTTTCTGAAAAAGGCAATAGAGGGAGATGTACAAATCTCACCAGGAAGAGCATTCCATACAGTGGGAGCATCAAAAGCAAAACTATTACCACAGACTTTTGACAGAATTTTGAGTAGATGATCACGCTTTTGTACAAGGAAATGATCAATACTGTAAAGAAAAATGTTTGGAGAATGTGATGTGATGCAGTAAGGTCATTTCCTCCTACCAATAAGCCAAAGCTTATTGCAATAATTCAAATCACACTGTGAGTCACTACCAATGTAGCACTTTATGAGGAGAAACAAAAGGTCACCAACACAGTCAGATACTCTTTTCATATTAGCCAGTAAGTCTGAAATGCTATTACACAAAACAATTTATGTTTGTGTGTTGATCAGAAACAGTAATGAATTCTTTAAAACTCCCAACATTACAATTATTGTATTTACAGAAAGTGATTGTTGTTAATGACAACCTGGATCCACATCTGATCAGTTAAAATCTGAATACCATTTAATCCAGTATTTTCTTAGTTAAGGCATACATTTTAATTCATAACATGCTTATTGAATATATAATACCTTAGTTTATAGTGAAACAGCTGCAATATAAACTCTTCAACATTTAAATTGATTTTCTATAAATATATATTTTCCGAACATTAAGCAATATTATGTGATATAAATAATAAAATGCATCTTTGTTGAGCATATATTTTCCTGTTTCACTCCCAAGAATGGTCCCAAGTGTTCTGATAATATAGTTCCGAGTACAATCGTATTTGTCATAAAACTTGTTTTTTAGGTCGTACAAGTTGGGAGCATAATTACATCAATCATATACGATTGTCCAAGTTTTAAAATGTGTTTAAAAGCCTTAGGTAATGAGGACAGGGAGACAATATGATTACTCCTGGAAATGGAACTGAGGTATGGACATACATTACATTAATTTATCTCAAATGTTTGTTTTGTTAATGATAAAAGCTCTATTTATGACACAAACAGGCTTGACTCCTAAGGACATTGAGCTCTCTACTATAATTGGCCTGGCAGTGGCTTTGAATTTTCCATGCTGGATAGAAGATTGTAACATATAGGATGTTATAGAGCTTTAATTTAATATCAAAGACTTTTCTATTGTCTAAATACTTGCATTGGGACAAAATTCCATCATGTTGATGTATTCAGTTATCTGAAAAGGAAGAAAAATGCAAACAAAAAATAAAAAAGCTAATTAGATAAAACTGTTTGTTGAAATTCATTGAATAACATGTAATATATTTAAATTTTGTCTTAAAATTTAAAATTCAAAATGAATTGGACTTCCATTGATTGAAATTACCAGACAATTTTTGCGCATTGCTGACATATGATACCCATTGATTCAAGTAGAATTTGATACAAGAAATGGTCCAAAGTTTTTCAACTTCTACAGAACTTCCCCAAGCTGGACTACAAAAGAAATGAATGTTCAAAGTCTAAACTTATATGACAAATAACACAATCGTTTTTACTTGTTACATTTATTTTACTTAAATTTTCCAACCTGGGAGCTTAAAATAGCAGGTCAATTTGGCAGGTGCTTGCTGAATCCTGGCGGTTCATAGGAACCTAATAATTTTCCTTTTTACAGGAATATGTTGTATGTAGTTTCCAGTGGATGGACTATCTGATCTTCTCTCTCGTTCTCCTGGTATCCTGTGGGATAGGTGTGTACCACTGTTGGAGAGGGAAGATACAAGACCAGGGAGGCTACTTTATGGGAAACAGAGAGATGAATTGGTTTGCTGTAGCTCTATCCTTGATAGTGTCCTTTTATAGTGGTGTGAGTCAGCTAGGGAAATCTGCAGAGGTGTTTATGTATGGTATACAGTATCCTATACCTTTATGCCATTGTTCTATAATTTAAACTGACAAGTTCATATGAAGTAAGTTCATATTTACAGATTTTTATTTGAAATTCTAAATATGTCAATTTAATTAACTTGAATGGCCTTTTTCTAAATACAGGCATGGCAGGCCCCCCACTCTAACAAAGATACACCATTATTGTTGACTTTTTAAATATTCATATGGGTAAAACATAGCTATGATGTCATGTAATGACATTTCACAAATCAAATAGACAAATTTGGTAGGCAGAAATAACAGAGCAGTAACAGAATTTCATACGGGAATAGAAAATAATTGCCATTAATATTTGTTAACTGGACACATCCATTATTGCCCAGGGATTGGAAAAGCTTAATCAAAGCCTATTTTAAGATTCTAAGATGTTTTAGCACAAATTGTTTTTAAGATAGTGTGTTTACAGTTGCAAACATATAAACACATATGTCGAACATTTTTACTATAAATGTCAACAAACACCAAAAACCAAGTATGCAAAATAAAATAATGAAAATGTATCCATAGAAAAAAGGGACTGGAATCATGTCAGTTTGTGTAGGAGTAGCAAACCATCATATTAGATCAGGGTCATTATTTTAACAAAAGGTTATGTGTACACAGAGGTTGCACCTACTTGAAGCTGATCTGGTACTGAATCTAGAATAAGTAGAGGGTCTCAGTGGCATACCGGTTTACAAGTTTGATCACTCAGGTACCGCTCCATGGCAATAGGTTATACAGCTCATAACGCTTGTGGGGTTTGTAGCAGCATGGCCCTGGTTGGACTTTATGAAAATAGGAATGAAAAGAAAAGGATGTAAAAGCCAAACTTTGAAGTAAGCAGCAGCAGCCAAAAGGTGCATTATAAAACAAAATATGCCCATCTGAACTCACTGTTAGAAAATACCCTATATATGTACTGCTAGTACATTATTCAAACCTTTCCTTGACATTAGGATATACCTGATATCTAAACTACTAACCCCCAGTTCACAGCTTTCCTTACTGGAATCATTAGCTACAATTGAAGAGGTTCATTTACTTTCAGTTGTTCTGCTTTTGGTAGGATGTCTTCATGGGGATTTGATATTTGGGTAGGACATCCACAGTGGCATTCGACAATACTAAACAAATGCTTTCGGGACCGTCATTTTGAAATGTCTGAAAAACCTCTGTGAGCCGTGATGAGCTGTAGAGAAACATACAAAGTGAAGGACAGAAATGAATGTACATAGCAGTTCATTCTTAAAATTATACTATCTCTATATGGGAATCCCTTTTCAAAGCCGTAAAGATAAGGTTGTCAAGCAGAAGATAAATATGGACTGGCACGACTGTAGGAAAGGTGTGACTAGGCCAAACCATTTGAAAATAGTGAAGGTCACTGTTTTACATAGTTTATTTCAATTCTATTGTTAATTTAACAACAAATGTGTTAAAATGTTGAATGCTTTACCATTCTCATTTAGTATCTGGAGCTACGTTTTGATTCAAAAGCTGTCAGACATATGACTGCTTTGAATAACATTTGTACTCAGGTTGGTACCTAAACTGTTTTTCTCAAACACATTTTTCTCAAAATTCATTACCTGTACATAAATGAATAACATTTGTACTCAGGTAGGTACCTAAGCTGTTTTTCTCAAAATTCATTACCTGTGCATAAATGGTTGTGATTAATAAATTAATATATATACATTCTTTTATACAAACATGTTAATTTTTATTTAACCCAATCAGTAACAAATATACAAGTATTTGACATTCTTAATACATACCAGAAAACAGCTTTTGACCCAATTCATACCTAAAGTACCACTTCTTATATGCTTCTTATTTGTATAACCAATAAGAAATACAAAAAATATAGGGTTCATAGGTATCTATTCACTCTCCCATGCACCCAAACAGACATCAAATTCTCAAAAAACAACACACAGAGCCTGGTTTTGATCTCCCATACACCAGATACATAATGGCTTTGATAACGACATACAACTGTGGTCCTCTGTAATTTGTTCTTATCCCAAGTAGCAGGATAAATAACTTTAGTAATGTTGATAAATGATCATCTACGAGATTTGTATTCAACTAAGGGAATCTCAGCACTAGAGAACTTAGGCTCTATTGGTAGAGTTACAATGGGCCAAATAGAGCTCTGAGTCCTGTAGTGAAGTATATATGTTGCATTGAATGTGGACAACCATTGAATGTATACACTCAATTGGCAAATTATTGAATGTATACATTCAATGGCTGAGCTGTGAAATGTATACATTCAATGGCTAAAATCATTGAATGTGTACATTCAATGACCGAAGTCAGTGAATGTATAAATAATTAAATATGAAACACTGATACTGATTGCAAAGACTTAGTTTATAACCTATATTGGATATTTTAGCAAAATAATAAGCAATTAGATTAAGTGGAATAAAAGTGTTACATTTCAGGGAGTGGCATAAAGAAGGATCAGTCCATAACATTAAAATTAATAAAATTAACATACATGTAATGACATAAATGTTATACATTTCATTGCATTATTTATTATTTCTGAGTAATTTTTAAATGATGCATCAAGCCTGATGATGCAAAAGCTGTATTATAAGCTGTACTTTAATCCACAAATATTAAAACATTTGGCCTCTCAATGAAAGGATGAAAGAGAAACAGTTCAAGCCTGAGTAGTCATTTTATGGTCTTTAAGTGTATGATTCTAAAAATGGGATAGCAATTAAGTCGTCTAATTAAGTATGAAATTTGGGTATTTAATTGTAATTAGCCCCATAGTGACACCCTTGTATTGTTAGAGATTTTCAGTAAGACATTATAATGAGTGAAAAGCTTAAAAAACATTATTTATAGAAAACAAAAATTTTTTTTTATAATATTACATAATACATAACTATGTAACTGACTACAGATAATCAACTTATTTTAAAAAGTTTATTTTAATTTAATATCAACAGATTTGGTTTATTAAGAAATAACAATAATAACTTCCATTTCACAAAGTATCAGTTACTTATTTTCGTTTGTTAAGTTCATATACACATTCAATGACTGCGGTTGTGGAATGTACACATTCCACAGTTAAACTATTGAATGTACACATTCAATGGCTGCTTGCTATTGAATGTGCAGATTCAATGGCCAAACCGGTGAGTGTACACATTCAGTGACTAACCCATTGAATCTATACATTCAATGGTTATCTACATTCAATACAACATATATTGTGCTGAGTATAATCATACAGAATAAGCATAAAGATCTTATAAAAATCTCAGAAAATGACAATGCTTCAGTATAGATAAGTTTAAAAACTCTGTTGGATCACTTTTTGATACTTGTTACTGAGATGGTGTAAGCTACTATGTACTGCAATATATAAGTAGTTTGTAACTAGGTATTGTATGCCTTTATTCATTTGTCATTAATTTATAATATATATATATATATACATATATATATATATATATTAAATAATCTGTTTCATTCATAAGGTTGTCAAAGCCATGGATTTTCATAATGTACCTAATGGCATTGCTACACCTCTCCAAAATTCTGGATCAGAGACGATATCCGAATGGCATAGATCCGTCCATATATGTATCTTTACCTTGTAAAATAATGCATCAGGACCTATTTCTTTAACTTTCTTAATATTGTGGTCAACAGATGGATACTGTAAATAAAAATAAGAATCTAAATATTTACATTTATGAAGGGCATCATTGACAGAAGAGCCCTTAAGCCAAATGAGGTCCATTATTAATAATAATAATAGTAGGATTTATATAGCGCAAAATTGATACAAATCCTCTAATGCGCTTGAGACCAAGAAGGGAGAGTCCAGGGACAGGCATGGGTCGACATCTAAAAAGCGCCCGCCAGGGTATGACTAAGGTGGGGGGTATGCCAGCCTAAACAAGTAGGTCTTTAGCTGGCTTCTGAAACCATCTATTGTTTGCTGAGATCTGACAGTCTGTGGCAGCTTGTTCCATTCAGCTGGTGCAGCTACTGCAAAGCCACGCCTGCCTATGTGCTTCTTAGGGCGGGTTGAGGAGATAGATAGCCTGTTGCTGCGAGTGAGACTGCTCGATCTTATTAAAGCTGAGAGATACGGGGGCTGTGAAAGATTAATAGCCTTGAATACCAAAAGATTATACTTAAAGAGGATGCGATGTTGAATTGGGAGCCAGTGGAGTTTTTTCAAAAAGGGTGTAACATGACTCATTTTGTCAAGTCTGAAGATGATGCGGCAAAGAGCATTCTGGACTCTCTGTAGTTTGGCTATGTTGGACTTGCTTACCCCATAGAGTAAAGAGTTACAGTAGTCTAGACGACTACTGACCATAGCATTTGCCAGAAGTATTGCTGTCTCAACTCCAAGGAATTTGCGAATTCGTCGCAAATCATGAAGATGATAGTAACATGCTCTGCAAACCTTGGCAACATGATTGTCAAAGGAGTTGTCTGAGTCGAAAATAACACCCAGATTTTTTACTTCCACCGACGGAGAGATACTGTTTTGAAGGAGTGGAACAGGGAAATTTGGTGCAAGTGACTCTCTGATGGCTTTTTGACCTATTATGATAAATTCGTTTTTTTCTGGGTTTAGTTTTAGTTTGACACCGTCCATCCACTCCTGTACAGACTTGAGACACTCGGTCAGCTCTTCCATGCTAGAGTCAAAATTCCTGGAGTCAACTGCTAGGTAGATCTGGGTGTCATCGGCATACAGGTGATGAGTAACATTGAATTTTGAAATAACTTGACTGAGGGGACTAGTGTAGAGGGTGAAAAGGAGAGGGCCCAGTACAGAGCCTTGAGGGACTCCGAAAGGGAGAATTACGGCCTCAGAGAAACTATCACCTATTTTAATTTTTTGTTTACGGTTTGAAAGATATGATTTGATCCATGACAAAACAGTACCATCTAGACCAAACCAGTCATGCAAGCAGTCATATAAAAGAGAATGATCAATCGTATCAAACGCCGCCGATAGGTCTAATAATGTTAGGGCCACTGCCTTTCCTGAGTCCACTGAGAGAGCTATATCATTTTGAATCTTCAACAATGCGGTTTCAGTGGAGTGGGAACTCTTATAAGCAGACTGGTTGACATTTAAGAGCCCCTCGTGCGAAATAAATTCATTTAGCTGCTTTGCCACCACCTTCTCAATAAGTTTAGATATAAAGCTGAGGTTTGACACCGGCCTGTAGTTTTTGAGGATATTTCTGTCAAGGCTCGGCTTCTTTTGAAGGGGGGGTGACATATTGTACGATGTTGAGTAAGAGTTTTGCTTTTCCCTGGTCATTAAAGGGGAAAGATGTATATCAAGGTCTATGTCTTCAAAAGGGCCATACAGGGCCCCATGTTTAAATTTTTCTCTAATATATTGCAGAACATGAGTTGCATGTTTAAGTTTTAGAGGCATGGTTAGTGGTAGAAGAAGATAGGGGATATTGCCTATTAAAATCTGAGGGTACCTAATATCGTATGAGATCTGGAAGCTGCTTATCCCAATACTCAGCTAGATAGTGTCTCCATCTGTCTGAATTCAATTGCGTTCGAACCAGGATCCTACAATATCAAACATTTGGCACCCCACTTTGCCTGATCAACTTGTGTGCTTGAATAATAGAAGAGATTTGTTTCCAGATAACTTCAGGTCCCTGATATATCTTTAAGTCATTAAGTGGTATGTACCCAAACTGATGCAAGCTTTATAATCTTTCTATGCATTCTTATTATTCAATACATAAAGTGGCACGACCTCTTCCCTAGTAAAGCCAACAACAGTTGAACCTTGTGTTTGCACAGTAGGACTAAGATCTAAAGTGTCGCACTTGACTGGCAAGTCATGAATATGATGGAGATGGTTTACTACTGGAGAATTGGGGGCAGTGACATTTGTATCAAGCATTGCCTGTGTTTTCTCATGAGGCTGGTGGTCAAGGTAGGAATTGGATGTGTTTGTATAATCACAGCCCCTGTATTCTTTGTGTCAGATCTCTTTGTTATGACCTTACAGGGAGATTTTTGGGTACTCGAACCCGAGTTCTGACATTTGTAAGTGCAAGGTTTATTTGTGCAGTTTGTAACCCGTCCCCCCTGGCATCAGATGAGTGAAAATGTGACCCATTATCGAGAATTTGTTGCAAAACTTCAAATCTATTTGCCAATGAAAACAAAACATCATCTTTTGAAGCTTGAATTCTTAAAGTTTGAACTTGGACATGATTGTTGATGCCAGCAGAGGCATTCCTACAAATTGTTATACCAACCTTGGATTGGGTAACAAGCAAAGCATTTCATTCTTTTGTTGATTTGCGACGATGTGAGCACTATTGTTATCATGGATTGGTTAGGTGCAAGATTGAGATGTAAAGCTGGGATCTGTTTCTTTCTTGTGGAAGCCATTATTAACCCAATCACATATATCAATAAAATCCAGTTAATTAAAATAAACACTAAAATCAGTATAACTAAAATAACTTCCTGTTTCATTCAAATTTCCATGTACAATCATTGCTTTCTGATTTAGAAGTGAGAGGCCCCAGCACAAATTTGGGACAAATGATGTAGAACTAATGATTTTGATTGGGTGACCCCTTTAAAACAGGTCAATGAATGCCGGGAAAACGTCTTAAAGTAAGTAGAATCTTTGAAAAATAAGGTAGGACTACAACTGACACAGCAGGCCCCTCCATGGCCGTGCTTGTAAATTTTTTTCTAAATTTAAATATTAGACTGTCAAATATTAGACTAGCACAAAACTGCTCCAGAGAAAGTATGTCACCCTCATTCTCTAAAATATCATTGATATTCATGTGCTTAAAAATTCTTGTGTTACGCAGTTTTAATAGTTCCAACTGGAGTGGCTGATTATTTGAACATATGAATTTTTTGTTAGAAAATTCATTACAAATTTCTTCTACTGTATAAGGGTCAAATCCATTAAATTCTCACCAACACTCCAAAACTTTTTAATAAAATGTTGTCAAACGTTCATTTTTTACTTTTTGTGGCAACTTATGATTCAGTAAACTTTTGTCAATATTCAAGAGATTTTGAAATGGGCATTCAAATAACTTTGATTTCTGTTTTTTGTCAACAACATTTTTATTCACTTTATCTTTGCTACCATATTCACAGTATACATTTCTGTCATTTTAAGGCCACCACTAGCATCATTTCCTACAATTGCATCTCTTTTTACCTCGGGGGGGGGGGGGGGGGGTGAGTTTATTCCATATAAACTGAATCATTATTTTGTTTGTCTGATGCAATATGTGCTGTGGGCGATAAATATTAGACATAACATAATTTATCTGGTAAAATTCTTCAAATAACGAAGATCTTAATTAGTTTTGGCATCAGGTTCCAAATTCTAGTTGATCATTGGACAATATGTTATTTTCAAATGAATGCCTGAAATTGTCAAAAAGAAACAATCTAATATCAGACCAAAAGAATTGGTGGAAATTGTCACTCAACCCATCATTACCTGGGGATTTATCATTTTGAAGATTATTTTACAGCTTTCACGATTTCGTCAAGTTTTAGTCGGGCATTACATAATTTCTTATCTATTTCACTGAATTGTTCAAACTGTTAAATTTTGGAAGTACATAGAGGTCTGTATAATTTTTTTTTCTTTTGGTTCTGTTAGTTCTATCAATTTATCTGTAGTTTTTTTTAATATTTTTTAAATTATAGTTTCTTTTTTTAAGATTAAGAAAATACTTGTTATTTTTTCCCATGTTCTTCCAACTGTGATCTCATTATTGTTCCCTCTATTCTTGAAAGTTGCATATTTTCCCATTCAATTTTTACTTCATTATATTCATGAGTATCTGACTCCAAGTTTTTTTCCCCAGATTTTGACTAACTTGTCAAGATTTCTTCTCATTTGTCTGTTTCATCTAGGCAGAGCTGTGCAATAAGATATTGTCAATGCACAAATCATACGTTTAGTGCAAACTCCCAAAAGCAGCATTTATATCCTGAATATATTTATATATAGCAAACATATTTAGCTCCACTGTAATTAAATGTACATAGGTTTTGTCAAGTAACAGGCTATTGTTAAATTTCGAATACCCTGTACCTCTCTTTTGAGCATCAAACAGATCAACCACTAAATTAATTAGGCTATGGTCTGACGTAGACCCAGGTTTAAGGTTGCTATCAGAAATTTGATAATTGAGATGTTGAAATATTAGAAAAATCAAGTCTTGATTGTACAAGTTCCTGCTCATGTATTATCATGCCACATAAATTTACATTCACCTGGATTACTCATTATTCAAATAAGCAACAAGTTAAATTCCTCACACAGTGAATTTAGCCATTTAGTATATTTTAATTCAGACTCAATGCTCCCCCTTTTTATCCAACTTGTAATTTAAATATGTAATAAAATCGTCTGTCAAAGTTAAATTTTTTTGTTGTGTTGCAAAAATAAGATCCTCAAATAGTCTAAAAACTGTTCTTCCTATTGATTTTTAGTTAGAGCAGATATATTAATTATTATCAAAGAATTATCTTCAATTTCACAGTCAATGATTAAAGCTTGACCATTCAGGTCTGTCTCGATATCTTTAATTTTAACTTTTGATCACGTTTTTAGGCAAAAGAAAAGCAATCCCCCTAATTTGACTAGTTCAGTGAGAAAAAAATTATTTGTCAACCCCGTTCAGATACTCAATCTTGTTGATCCACTTATTTTGAGTGTGTTAAAATAATATCATACTGAATGTCTCTACACTTCGTTTTTAACATCCTGCAAGCCCCTACAGTTGAGAGAATTGATGTTTATAACACTCTTTCTAGTATATATTTTACTGCTGTAGTTAGTTCATCATTAAAATAAGGACAAAGAATATCAGTTGGTGACAGATAACTTGTTAAAATTTTTACAATTGCAAAAGACAGTATTATACAGTTCACATGAAAACTACAAGTGACAAACAATAAAATAAATAACAATATAGGGGGCTCGGTGGTGTAGTGGTTAGAGTTCTATCCTCCAACCTCTGAGGCGGCCGGTTCGAATCTCGGGCCGGGCCCTTCATGTTGGAAAGTTGGCAGTTACTTGCCAATGCCCGGTGGTTTACAATGCAGTATGCACTGGTTTCATTCACCTGTAAACTACCCGTCGCAATATGACCCTGGCTGTTGAACACGACGTGAAACACCAAATAAAATAAATAACAATATAAAAGTTGTCTGAGTTGTTTTTTTCAACTAGACTCCACAATCTATATTTTAATTCTGTAGATTCTTTTCATAATATTTTTGAGTTCTATAAATCTTAAAATTGTTTTAAAATGTTGTGGTCCAATGTCTAAATTACTAGAATTACTGATTTTGGACTTCAGCTAATTTCCTTTTCACATAATCTTTAATATTGTACACTGAAATTTATTTTTTCTGATTTCACTGTAAATTAAGTTATAAATGTTTACAGCTATAAAAATGAAAAATTTAAATAAATTATTTATTATTTTTTTTAGTGGAAAACATTTGTAATGTGACTGGATGTAGATTTAATTACACCTATGTACTACCAATGTTATTCACTACTTTCTAGCATTTCTTATTTACTTTAGAACCTCATGACACACATATGACAGCATCAGCCATGAGCAATAACATATTTTTATACTGCCATGGGAATTCAACCCATATACTTTCTGTTTACTTCTTTACATACGTATTGGGCACAATTTATAAATTTCATTCATTTTATCTTTTAAATTTGAGCAATATCTTGTGACAATCTTCAAAGCCATTGTACAGGTTTAATTGTTTGAAAAATCCACGGATCATAAGATATAATAATCATAAAATAATAATAAAATAATAATGGTTCATAAACTCAATTGTTGCCTACCTAAGAAGACAAAAACAACACTCTAAGTAATATTTTCCTCGTGAAAAATCACTATTTAGTGGATCTATATATATATATTTGCTATAAAAATTAAGAAGGGCATCTGTTATGACAGCAAAAATTTATTTTGAACATTTTTCATTATAGGGAAATCACTTCCTGGTTGAAAAAAAATATTTGTTTAATCCCAGTATTCCTTGCAGTTTCTGTAAGGGTTTGTTTAGGAAGAAAAGCAATCACATGTAAGGGTGCAGTTTGGCTGATGAATGTGTTCCAAACTCCAAAGTTTTCATGGAAATCTCACACAATATTTCGGGGCCACGGTGGGAGAGTGGTAACACTCTCGCCTCCCACCTCTGCGGCCGGGGTTCGATCCCCGTCATGGCCGTAAGTGGGAAAGCTGGTAGTTGCTTGCCGTTGGTCGGCAGTTTACAGTACAGAACCCTAGCGAACTATATGTACTGGTTTCCTCTGCCCTTCCAACTACCCATCGTGATATGACCTGTACAGTGTTGAAAGCGACGTAAAACCCCAAATAAACACACAATATTTCAGATTAATGTTTTTTTCTGTGTGTTTTTTGCAGAAATGCAAGATAGCACAAACAAATGGCTGGAAAACGATTTTAGGCAATATCAGGCTGATGACTCTGCATATATCTTGGGGCAATTTTTTGTGAAGCGATAGATGTACTTTTGCATTTTATGCAAAAGTTCAAGATGGCCACCAAAGAAAACAATTTTTTTTAAAAAGTGCCAAAAATTTCACCCAAATTGCTCTATCTCACACCGTTTCAAATATAAATGTGCTTTTGCAATTTTATGCAGAAATTCAAGATGGCTGCCAAAATGGCTAGAAAACAATTTTTGGTAAAACCTGGCAGATGAATCTGTGTATATAGTGTGAAGGGAAATTTTTGATATGACTACTAGATGACTCTGTGACTCTGCATGCCAAATATTTTGTTAAAATCACTCTATCTCACATCTTTTCCAAGATAAATGCCCTTTTTTTCCTTTTACACAGAAATTCAAGAAAACTGCCAAATCTGATAAGAAAACAATTAAAAGCAAAACCTGGCAGATGACTGTATAACCTGTAGACATAAATTTTTGTTCTCACACAATTTCGAAGATACATGCATTTTTGAGTTTTATGCAGAAATTCAAGATGGCCAGCAAATATGGTGGGAAAATGATATCTTGCAAAACGCTATAGATGATTCTTTGGATTAACTACCAATTAATGAGGAGCACGAAACTCAATAACCAATTAATGTCATTTTAAGTTGGTTACAACTAAAGCACAAGTGCCCGGTTTTGGAATTGTGGTCAGTCCTTATTATTTCAAATAACACTTCCATTAACCATACATATTTGCAATCTCTAGTTTCACTTCTCTCATGGCCAACAAAGAAAATAGTTTCGATTTCCACATGTGACAACAATGACGGTCTGTCCCAGTATCACCTTGGTTGACGAACAAATCGTAACCTGCAATTTTGACATAAAAACACTAACAGAATGGAAAGATTGGGAATCATGTCAGTTTATAAAGTACAGTCAGTCAACACATTTTGATTTACTGAGATAATAATATAAATACACTGACAAAACATATATTTTAGAGCAAATATATTTGGTCATGTAAATGAACCATTAACTTTAGAAAAATTATATTAGGGCTGCAATCTGTGTCACCAGTTTACTACTTAAGAAGCTGCTTCATTTCATCATCTTCTAAAGCATTTGATTTCCATCTTAGTTTTTTCAAACATGAGGAGCTGTCCAGTGGGATTATAAGGTAGGCCTCTTTGACTTCATCTGGCTTTTGAGATTCAATAAATGGAGCTGAAAAATGAAGAAATGTAACATAACATTAGTGTTTCCATTGAAACTAAATAGTTTCAAATCTACATTTGCATGTAAAGATGAAATTTAAAACCATTTTTCATCTTGTAATTACCAGATAACACTACTATCTCCTGCTAAGATAATGTTATCTGATAATTATGAGATAAGGTTATCCGAAAAACACGAGGTATTATTAGATTTGCAGCTGGTTTTTCCCAAAGCAGGGTCGGACCCAATTTTAACCGAGGAGGGGGTCATGTTGCAGAGGCATGCCCACACCCTTCTGCCTCATCTCCTTTCTTTAAACATAACACTAGCCTTCAAAAGAATATTTAGGGGCCACGGTGGCAGAGTGGTAACACTCTCGCCTCCCACTTCTGAGGCCGGGGTTCGATGCCCAGCACGGCCTCAAGTGGGAAAGCTGGTAGTTGCTTGCCGTTGGGTCGGCAGTTTACAGTACACAACCCTGATGAACTGTATGTTCTGGTTTCCTTTGCCCTTCCAACTACCCGTCGTGATATGACCTGTACAGTTTTGAAAGCGACGTAAAACCCCAAATAAGTAAATAAATAAATAAAAAGAATATTTCTCGGGTGACTCTGTTTAGCACCATTTCAATATTTGCACTCTTTCACTAAGAACTAACAATTAGCCATGATTCCATACATGGATATTCTTGTCATCTAGGTTTTTGTACATACCATTAATTTTGAGGTTGTTTTCATGTAAAATTTTGTTCCTGCAAAATTTCAGTAGGTTTTTAAGGATGTTCAGCCAGCATCTCCCATCCTTCTATATCCTCTAGCGCAAAACAGGTTATTTTCAAACAGCACAACATTTTTACCAGTTAATAACCAGTTTGAAAAATTTAGTTAAAAACTGTACTGTAACTGTAAGCTGTAACTGGAGCATATGTAGAATGCTATTTTATTTTATTTGACCAAAGATGATTGTAAGTTACAAAATACAACAAAACCGGTTTGAAAATGTCTTAGAATAACAAAAAAATTGAAACAGTCATAGTTTCAACAATTTACTGAATGTTACTGTACTGATGTAGTAATGTTAATCTTCACGTGTAAAAGCATTTATGTATATGTCTAAATGGGATTGTTTTACTTTTATTATTTACCATTTTGTGTAAATATTTAAAAAAATAAAAAGCCACATTTAAAAGAGAGCCTTAAAAGACTGTAAGATATATGTATAATTAAAGGGCACCAGTGAAATTCCTCAGTTATTTCTGCAAAGATTTCAGGGGAGATTAAAAGCAATAACAGTTGGTTAAAATTAAAAGGACAGCAGCTTATAGCAAACTTCCTCTCCAGTCTGATGTCAGTGGAACAATGATTACATATAGTGAAACCTTTTGCTTAAACATGAAATATATTCAAGTAAATTTTGGTATTACAAAGACTGGAAGTGCACAGTAAATGGAAAAGGTTTCTGTATGAACACAATCAGCCGGCTTCAATAGGGCATCAAACACCCACTGAAAACTGGAAGTGCTGTTCATTAGTAACATTGTCTGCTTTTACGATGGTGCCCTCATGTATTTAAACAGTAATCCAATATGGTGGTGTCCTTGCTTGTGCAAAAAATAAAGGGATAATTCTGCAAACCAGGTAGGCAGGTCTTTATAATAGTAATAAGTACCTCATGTTCAGGCATTTGTTACTCTATTTATGACCAGCAACAATTCTTTCATAATGCCTTCACGCCTAACGGTGCTCTGGCACAAATGCCCTCACACTTGGTATTTTCCTACAGTTCCTACAATAGGTATTTTCTGTTCTAGTGTGGAAGACTGTGGAACCAACTGCAAGAATGCATAAGAACTCTTGCTTGTTAAATATTAAAATATTCCTATTCAAAGGAACCTTTTAAAAATGAAACTGACAGGTATTCCTGTGCATACAGCAGCATCCTGTGAACATGATGTTGGAAAAGTGAACCATATAACTATCTTTTATTAATATTATTACTGTGACATTATTTGTGACAAGTTCATATTTTCCTTAGCACAGAACTGTCCCTGCTCTGATAGTACAAATGTTAATAACAAATATAATTCAGTGTGACTATACCTGCTATTAAACTGACTATCACACCAAGAATCACTGTGGCTAAACAGCCAATCACAGGGAAGTATAGAAATGAGACCGTATATAACTTCTTGATACCCTCTCTACAAAAGAAAGAAATACAAACAATGAAAATAAACTATATATTTGCTAATATCAATCAACAAATCAATCAAATAACATATAACCTTTACTGTCGATAGACAAAAGACAAAGAAAACACTTGCATTGGCTGTGAGGTCTCGGCTGAAATTGTGTAGTTTGAGGTAGTGATGGTTCCATTCCAGACACATTCAGCTATAGATGAGTTCAGTGGTGGAACTGGTGGGATCAAGTAAGAACCAACACTCATCCACATGGGCAATATTAACCCTACCGCACTTCCTACCATTGCACCCTGCAACAGAATATATGGCATACAATCCTTAGCTACCAATACTTGGAAAAAGTGTGTAATTTGGTGAGTTTTACTGTTGTAAACTCGGATCCATGCTTACACTTATTTTCAAATTCAACGTACAAGCTTTGAAAGTTATAAAAAAGTAGTAGTGTATATGTGTCCATTATTTCAATTGGTATAAACAAGGCAGAAGTCTCAAATTTTTGTTTAAAAACGTAGTTAACGTGAGCATATAGCTTTTCTCTCCAGTTATTATGCCCAGAACTTCTTATTTTATAGGTAAGAAGTTCTGGTTTAGGTTTAGATGGATTAATCAAAATCCAGGGATGTTACTGTGTCATTTAACCCTTTATTTCTACTTCTAATTCAACATCTCTTGTGCTTAATCTATGCAGAATGTAGATTCTAAGGCCCACGAGGTCTTGATAGTTTTTGTAACCTGTGTAAGGCTATTGGTACTCCTTTGTAGCTGTTTGGAGCCAGTGTAAACGTCTCAGAACAGGTGTCACATGCACATATATATTAGTAACTGTAGTTTGACTTTTTGAAGATTATATTTGCTGTCAGCTTACCAACCAATTTGCTCTTTTGAAAAATGCTCCAAGAATAAATAGACCCATTAGCGGACTGACTGGAGACCCAACAAAGCTCATCGTGACCTGTAAAATATAAACATATGTGTTTTAAAGTCGGCGACATTTGGTTTCAAATGGTGTGGCTGCCTGAATAATCGAAACATTGTGATTTTTTCCATAAAATTTCTAAAATCCTTGCAAGATTGTGCACTGGGGGAACTCAATCCTAAAGTTATTTTAGCATTCGTAAAACCATTGTCATAATTTAAACTGAATCATTGATAACTTGTTTGTGAAGATTCAGCTACCAGTTTGGTACCTGATACACAACCAGTTTTCCAGTGGGTGAATAGGTTTTCAATCAGATTGTCATGGTGGAACAACTATATAAAAATGGTCCTTGAAAATGATCACATATATATACACAGCTCAAGTTGTGTAGAAACAATTACCATTGACCAATAATTTTGTTTTCAATTACAAGATTGTGAGGTTGTTAACTAGGTTAGTGTTTACCCCTGTTCAGTGGGTTATGCTTTGGGGTGCAACCGTTTCTTTCTTTGTAGACTGTCTGCCATTATGATGACTTCAAAACAAATTTCAGTTTTTGCATGTGGGGAGAAAGAAGCTATCAGGTTTTGTTTGGGATAATGCTACGGATACAAAAAAATCTCAGATTTTCCCAGGTCCCATTTTCTTGTGATCATAATATCCCAATTATGATGGTTAAAATGAATAAAAAAGGCATTTGGGTGAAATTACAATTTATAGATACTTGGCTGGCTTAGCAGAGGTAGACACTCTGTGAAAGCATTTGAGTGCTAATATTTGTTATACAAGGCCCCTAATGGTGATAACTTTAAACGGGACATGGACTATCTGATAATAAAGTTTAAAGTGCTAGAAAACTGATGATTATTCTAAAAAAACCTCCAAATTTTATAACATCTTGTTCATACCAATTGATGCCTTAAGAGCTACATACCAGCCAAAATATTTAAATAGCCTGGGCTTCTCAGCAGTTTGAAGCATTTCGTGTTTTGGTAGCATCAGTGAAGTTTCATACTTTGTGATTCACATTTACACAGAACGGAGTCCCTGATGCATCCATAACAACATTTCCAAAATGTCTGAAAAACTTTTGAGGAGCTCTCATACGCAAATCAAAAATGTACCTACTGGGTGCGGTAGTGGGCAATGGCTAAACATGGCAGCTGGTTTTAAATGTACACACCAAGAAACAAGGTCTTTTTTGGATTTATAAGGGCAAGGTCATGAATTAAACTTAAAATATAAGTCATTATGACTGCAGGATCCAGATTCACAAAAGTACTTTGATTTAGCTCTTAAGTCAGGGATTTAAATCTAAGCCTTTTGTCTTAAATAAGTCTTGGACTTAAATGGATATCAAAGGGTGGCTTAGTTAGATTCAAGCTTATCAAATAACCACAGTGGGCTTTTTGTCATGTGACCCTTTGTTTAAGTTATAATATACTACAGGTGACATATTACTTAGTTTGACACATTTTAATGTCATGGGAAACCTTTGAACTGCATAAAACAATAATAAATTTATTTACGAAAGTGCTATGTATGTTTATACTTTATTTTTAGGCATTTCTAATTTTGAAGTGGAAAAATTTCGAAGTCTTAGCCTTAAGCTTAAGACTTAGGCAAAGTTTAGAATTATCTGCTTTGTGCAATCCACTAAGTCTAAGACCACAAACTTAGTGTGTTATGCAAAATTCTTAATTTCATGTTTAAGTCCAGGCAAGTCATTTTGTGCAATCGTCCCCTTGGATTGGTTTGAAAAGACCTTTGGATTGGTAGACATTACATAGATACTCAGTTAAAATGATGACAACTTTGATTTTTGGATATTCTTTTTCTTTAATTTTTTTTCTGTTAAACAGGACAATTTTCTGAATGCATCATGTTAGATTGATGATTACTTGAAATTAAATTATTGTCCTTTAAAAACTGGTCTAATTGATCGAACTTTTTTGTGGTTGAACTTTAAACATTGTATATATGGATCATTGTCAGGATACAAAATACAAGCACAAAAAGGTTTATGTAGTCAAGCCGTGACAAGTAAAAGGGAGGGAACACGACTTGAAAAAGACCACCATGTTGAAGATACTACTAACTTGTATATAAGAGTATGTAGCTCTAGTAATGATAGTTTGTATATATGGGTCATGCAGGGTTGGTGCAAGTCAGTAAAAGAAAAATAAAGTCACTCCAGAGCTTTGTCATATGATATAAATGTGTTTCAGTTTTTGGGGTCAAATTATGGAATAGTTTAAAATGTGAGCTGTTAAACATCTCAATCATATGCAACTTTAAAATGATATTAGAAACAAGATTGTTGAACATGTAATTAAAACCTGACATGATCTGTTTCACAAGAAAAAAATTAAACTGTAATACTAAGGTAAAAGCTGTCATTGGTTAAAAAGTATTAAACTGAAAGTTTGGATTGGCGTATGCATTTATACACAGTACTTACCTCTGCCACTTGATGGCTGGTCATAATAGTAAGATATAGACATTTGTAAGTGTTATCTAAATTACTTACATATACAGTAATTTCTATTAAAAAGTTTGTAATAGCTGTGTAATTATATGTCCCTGGCTTAGAAAATAAATCTTAAAGGTACAAAGCTTACCTGTAAAACAGAGCCATGCAATAGACTGACCAGGAAAGCCACTATTACAGCAAAAATACCATAAAGTACAACTGAAAAATAGAAATATTCAGAAATAGACAAATATTGCCTAATACCTTATTCACACTGAGGCGGTATAACCCATGGCTATAGGTGTTGGACAAAATGCCTCTGTCCTTCTACTACTGTCTGAGGTTTGTATGCGACCTTTTCGACACACTGGCCAAATGTCCATTACCTTGCGCATCATACAGAAGTTTCAAAATGTTTTCAATTTCCACCTCTGAATTTTATACCATAAGCATGCGCAAACGAATTTCTTGCTATGGTAACTGAAAGTGTAGTCATCGGTGTAGATAAGTTTGTGACTTAGTCATCTTTTATTTTAAGCGGTGGTAAACAGATGTTTCGCCACTATGTCACAAGATAGCATACAAACCTCGGATGGTAGCATTTAGCCCAACACCTACAACAGTGGGTTTTACCGTCTGTATTGTGAGTGATGCACCAACTCTCTGAAGGTATGTGGCATTTTAGGAGGCGGTTCCGCTGCAGAGTAAAACCTCCAACTGCAGGATGTACTGCCTATAGTGTGAAAGGGGAAGAAGGTAATACAAATCCTCAGAATCCCTAAACCATTCCAGAGTAGGACAACAGATCTGGATAATATTTGACAAGGTTTTAGCCAAGGGTAATGTGTTGTATTTCTATTTTCAGTACAATTTTTCCACTTCTGTATGATAGCAATTTCTATTTGTCCATAAAAACTGCACAAGTACAGCCCAGCCACTAGTGACTTACATTCCCCTAACTGAGAGACAAAGTCTCAGGGTAACTATTTATCATCATCCCTGGGGGGTCATATTGCCACTTAAGAAAGGACCTAATGACAGAGGACTCTCATTTTACGCGGTCATTTAACCCACTATATATATCTACGTGTAACTCTGATCATAACTAGTTACACTGTGGTCTAGGTGAGTGTGTTTCCCACTAGGCCATAGTGAGGGAATAGTGGGTGGACCTCGGCTAGTGTGAAAATATGTGAAAATATGACCCTGGTCCGTTGTAGGAATAAAGAGTGAGAGCATTTGTTACGCTATTTATGCCCGGCAAAAATTCAAGTAATGCCAGAGCACCATTGCCAGGTGTGAGGGCATTATTAACCATGGATAATAGCCTTAACAATTGATGACTTTTAAACATATTTTTGAAATTATGTAAACTCCAAAATATTGTTTAGATATTATCAGAAAGGTATTGTAATAGCTCTGCTATTATTTTAATGCAAGCTAAACATGAAGTTGGGAAGTTAAACATTGACAATTGTATATTCGCTGGTTAGATAACAGCCTTTTAAAATTCTTTATTTAAATATGAATGAAGTTATCTCGTAAATTCTACAAAATGGTGGATAATAAAACTAAACAAAGTTCATAAGAAATACATTAAAAATATATATCACTCATGAAGATTAACAACATAATACTCGTGTTACTCACTCAAGTAATATTGTCATTATAATGTTACAGTAGATTTACCTAAAATCTTCAATATGGTGGTCTTGTATTCCTCGGATAAGTAGTCAAATTTCCACTGGAGAAAATCCTGCCAAGTCAGCGTTGTGAGGCATTTTATACTGGAGGATACAGCACTGAAAATACAATGTAAAATCGTCTCAAATGACATGTACCAAAAACATGTAGATTCTATCGCAAGTGAAGATGTGTGCACAATTGGAGAACTTCCTGATTGACATATACAGAAAAATATATGACAAATTCAGCTGCATTGTGGAGGCATTGCATGGGTCAGTCCTGGGAGCCCCACCGTAAATTATAATAACCAGCTTATTTAACACAAGTAAACAGTTGAT
Organism: Sabellastarte sp. h YS-2021; assembly: GCA_964017235.1. Classification (NCBI taxonomy): domain Eukaryota; kingdom Metazoa; phylum Annelida; class Polychaeta; order Sabellida; family Sabellidae; genus Sabellastarte; species Sabellastarte sp. h YS-2021. Next base: position 5,326,221 of record OZ024929.1, on the reverse strand, counting down.
TGTAAACAAGGGATGCAGAAATGGGGTTGCTACGAAAGCTTTTGGAACAAAACTCCTGATTGGTTGGGGCTTTGAAACAAGGAGGGAAATTCTGTAAACAAGGGCAGTTTGAATCCGCCTTTGAAAGGGGCAACAATGATTGTAAACATTTGCCCTATCCATCCAGAATTTGACAAAGACAATCAGGAAATGACTATGGGTAATGACATTTGAAATGTACTAGCTATGGCACAGTGGTTAGTCTTGAAGCACACAGTTGTCATACAGTATGTAAGATGTTAATTATAAAATCTTTTGCTTAGCACATCTGTAGGTTTTCAGCTGAGGTAACTTATTTTTATATCAGGGTTTTAGTATTTTTAGTTTTATTATTTTATATTTGTATGTTGAGGTGTTCTGTGTATTCTTATGTTTAGGTGTATATGAAGCCTGTATGTTGTATAATCTACTGGGTTAATAGTCATAAACTTACTGGGCCATTAAATTGAGGTCAATCTAGCTTAGGAATTTGCTTGTAATAATGATAAAAAGAGCACTAATTTAAGGTGCCCTTAGTAAGTTGCACGTGATACCAGTATTAATAATATGTGGATGTATAAATGTAATCTGTACACTAATGCATGTGTGGATCCACGTGGCTTGTAGTAAATATCAGCACTGCATAATTGATCAGAGATGTAAATACATAGTAGTTTACAGTGTATATATCTGAACATTTACACCTTTACTTGTATCTAACTAATACAATCATTCACCCTCACGGCTTCTCTGATTTGGATTGTGGGGTTCTTGGGGACTGGTAGAGGACAATATTATATGCGAGTGTGCAGCACGAGTATTGTTAATCTTCATGAGTGATATAGCTTTTCTGTATATATCTAAAGGGGATGTTTTACTTTTATTCTCCAACATTTTGTATAATGTATGAGTTAAATAAATCCATATTTCTCTAGAAAATATGAGGAGTCAGTCATATATATAAGGTTAATAAAAATCCCAATTTCAAAATTCAGATCCAGATCATAAAGCATTTGATATGCACTTCATGCACTTTAATTATTCAAATTAACCTTTGCGTGTAGGCCACACAGTTCCATGTTGGTTTCGTGAGCTACATACAAGACAAAAAGTACTTAACTTGTTCAGAATTTCTTGTTGCTCAATGTTTTTCATGTTTTAGTAGTACACAAAAGGTATCATAAGTGTGCATAAGTCAGGATTCATAATGAGGTTGGATGGGTTTGTTACAATATGGTCAGCATTCCTAGCTCACAGTGGATTTTTAAATTATTTTTGTTTAAGTTACAACGATTAACATATCCCTATGTTAGATAGATTTGTCAGGTTCTCTTTCTACCTACCTTAGTGTACAACTGAAAATGGCCGCCAAAAATACTCCAGGTATACCAGGCCAAGAAATAACCTCCATGACAAACAGTGGCAGCAACTGAAACAGAACTGATTTAAGTTGAACTCAAAATAGTTTGTCATACACTTGATCAAATACTATAATAAATAGAAATTTCTTAAGAGAAGCAGGTTTGAAACGAAATGAGGAAAGAGTCTAATGAAAATCTGAGTTATCATTTAGATTCCCTGACACAAAAATTTATTATAATGTTTTTGAACTGTTAATTTAAAATATTGAAAATGTAAAAATTATAGCAAGTGTAAGCTGAAGACAAAGATCTCCAGTAAAGCTTATCCATCACAGCACATTCCCCTGGTATTTCTGCAGTTGGCCTGTTTGTCTCACTGTTTTTTGTCATTTTTTGTCATTTTTGTCATTTACTCATTGCAGCTATAGCGCTTGAGAATGTTTGTCTAAGACTAAGAATATTAAAAATATCACAGCAAAACATAAATATATCTATTCTGTGGAAAAAACCCAGAGTATCGATTAAGACACGTCCAGAGTCCAAAAGGGACTATACTGCTTTGTTGAATCCCAGAAGAAAATATTGACTCAGGCTAAAGTCTTAACTGGAACAATATCTTGAACTTAAGCTCAAAAGTTTATTGAAGACATTTTCTGAATCCTGAGATGAAATACCATATACCTGATAAAAGTTAAAGTTAGGATTTTATCTCCCGTGCAGCATCGATGGTCATCCACTACCTAGTCTTTAAGCTTTGACACTTCTTGGAGTCTAACCTGTTGACCATTATGGCAATTGACTACCTTTCCTACTCGTAAAATGATTGATTCAATTTCAGATTTGAGACATATTTATGCATATTGGTCCAACCTGGTGTACCTACCTGGTTGGGGCTACCTATTCTCTGTTCTTTGTCAGGGTTCTTGAGTGGATCACAGTCAGAGAAGTTACCATACATAACCAGACCAATGAAACAGGTGATTAAATTTAACAGGCACTGCAAAGGTAAATTGGCCAACACTGTCCTGAAATTAAAACATCATTGGCTAGATGTCTGGCATTTTCTTGTGAGATGTAAGGGAAATGTTGGCCTATTAAGATTTTTCTGATGATGTTTATTTTGAAAGACTGACTACAAGTTGGTATATGACATGGAATTAGGCTTGCATTTTTGTTATGATAAACAATTTGGCTTGAATCTTGGACATTATAAAAAAGTGGTCATTTAAGTTAGATCATATCATAATGAACCTTCTCGCCATGTTGAAGACAATTTTAACTGCATCAGGCCTATAGTACAACTAGACAGAACCACATAGTCACATGCAGAAAGTTTTTAAGATGTAAGTTCACTTCACTTTATAAGTCTTCTGAGCATTTTGGAGTCAGCTTTGCTTATAATGCTCCAAAGATTTGGAATGATTTGCCTAATGATGTATTTTCGGCCACTTCTCTCCACTCATTCAAAAAGACGTTCAATACCTATCTCTCTGCACAAGCAAATCTACCCTAACTTCTATTTTTCCCAGTTTCTCTCTGTGGCGCTGACCCTTGCTATGTCTCAGGTAAATGATTATAGTTTTCTACTTTTTCTGTTTGGTGCACCTAGAATATGTCTTTAGATGGAGATTAAGCACTATAAAATACTATTAGAATTCATGATCAGTTATCAACTCAAGGTAATCTCTAAAGTCCCTTAGAGTCCCTTAGAGATTACCTTGAGCTGATAATTATGATAATAAACATAAAGTATTGGAGTGAAATGTTACTTCTGATTTGCATTGTAATTGGAAAACATATACTTATTTGCTGTAATCGAAAGCTTTCTGTTGTTAACTGAATACCCAGTAAAAAGTGCAATATAGCTCGTCATGGATTTCCTATTTAGATTTGGAATACAAACTGGATCAAGTTTTAGGAGGACCAAGTCAAAAATTGAACCCCAATCTGATGAACAGTTTTGCAGTAGTGATTGTGGATACTGCAGAGAAAAATTTTGGGAAGGACCACACCATGTATGATATCCGAATTGTGATAAATTAATGTTCAATTATGTGTACAGATAAACTGACAGATGCAACAACAATATTCTCACCCCTTCCTTTTGGTGGGAAAATTGGTTTAGGATTGTGTGTGTATTATTAACTTGAAAAACCTCCATAAACTCAGTCTGTGCATGAACATCTCTGAACTATTACTAAAAGCTCAACACCCTTACTTTCTTGCTTCCTGCACAGTAGCTACAGCGCTGTATCTCTGAACTGTCCCCTGACTGACTGAAAACCCCCTCAGGTTGGCCACCAGCCTCGAAAATAATAGTGACCAGAAGGTCATACGTACTGTCGGATCAATACGAAAGCTGAAAGAAAACACAACAATACCTATTAAATATTGTGATTTTTTTATCCACTGTGCTCTCTATATGGTCGATATAGGCGACATACAGAATAGAAGATAATTTTGGGTGAGTTGATTGTAATCCACCGACTTATTGGCTTAATGTATCCAATGCCCATCCATACATTTGTCCGTGCATCAACATTTTACTTTCTGCACTCTAAGTCTAAAATGCTTCTGTCCATTGATTTGAAATTTGACAGGGTGGAAGGTTCACAACTGGTGCCAGTCGTTGTGTCCACCTGTTCCTGCATCTGTCCACCAACATTTTGGTTTCAAGACTGGAACTGAAAGACGCCTTTGCTGATTGCTTTGAAATTTGACAGGATGGTAGGAAAGCACCTGGGCTGGGCATCGTGTTTAGTGAAATGTGTAAATATAATATGGTATATGGTAACTGTAGAATAAAGAAATGTGCCCAGTCTTTTACTGACTTGACATTCAAGGGCAGGACACTGAGGAGGACAATTAAGACATTGCCACAGATATATGAGGGTGTTTGTTTTAACTTTACATTTTGAGATTAATAAGTTATTCTTACAGCGTTTTAAACTCAACCTGTTGGACTTTAAGGTCTACCATGCCCTTGGAATGTTAGTTAAAAGTTGTGACAAATGGATTCTAAAAAGTAAAGTTAATGAAAAACTTACTCAAAAAAATTTAACCGTCCACTCTCGTCATTTAGTTCCCACATTCTTTGAAATCCTCCAGCTTGGATTGTTCCCTATTCGAAACAATGCACAAGATTTATTTGTGGCAATTTACAATATTCAACTAAAACATGTTTTATTATTGTCTCTTAAAGAAAAAAAATGGTTGGTTAAAATAAACATAATTTCAATCAGCTAGAAAAAAAGTACATGACATTATTGTTGATTTATTTTCAGTTAAAATTTTAAAAAGTTTTAATAAAATCTCAGTTTTCTTTTAAAATTTAAGTGATAACTGTATTTTAACTTTATTTTATAAATATCTATTTTACGATGTAGGTACCTGTTGCATGAATATGAAATGTCATTCAATTTAATTTTTTGAATAGTTTATCACAACTGAACTTCAGGGATGTAGTGGTTAGTAAGTTTGGTATATAATCGGCAACTCTTAAATGTTGGAAGGGTTTGACTCCCAAAGGGTGCAAAAAGCCCTGTGACTTTTCTTTTCTAAGTATTTTACAATGTAGTTTTACTTATTTCTCACAATACCTGTCACACTTCTTCAGATGCAGGGTTTAAGAAGACTGTTCCACTTCTGCGATATATCATAAACCTGGTTAACAATCCCAAATATACTGGCATCGCGAAGTAAATTGTTTTGATCAGAACAATCTTAAAGTCATTGTACAGAGATCCTGCACAGAAAATATAGGTTTATGAGTACATCACTCGGGAATCCATTGCGAACAGTCTACGAAATTTTCAAACTGTTTGAACTTATCACAAACCTTCAAACAAGTCTTATCAGATTTATGACATTGCCGTTTGCCATCTTTTTAATCTGACTGTGATCTTTAACCAATCTAACACTCACACAGCAATCTTTTCCATCTTACACCAATCGCAAACCCATCTGTTTCATCTTTAATCCATCGCTAACCAACCGGATGGATCAGAAAACTATCGCAAACCTTTGGAAGATTTTCTGAGGCTATGGCAGTGCCAATCCAGAAGTTATCAGGAAAACATCTTGTGCATTGGGAACACATCCCAAAGCCATCGTAAACTTCTCATAAACTATACCCTGAATCATACATTTTGACAATTGGGAGCAAGGTTTACCAAAAATATATCACAGAAATGGATTAGCCAAATAAGATTGTTCTCAATTAAATGGATTACCAATATCCAATAGCAATATTCATATTTACTATCGAATTTTTGGTCAGTCATTAAAATAAAGATGCACATCAGCCTATCTTTAATATCACAAAAAAAAATTGGAAACACATGTAAAGTATGGTCACAATAGTGGTTCTTGTATTGTATGTTTATACTCAGCACAAAATCTTCTTGTACTGCAGAACTCCAATTGCTATTTCATCCACCAACACTGCACAAATACAGCCCAAACTCTCTAGTGACTGAAATTCCCCTCATCAAGATCAGACACTCAGGGATGACGATTTATCAACCTCCCTGAGGTTCTTGAGCCTGCTCATGGGCATAGGCTTCATATATGTATATTTGTATATGGATGTGTTCCAAGGATATATAATCTGGTATTTAGGGTAGTTTTCCAGTCCCAACCAATTTAGGGAGGGCAGTTTTTTTCAGGTGAGCAGTTTTCTAGGAGTGTACTTTTCAAGGAGGGCAACTTTCTGTAGACCAGGAATAAAGCCCTTTCAAACCATGGCATATCCTGAATTTATTGGTGATTCGAAGGCATAAAGAACTTAGAGTTTCCCTTCAAAGATTCTGTGATAAAATTCTGCATATATCATGGTATCTCCAATGTTGTTAATGTATGTAGGTTTCTTTGACTTACAAACACAATGATAATCAGTATACCACCCATCATTACTATAGCCTGCACAGTGTTGGTCCACACCACAGCTTTCATACCTCCCTGTAAGGTTAAAAGACAAAAATAGAATAAATTCTTCACACTCTATACAAGTAATGCATATTTACTTCTTGTAAGGAGGTGATGTTTTTAGACGTGTTTGTCTATACATCTGTCTGTCTGTTTGTGATTACTGCAATACAGGGGGGCCACGGTGGCAGAGTGGTAACACTCTCGCCTCCCACCTCTGAGGCCGGGGATCGATCCCCGTAGGGGCTCAAGTGGGAAAGCTGGTAGTTGCTTGCCGTTGGTCGGCAGTTTACAGTACACAACCCTAGCGAACTCTATGTACTGGTTTCCTCTGCCCTTCCAACTACCCGTCGTGATATGACCTGTACAGTGTTGAAAGCGACGTTAAACCCCAAATAAATTAAATTACTCCAATACAATAAGATCCATAACAAACTGTGGACACTAAAAATCCCGAATCTGTAACAGTGTCATTTTAAAAAAATTGGGGTTTGTGGTTGAATTAATCCCAAAACCAATAAAATGGAATATATGGATAAAATTACAACATATAGATACTTCACTACCCTCAGGTAGGTTTGTGATCAAGGAGTTTTTTTGTATTTTAAATAAAACAAATAAAACAAAATAAAAATAAAACGCATTTCATACTAATGTTTCACAATGACTATAATGTACTATACACCATTTTCTGGCTGTATAATAAGTAAATTAAATTCATATTTACCGAAAGAATTCCAAAAAAATAGCTGCATAACTTATCCTGAGTACGTGAATATGTAAACTATATATTTTTTAGATTGCTCCGTGATTTCTGCATGAATTTTAATGCAAGAAAACAAAGAAGTTTAAGGATGCATATCAATCAATCAACAGATCAATGAATAAACCAGCAAACCATCAGTCGATCAATCATCTCATCAGTCAATCAGTCAGTAAACTAACAAACCAATCAGTCTGTCAATCAATCATCTAACCAATAAATCAGTCAGTAAACTAAAAAACCAGTAAATCAATCATCTAACCAATCAATCAGTCAGTAAACTAACAAACCAAGCATTCAGTCAATCATAAATCAAACAATCATTCAGCAAAAGTAACCTGTTCTATTTACCTAACTAACAAACCAATCATTCAGTCAATCACAAATCAAACATTCATTCAGCAAAGTAACCTGTTCTATTTACCAATGCAGTGTAGAAAGTGGCTACAGCTCCAACACATATTATAGAGGACCAGGCCGGAAAACCAGTCACTGAAATAAAACAAAGATATACAAATAAAATAAAACCAACAATGCATTGAAATTCAAATAAATGATAATTAAATAAACAGATAATATCACTAAACTTTACCAACAACAATCAAACGTCTTAAGGATTCAAAAAGTTGTGTTTTTGGCTATTCAATATGATAATTATTGATAAATATTGTTAAATATTTTCATGTGCTTACTAGACAAAGTTATCAGGTTAACAAAATTTTGCCCAGGTATTTAAAGTAGAATGTTTTCAAAGATCTTAAGTGTTTTTTCGATTTATTTTTAAATGCATGTATAATAAGATATAATTGTATGAAACAAAATCTATTTCACTAATCTATATAAATCATTAAATTTCAAACAACGCTCATAAATGAAAGAAATTAAAAGAAATCAGTTTGAGATGAAGGACTAAAAAGTTATTTAATTAGTGACAAATAAGCCAGTTGGAGGTCCTATAAGGTCAGATGAAGGTCAAGTCAAGGTGGTGAATAATAAGATGGAATTTCAAGTTTGGAGTTTATTTTACAAGTTAGTATAGTATGAATGACTAGATACAAGGTATTTAAAACATTTTTTATGTGACATAGAAAATTTTTAAAACCACCACACGGGTCACAGACCCAAGTATAAAATGCATAACACATAATACAATTATGGGAACACGTCATACAAAAAAAAGAAAACAGCTTAAACGCTATATATGAGAGAAACAAACCTAGAAGTACATCTCTCTGAAATGGCTCACAGAGCACGAAATGACAATCATGGCGAAAGTTACATAATAGAGAGGGGGAACCAGGGTCAGCCTGGCCCTACCTGTCCCAATACACCTAAGCCCACATCAATCCCTGTGGAGACCTCCCTTGTGGCGGGACAACGCAAGGGGTCAAGGCAAAGGAGAGTACTGTGAAACTGGATTACAACTAAGCAACCTCAGGTTACCAATCTGAGGAGAACATCAGAAGCACAGGATCTAAAGCATCCCTCAAAGTTGATCATGCTAAGAGAGGTAAGGTCACATTCGAGGTCAAAATTGTCAACTCGAGAGGGGGAGCCAGGGTCAGCCTGGTCCAGCCTGTTATCCCAAGAGTAAACCCCTGAGCCTACATCGATCCTTTGGAGAACTCCCTCATGCGGGATGACATGAGGGGTCAGGGCTACAGAGGCAGGTCAACCCCTAGCTCGAAAGAAGGGGGTTGGGAGTCCACTGGACTCGAATTATGCATAAGCAAGCAGTCAGTTGTGCTAGGGAAGTGGTGGTGGGTAAATACTTGTTAACACTTCGAAATCTGAAGTTAGAATGAAATGGAGGGAAACCTTGTTGTGGTTACTGAAGTGTAACCCTTAAATTGATTGGACCCTTGGAAGTAAACAATGGTTACAAGAATAAGTGGAGGAGTAAACAAATTGTAAAATTAAGGTACCTCCTAACTGAGAAAGCAGGCCCCTAACAGTCCATGCTGTACACAGTTGGAGGTCCTATAAGGTCAGATGAAGGTCAAGTCAAGGTGGTGAATAATAAGATGGAATTTCAAGTTTGGAGTTTATTTTACAAGTTAGTATAGTATGAATGACTAGATACAAGGTATTTAAAACATTTTTTATGTGACATAGAAAATTTTTAAAACCACCAAGCCAAACTAAAAGAAGGAAGGGATGACCGAAGCAAAGGTGGAGGGAATGATGGAGGGGGCCTGAGAGGCGTTCTGGAGGTAGGTCCAAACTGAAGAACTACGCCAAAGGCCATGGGCCATAATATTCTGCAAAGGGACATTGTTATCGAAGGCGAACGTAGCTCCAGAACGTCTAAAGGGATGGAAGCCATGGCCAGTTGGAGAGATGTTGAGGGAAGCCAGGATAGACCTAAGGGCATCCCTAACTTGAGTGTCGATGATCTGGTGGTAGGGAGGACGAGATTGAGCAAACAGTGGAGCATGAGGGGGTAAGGGTCGGGACCTAAGAAGAGTTTGCAGTGCTCTGACTGGACATAAAAAGAAGTTGTCTACCACAGGAAGTTGGACAATGTGGGAAGAATTGGAATCTTGTAAATTCTTTGCCCATTTTACCAGCAAGTGAGCCCCAGGGGGGTGAAACATGAGATCCTGCCTCAGGAAATGTCTATCCTTAGAAAACTGGCGAGCAGAGTGTGGGGCAATGTTGGAGAGTCTAAAAAATGCATAAAAGGCCACCAGAAAATTGCTCTGAACAAAGGGGGGTCCCCCAAGGAGTCACAAGCTTTGGAGATGGCATACATGGTTCTTATGTCAAAAATGCCCCTGGGGGTGGGACGGAAAGGGGAACTGATGGAAAGTCGTCTGAGAAATCTGGTGACCGCTGGGTGTGAGAGGTCCCTGGTATCAAGATTGAAAAATTTGGAAAGGGATGAAATTGAAGAGAAATAGTTGCGAACCACCCTAGGGGAAATGGAATTTCTAGCCAAAAATTCTAGAAATATGAGGAGATTCCTGGCTGAAACTTCAATAGGTAGGTCGAAAAAAACCAATACTGACAGAAATGTTTTAAAATGAGTCTTTTGCGCTTGGATGGTCCCAGGTCTGTATGCTCCCAGGACTCGCTGCCATGCCAGTGAAAGTAGTCCCTGGGGGTCCTGGGTAGAACCTGAAATTATATATGAAGATTGAGGTCAAAGAAATGGATAGGAACCTTGTCCCAGGTGAAATTATGTGACAGATGGTGGTACATATTGTCAGAAATACCTTTTTGTGAGAAAATTCTGGATAGAGAATCTGCAATTATGTTCTTCTTGCCTTCTATATGTTCAATCAAGAGGTTAATGTCATGGGTGGCTGTGACCAGCCAGATATTTCGTAAGCAAGCATTAAGAAAACTGTCTTTCGTTTTGCCAGAAGTGACCACCTGTACAACTGCCAGGTTATCGCAACTAAACTTAACTGTGGACTGGGCCCAGAGGGGAGCCCAGACCCTAAGGGCAATAAGCACATTGATCATTTCAAGGTGGACAATGCTGGGATTAAGTCCCACAAAGGTAGGTATAGGTGCAGCATATACGCTGCTATTCCAAACCCCACCAACTCCAGTAAGGCAAGCGTCAATATGCAGGGAATTGATGGCAGAAACCTCATCCTTGAAAATCTTTGTGGAACCAGAAAAGAAAGGAAGAAAATTAGTGAACCAACCTATATCCTTATGAAAATCCTTTGTAAGTTTAATCCTGTTCTTGTGAGAATTGTCCCTAAAAATAGCTAGAATTCTATTAACAAAAATACGTGCAGGTTTTATGCACTTGTGCAAGTAAAGGAGTTTCCCCAGTAAGGACTGAAACTGTTTCCTGGTAAGGGTGTGCTTTTTGCTAACGAGGATGCATTCTTCAAGAATTTGATCCATCTTACTTTTCTCAATGCTTAAGGAGTTATTGTCCAGATCGATAGTTATGCCCAAGCAAGTGAGGACCCTAGTGGGGGGGTGACCTTGTCCTGGTTCATAGGGAGTCCAAGGTCAGAGAACAAGTCATGTAGCTTATGAAAATGACGCTCTGCGTCGTTCTCCGGGGAGATCATGATAAAATCATCAATATAAGCAAATATTGAGCAATTTACTTGTCTCATAATGTACAGAATGGCATCTGAGACCATCTGAAAAGAAGCTGTCCCATGGATCCAGCCAAACGCTGCCGCTACGTCCAGGAAATACTGGCCACCCCAGTGGATTCCAAATCTGAAGGCATCAACTGGATCTATACGAAGATTCCTGAACGCCCTTGCAATGTCAATCTTGGAGAGGAGGACCCTACCTTTAGATGACCTGATTCCTTCTAGAATATCATCCACAGTTGAAAATTTAAGTGTAAATGGCGTTCCGTCAAAGGCGTCCCTGTGAACCGCGTCATTTACTGACGCCCCTTTTGGAAAAGAGAGGTCCAGAATGACCCTCCTCTTGCCATTGTCCTTTGGCCTGGTAAGGAGGGGTGAACAGTGAAATTTTTGGAATGTGATGTCAGGAAAAGGGCCCAAAATGGCTCCTAGGGATATTTCCTTATCTAAGTACAGCTTGATATCAGCTGGAAATTGCTTGGCCGAGTAGTGATTAGCTACCGACGTGTTGTTCAGGCAAGTGTCTGTATGGAGGGATAAGGGAAAACCATAAGTCAAATATTCAAGTAATTTTTTGTTGTAATAGCCCTTAAGATGATGACGCCAGGCCTGTATGTTCAATCCTGACTGAATGGGGAATCTTGCGAGCTTGTAATTAGGTAAACCAGTGGCTTGGATGACAGTGGCCATGTGGATGTAATCCAACAGGGTGGTGGTGGTAGGGGGAGGGGCCCTGTCTGGGCCAATAAATTTGAATTCCATCGATGTGTGGGCCAGAAAACCCCTAGTTTTGGTTTGATCATGAAAATCCCGAATGACGACGTCAGGGGAGGCGTCGAATTGATGACATATATGATCAGGCGAGATATGACGACGGACGGCAGTTGACTCAACAGCACCCATAACAGTTTGACGACCGGTGGCGTCATTTGAAGTATTTTCATCAATCTGTTCAATCATTGCGTCAATAATATGACACATGTACTCAGAATATGATTGAAAACCTAAATTCTTACTGTTACAGTCTTTGACAAAGTTGTCAAACGCTAGTTTTGGATTAGAATCATGACACACATTAAAATTAATTAATATTTGAACAGTGTGACTCACCTGGAGGAAACCCAAAGCCTCACCCTTGCACTCCGAGATCATAATTTCATTAGAACCCACTTTTTGATTCCAATAACAGAATTTTTGAAATGAATCACCGTCAGAAATGAAAACTAAGCTTGTGTTTACTTCAGTATCTGCCCAGTACTTGTTCATGAATTGGACAGTACACCATCGTGTAGAACACCCCTGGGGCCACGAACATTGACCAATATAGGCCCCCACCTGGGGAGTGCAATTGTGAGGCTGTCGCACTGGCTGGGGTTTCTGGTGGTTGATATTATGACCAATAATGGTTTTACTAGCAAGATAATGTTCGTGGTTGGGCAAATTCATAGACATTATTCTATCATTTTGACTACCATGTGATGCATCATCACCATTGGAGAGGGAGCCATAATCTGGATATTCCCCCACTGTACCACACAGCTGGTTACCCACAACAGGGTCACATACATACATTACATCAGAAGTATTAACACAAGTTACTTGAGAAATGTCATTGAAACTATTTACAAAGTTACAGTCCTGATAAAATAACGACCAGAGCTGTTCTTGGTATTCAGCCCAAGGCTGAGAAGCTTTACAGTTACTATCAAGTGTTAAATTACAGTCTTTGGGCTCCAGTGCAACATTGTTAACCCTCCCCCCCTTGATGTCCTTAAGTTCTCTACGGTTGCTAACCATGGGTGACAGTTGAGCAAGTGGCCCAACTCGTCCCTAGCTTACAGCTGCCTGCTTGTCCTTGGATTTAAGTTTCTGGAAACATTTTGATTCAGGATGTGCTGCTGTTTTCCCCTGTTTATCACAAAAATTGCACACATGTTTGTAATTCCCGTGACTAGAGTCGTGAGAGCAGACTCCCTCATTAAAAAATCTGCAAATCTTCTTCGCCTGATTTTGCTGGTTTGCCTGAGTGCCTGACATTGATATTTGGGAAGTGCTCAGGCGGTTAATGGACCATTGGGTGGTATCTCTCCAAGCTAGGTTGCCCTCCTCCAGGTCATGCATCGACGTGGCCCATGCACTTCTCACTGCTGCCCAGGGTAATGATGTGGCATCCTTCATGGCTAGGATGACCTGAAGGAGGGCATTCCTGGCCGTGGTTTGATCCTTCATGTGATAAATGTTTGTCAATTGTCCCACCACCCACTGAGGTAACGTTAGTTCATCATATATCACCCTTTTTTTTCCTCCTGGGGCGTGGTAGCCCTCATTGGGCCAACGGAACTCGGGGGCTGATTGGACAACTTCCACAGAATTATATCTCCCGGATTTCCTAGGCTGCCTACCTTGTAAGCTTGTCCTTGCCTGTTCTTCATAAGCCCCCAGAAGCGTTGATACTGTGTTGGATACCGAGGGGATCTGCCTCAGAGTTTCTAGGCGTGGTAGTACCCCGTCATTCTGTACCTCAAATTGTGTAGTAGCTGTGGCTGCCGCTTGTGCCGAGCCCATCGCCTCCGGAATGATACGTTGCCTGAGATCCTGGCAGGCCTCATTATTGATCTGCTGAGATGTGGCGTTGAATGGGGCCAGATGGACCTGTCGCTGCCTGTCTTCCCGACCCACAGTATGCGCCGGAATGTGGGGGAATCTCTCAGTGGTATGAAGACGAGGTGGCGTCTGACTGCCATAAGTAACCGCTGATTGCTTTTGTTCAATTTTCTCAATTCTGGTCAACAGTGCCCGGTTAGACTCAGAAAGTTCTGTTAACATGGATAAGATGGCGTTAGAGGAGTCTGTACTTCTAGGGTCGGGATCCTGGTTCGAATTGCTGGGCATGGTACTCACTTGTGGCTGTAAAGTTGCCTGTATATACGATTCATTTAAGTCTTTGTGAGTGTCCTTCCTGATTTTCCTAGTTGAGATTCTTGCCCTGGCGGAGGCCGTAACTTTCTTCCTAGCCATGGAAGGTGCTTTCTTTGAGGAAGGCATCTCAACTTACAGTTAAAAATAAAAAACTAAACCCTAAAATCAAATTGCAGTAAATACTTGTTAACACTTCGAAATCTGAAGTTAGAATGAAATGGAGGGAAACCTTGTTGTGGTTACTGAAGTGTAACCCTTAAATTGATTGGACCCTTGGAAGTAAACAATGGTTACAAGAATAAGTGGAGGAGTAAACAAATTGTAAAATTAAGGTACCTCCTAACTGAGAAAGCAGGCCCCTAACAGTCCATGCTGTACAAACAAGTTATCAACTTTACAATTAATTATTTCTTACGTATCATTACAATTATCCAACAACAGTAATGATCAATATCATTCAGAGAATTTAATCAATCAGAGTAATAACAACCAAGTATTGACTGTCAGTAAACTTGTCATCTGGTATCAATCACCTATTGTTATCGATTCATTACAAGCTCTAACTAGTTAGTATTTTATACCATTCAGTTAGTTTACCACTTAACTAGGCAGCAATTTCTTCAAAAAAGGACACTTAAAATACTAAACTATTTAAGACGGCAGCGCTGTCTTAGTCAATATATACACCCATTTTAGAGTTCTAAAAACTTCTGGAAACTTAAGATTTTTTTTATGTTTTCTTATAATTTACCAATACTTTATATTATTTTTGAAATAATCAAAATATTTCTTCAATCAGAATAATTAGCTAATAAACATCTGATGTGACTGCCATTTTGTTTTCGAAACTAGTTGCAATATTTCAAGTTTTAGAACATCTTAATAATTTTGAAATAATTGGCTATGGAGGCCATTTTGTTTTTCAAAATAAGACGAAAATTTCTCTCAGACAACCCATTTGCAGGCCAGGACTTTTTATTGTCTGTCTTGACATTCTGAAGCTTTAACACCAATAATAAGGGAGAAATAAGAACATTTTAGTGTGATCAACCAATTTAATCTTGAAGCAGGGGTCAAAGGTCAAATTCAAGACCTGGAAAAAGATTCCCAGGTCTGACTTCCGACAGGTTGTTTTCACATTCCAAACCTCTTGGAGCAATATTAGGGGAAAGAGAATGGCTTTTTAATAGGATAACCCCATTTGACATTAAACATGTAATATGGCGGCCATTTTGGTTTTAGGGCTAAGCCAAAATTACTATCAGGCTAGCTTTTCTAGCCATATATCTTGATGAAGCAGGCTGGAATATTTCAAGATTTAGAACACCTTTATGATTTCCAAACAGTTGGCTATGAAGGTCATTTTGATATTCAAAATGAGGCTAAGATTTTGCACAGACAGATTTTCAGCTATAAACATTATCTGCAAATTTGATTAAGATATCTTTAGAAATGAATTATTAAGGTTTATGTAAAAGCATGACAAACGGACACACAAATAGAAGGCGTTTTATAATCTCCCAACCGCAGACTTTGGCTGCTGGCAGTAGATACTTAAATACCTGTTTGCAAGGCTATGGCAGGTGAATATGTAGCTGCACCCACATATACAGTCTGAAAAAGAAAATATATTTTTGACAATTTATTCTTAAAGTAGAATTGAGTACCAATTTAAGGTATATGCCAAATTACCAAGCCATGGAGTATTATATCCAGAACTAGAAAGTCCTCATTGAGTGCAAACCTCCACCCGGGGAGGGGATGGCATTTTTTAAATATCCGGGCTTTTGCATAGAATATAGTCCAGATAAGTAATGAAGTGCATCCTGGAAACTCTGTCCCTGTTGTAGTATATGCAACCTATCTTTGGCTAAGCCCTACTCAAAGAAAATTGAATAAAGATCAGCGCATAACTTTTTGAGTAATATCACATAGAAAGCCAAACTTATTGAAAATGGGATTCTTCCTTTTTTCATGTCCTCCCTGCTCAAAAATCATGAAGATGTATTCCTTAGCTTTTGAGTAATTATGAACATTGACAAACAAGCAGATAGATAAACAAATAAACAAACACACCAAAAAACATAATATTTCTGGTCATAAAATAATTCAAATTCTATCCCATATTTAAAGTGCTTAATTTCTACTTAAAAGTAGCCTCTTATGTCCTGTTCACACAGTTCTCTATTGTTGTAATATCTTGTATTTGAGTTTTGCTTTACGACCTTGTCCTTGTGAATCCAGAAGGAGACCTTTTGTCTTGGAAACCAGGATGTACATGTTTTCACTTACATTGAAAGTATATAAACCCTTTCCAAAAACCCATACATGCTGAAAATGCAGTCCATGTTATGGTGAATGCAACCTTCCCAAGCCTTTTACTCGGCGATGGAACAGACTCCAAGAATGTCACATACATTCTGAGATAAAGGTCACCTTTAATTTAAGAATATCCTTGAATTTTATCCTCCTTTAAAAACACTCAGTTTCACAAAGCCTCGTTCCTTAAAGGAGACCTTGAAAACTCCCTTGAATTTCAAGGAAGCTAAGCACCTACCTTAAATTTAAGTAAGTGTCCTTCAAAGAATGTTTAATAAATTTAAAGATCATTTGCTCCAAACTTAAGTTTCAGGGAAGACCTTTGGTAAGGAAAGTTGAAGGAGGCTTTGTGAAAGTGAAATGTAAGGTGGCCTTCCCAAAGGAAAAAAATGAACTTTCTTTACTACAGGAGGTCCTTCCAAACGAGGCTTCATGAAACCAGCCCCAAATCTTAAGGAGGCTTTATCAAACCAGTCCTAGGTGTATCATTCACGCTACAGGATGTGTAACTTGCGGTTATAGGCATTTTGGTGTAACACCCCTGTCCTTAAACTACCATCAGAGGTTTGTATGCGACCTTATGACACAGTGACGAAACATCCATTTACCTCCTCTTGCCTTATGTCGCTCTGTTACACCAAAAGACGACTGAGTCACAACCTTATATACACCTTGGACTATATCTTAGTTACCGTGGCAATAACGTTATCTGCACATGCTCAGATTCGTCTGCATATGCTAATGGTATGATATACAGCGGAAGAAATGTTAAACATTTTGAAACTTCCATAGGACACCCATTGTAATGGACGATTTGCCACTGTTTCACAGGGACACAAACAAATCTCAGACAGTAGTTAAAGTGTGGAACTTTGTGAAGTATGTGTAAGTCACAACAACCAAGTTCAAATTCTATTTTAAAAAGGACAACACCATTGAGACACAGGATTAAGAAATAAGCTATGATAAGCTTTAAGAAAGAGGTTAGACTTAAGATTATTTTGGTTAATACACTCGCCTCCCACCTCTGAGGTCTGTGGTTCAAACCAAACACCTAGGCGAGAAAATTGGTAGTTGCTTACCCATGCCCAGCAGTTTACAGTGCAGAATCTTGACCAATTGGTATGTCTTGGATTCCTCTGTCAGTAAATTACCAGTTATGATATAGCCTATTTGTTGTTGATAGTGACGTCAAACCCAAATAAATGAACTAACAAAACTTTCTGAAAGGAGGTAATAGAAGAGGAAGCAAGAATCTCATTAAGGGATTCATTTTACTCTGTCAGTATATGACAAAAGTGAAACTGTAATCAAACTGTTAGATTTATGAATGGATGAGCAAAAACTGTGGACCCATGAAAATTTTTCAATCACCCCAACACCATTCAATAATCTACAGATGTAAAATGAAAGAATTATAGCATTACTTATAAATGAGTAATGTGACTTACCTGTGAAATAATCACCATTATGGTTCCAAATAGGCGAACTCCTACCGACTGAAATCTCAGCTCGAGATACTGAAAAATGAGCAAATGTAGAAAATTAGGTGGTAATTCTAAATTTGGAAAAATACATGTATGGCAAAAAATCAGTTTTTCGAGGGTGTATACCTTATCATATTTTAATTTTCATTTATTGCAAGTGCCCAATATTCTTAATTAATGAACAATTCTTTCTGCTCAGTGATTATGTGGGGATGGCATCCCGGGTGCCAGTCCAGTCAGTGGCTTCTGGGGTGTTTTAATAAAATTATTCTTGTTTGTAGTTGCCCTATTTTATGATTGGTTGACCTTAAGTTGACCTGACTTCCTATGAATTCCCGCTTTTGGAAGCCATCTTCACTTGTAAATTTTAAACCAAGGAGGAAACACCTCTCTTATAAAACAAAAATTTTATTTCGAATTTTCGATTTTACACTAATTGTTTTAGAAACTCTGGAGCTTCAGCCACAATACTGAAACCTCAGAGTTTCAGTATTTTTCAGAGTGAATGGCAAGTTGGTGATCCAGGAAGGCGTTCTTTTGTTGCCCGTCGATTGAAGTGATAATTGACATATGTGCGTTCGCTCTGGGATTCATCTCTTGGAGCTTCATTGAAGGGCTGTATAAATTTTATTACTTTATATTTTGGTCATCCAAATTTTGAACGCGCACATTTCAATTGTCAGTCAGTGATTGATTATTCCAGAAAATGCCGAAAAAATTCTTCAAGTGCAAGGCTTGTGGGGACACGCATGAACGACCCATTAATTCCAAATGCCAGCATATTGACAATATTGAAACCAGTGATTTAGATGGTGACAGTGTTAGTGAAGCAGGACAAATGGACATTAACCAACAAATTCTGCATGAACTGAAGCAACTGAGTGGCAGAATTTCGAAAGTGGAACAGAAAGTTGACAGTCAGGACAAGGGACATTTTGATTCACCAAAATCTGTCAATAGTGCCACTTCGACGGCGTCATCCAGCCAAGTCGACGCGGATCTGGTACTCCCTACACTGACGGGACTGAAGAATGCCAAGCATCTCCAGACACAGGTGGACCAGAGGTTACAAGAACTACAGGCCATCAACATGCAAGGCAAGTTCAAATCCCAGAGGGGAGGGTCTAGTGATACTGTGTGGTGTAAGAGGGAGGTGCCTTGGCCTCAAAATTTTATACTCTCGGGGTCGAGTAAAAGTAGAACATCCTATGATAGCTTGTCAATGTCACAGTGGGTTTCGGGCTTTAGTGCCATAATCCGGGAAGAGTCGGATCCGGAAACCAAAAATCAGATGTTGGAATATTTGTCGGATCTAATGGAAGATTCTCACGATTTCGGGTGGCAGTCAGCCAAGGCTGCTCACGTGGTTCTTCTGTGCAAAATGGAAGAAAATAAAATTTCCTGGAACGAAACCACAAAAATCGACCGCGTTCGCAGGGTACATGCCCAACGATTGGTTACCACTGGCCATAAGAAAGTCAATAGCAAAGATAAACCGATACCTTGCAGATATTTTCAAAAGGGAACGTGTGGCCAAACTAAAGATCACGAAAACAATGGTCAAATGTATTTACATGTCTGTGCCAGTTGTTTTGCATCTGGTAAATCACACACTCACCCACAAAAAGATTGTAAACGGTCAAAAAACGACCAAGGCACTGCCTAAGTGCAGTGCTTACCTCAAATGTTATTGATCATAGAAGTTTTGATACTAGAATTGTCATTTCTAAAGTTGTAAATAATGGTGAAAGTATGAATTGGAGACATGACTGGTTTAAATGTATTAACAGATCATATAGTGAGGTTGTCAAGAACGTGAGTGTGAACAAAAACAACCAGGTAGACGATTATCCCTGGTTTTCACGTGGGGCTCATAAAGACGTGGTAAATACAACCAAAGTCACGAATCGTGACAAGTGTCATAGCAAAGTACGATGTCCATATCAAAACCACAGACTTAAACATGACCCCAAAGGGCAGGTCCATAGCTTAACTCGTACTCTGGTCTCTAACCAAGATGTACCAGTTTTTAACGAAGCCACAGCTAAAGCTAAACCCAAGGTTAGAGATATTTTTCCAGCACATTGCCACGATTTTCCACAAAAAATACCAGATAGTCACCACTTGTGGGTTTCACAAAACAACGTATTCTCACCTCTGGTCTGTCACAATAGCTTTGCTCCGTTAGCTGCACCAATTCTTGATCATGGTGAAAAAGTAGTAATACAAGAGCTCCAAGGTGGCACTGTGGATGCTGAAGGTAAGGCTGGAAAAAAGTATTGTAACCAAAGCAAGGGGCGTTCAAACACAGTGATTCAGGGCACAGGACAGAATGGCACGGTAGGTGGCGCCAGCAGCGTTGCTGGTCCCTCAAAAGCACTTAATACTCGTGTCGACGACCGTCAGTTCCTTGCTACTAATACCACTGTGGACAAATATGACTTAGCACTCAGGTTCAAGTCCAAACATAAAAATAAGATTGAACAGTCAGCCAACTCTGAAATCCTGAAGCTATGGGATGGTCAAACAGTGGGGAAATTTGGTTATATCCCATTAACTGAGCAAGTCGTAGTCAGTGACCAACAAATATCCCTAGTTAATCCTGATCTGCTACAGGTTCATGGTAAAGTTAAACAAACTGGAACTTACAATTTTCTTGGGGCCCAGATACCAATACCGTCTCAACTCAAGGTGAAGGCTTGGGAGGCCAACTTAAAAGGCTATTGGGACAAACAATTAGTGCCTTTAATCAAATATGGATTTCCCTTGAGTTTCAATCACAATATCGACCTCATATCCACTAAAGTTAACCACAGCTCAGCTAGGCAGTTCCCTCTGGAGGTAGAAGGTTACCTAGAAGAAGAAAAGTCCTTCAATGCTATACTAGGTCCATTCTCTGAACCCCCCATACCAGGCCTGCATATATCCCCCTTCCTTACGAGAGAAAAGAATGGAGGAACCAGTCGCAGAGTCATTGTGGATCTTAGTTTCCCTCCTGGTTCTTCAGTGAATGCTGGGGTTGACCCCAACTCATATTTAGGTTCTGAATTCTTACTTACCCTTCCTTCTATTGATTACATAACTGGTCAAGTCCTAAAACTGGGAAAAGGTTCACTAATTTACAAAATAGACATATCCAGAGCTTTCAGGCATATCAAAATTGATCCCTTGGATTATAATTTGTTAGGTCTTAGTTTCAAATCTTATTTCATTGATACATGCCTGCCATTCGGGTTCAGGCATGGTTCAGCCATGTTCCAGCGCCTGAGCGACTCAATTAGGTACATGATGTTGTGTAGAGGTCATCATGTGACCAATTATATAGATGATATCATTGGGCAGGCCACTAGGTCCCAGGCTGAGTCATCTTTCAACACCCTTTACAATCTCCTGGGGGAATTAGGTCTGGATATCAGCAAAAAGAAGTTGGTCCCTCCCTCCACCCAGGCTTTATGCCTAGGGGTCATGATAAATACTGAAAATTTCACCATCTCTGTCCCTGATGAAAAATTGGCAGAAATCAAGGAAGTGTGTTCGCAATGGCAGCTCAGAGACCATTGCAGCAAACGCGACCTTCAGTCTTTATTGGGTAGGCTGCTGTACGTTACCAAATGCGTCAAGGCATCTAGACCTTTTCTGAACAGAATGCTCGAGCTTCTAAGGCAAGCAGACAGACAGGAGAAAATCGTTCTCAGTGAAGACTTCCATAGAGATCTGAACTGGTTTTCTAGGTTCTTGACAAAGTTCAATGGGGTGGCGTTCTTTTCGCATGATCCAGTTCATTTTCACATCGAATTGGATGCCTCGCTTCAAGGTCTAGGGGCTGTTTGTGGCAATGAAGTTTATGCTGTTCCAGTCGAATTAGGTTACAAAGGTTACCAAATTGTTCATCTTGAAATGTTGAATATTCTTGTCGCAATGCGAGTGTGGGCCCACATTTGGCATGAAAAAAGAGTAGTCATACACTGTGATAATCAGGCAGTCGTGGCAGTCATTAACTCAGGCAAAACTAGGGACCCTGTCCTTGCGGCCATTACTAGGAACATAGCAATGCTCACTGCCACTCATGATATTAACCTCAAGTTAGTTCACATTCTAGGCAAACACAACATAATTGCTGACGCCCTTTCTAGGATTGGTTTACATTCTAACTACCAAGTCCAGCTCCATCATCTTATACCCCATCATACTTGGCTTGAAGTTCCAATTGAATTGCTTGAAATAGACTGGTCTATATAACTTTCAGATTCCAACCCTCAGATTCAAGCTCTGTCAAGAGATGCGTCCTCTAGAATTCGAGGTGCCCTTGCTGAATCCACCACAAGGTCGTATGACAACATGTTTCGAGTGTTTCTTGCTTTCATTATTTTCGCCAAGTTTCCTCTCTCAGCTCTAACAGCTGACCATGTACTCTGTTTCCTTGAATTTCTGGCCTCAAACAATGTGTCCCACTCTGCTATTGTCAACTACTTATCAGCTATCAAGACCAAAGTGACCATGTTTGGCCTTTCCAGTGCCAGTTTCACTGACCCTAGACTAAGATATTTCAGTCGTTCATTAGCCAGAAATGCAGCTCTTAAAGTCACCCTCAAATCCATCATTGACATTCCCATTCTCTCACAAATATCTCAAGTGTGTGATTCCATGTATATGGGTTTTGTATATAAATCAGCCATATTGTTGTCGTTCTTCAGTTTCCTGAGGATATCAAATCTAGTCCCTCACTCAATTGCCAAATTTGATCCACTGAAACAGCTGGCTAGGGGGGACATATTTTTTGCTCCCCCAGGGGCTCACATACTCCTTAAATGGTCAAAAACCCTCCAGATGAATAACTCAGTAAGACTGGTGAAAATTCCCCACTTGGGCTCTTCCCCCATCTGCCCTGTTACAGCCCTTAGAACCCTCCTCTCCCTTACCCCCTCAGGCCCCAACAAACCCCTTTTTCAAGTTAAACTCAGGCAGCAATGGGTTCCATTGTCAGACACCAGATTGAGGAAACATTTTTCCACAATTTTGGCTAGATTGCAGCTATCTCAGTCAAATATCACCTTTCACTCACTTCGACGTTCAGGTGCCACCTGGGCTTTCAATGCCAAGGTGCCTCTACAGAATATCCAGAGTCATGGCACCTGGACGTCAGAGTGTGTGTGGTCCTACATTACCCAGGACCATCAGGCCTCAGATGCTGTGGCCCTCACATTCCAACGTTCCCTACAAACATGATACTTATACTGGGGTTTGGGGTTCATACATCCTCCCCTATGACCAAAACTGCCAAGTAAATAACATAATTTGGCACAAGGTGCTATTATACCACTCAAACAGTTGTAAACATGTAACCTTGTTTAAGGCCACCTTAAATGGCCCAGTCAACAATACTATCACATGAATCCATTATCAGGTAATTTAGCAAATTTAAGGCCTCCTTAATGTTAATTTTACTCTTAACTGATTAGCTCATACTATGGTCCCCTGTTAGGGACACAACCTAATTAATCTTAGGTAGCTAATATGACCCAAGACCTATGGTCTTATTTTAGGCCACTTACTGGCCAGTTCACTTTAAGACCACTCTTAACCCAAATGTAATTGCTAGCTTTACTTATACTGAACTGTTTTACTTGAGGCCACGTTACTTGGCCATGTCATACTAAGATGACCTTAACTTTTAAATGTTTTAGTATAAGGCCCCTTTAGGGCCAACCTTGTTATTAGTGTTTTAACACAAGTTTAGGTCACCTTACCATATCAGTAATTTATGGTGACCTTATGTATACTATTGCTGTTAATGTTACTGTAACTGTTAAACTATCAAAGAATGTACATACATAGTTTAGCGTATTGTGTTAACATAGTAAATACTAATAAATTTTTAATCCCCACCTGTGTGTTATTATACTAGCTAGGACACTGTGTGGGGATGGCATCCCGGGTGCCAGTCCAGTCAGTGGCTTCTGGGGTGTTTTAATAAAATTATTCTTGTTTGTAGTTGCCCTATTTTATGATTGGTTGACCTTAAGTTGACCTGACTTCCTATGAATTCCCGCTTTTGGAAGCCATCTTCACTTGTAAATTTTAAACCAAGGAGGAAACACCTCTCTTATAAAACAAAAATTTCCCTCTTACCCTCCCTAGAGCCACTGGCAGGTCTTACAACTGTACATGATTGTACCCTGTACTAGTTTGTATTTGTAGAAAATTGCCGTGTCCAGCTGACGGTTGGGCAGTTGCAATGGTCAAGTCAAGCAGGTCATCGAGGTCAAGGTCATCAGACCTCAGCCATTGGTCCAGTCTCACCTTTCTGACCTTCCTTAAGATGGCAGGTCTGCAGATCAGCTGAAGTTTGAAGGGTGTCTTCCTGGTCTCCTTCTTGTCAACAGAGACATAATAAATCTTTAAATCTGATAATTAGTTTAAAGTAGTTCCATCCTGTGTGAGACTTGGACTGTATGCTCATATGCTATCAATATCATAGAAGATATATTTTGGTTTTCCTCCTGGCAGCCAGCGCCGCCGTCCGGAAGCCAAGTAAGGATTGTTCCAGTTTGAGCTTAAGGGGCTGTATTGCTCAGTCACGTAGGGAGCCAACTGTTGAGCTAGTGTCTGGCTGTCAGAAGGAAATTCTGTACAAACGCTTCATAAATGCTTAAAAACTGTTTTAATGTTATCATGTTATCTTCTGCTTATGTGCATTGCATGTTGTTTTATTCTGTTGTTCTGACCTCACTTATCTGACCTTGGCTTTGACCTTCCTGGCAATTCGGGGTTCATACATCCTCCCCTATGACCAAAACTGCCAAGTAAATAACATAATTTGGCACAAGGTGCTATTATACCACTCAAACAGTTGTAAACATGTAACCTTGTTTAAGGCCACCTTAAATGGCCCAGTCAACAATACTATCACATGAATCCATTATCAGGTAATTTAGCAAATTTAAGGCCTCCTTAATGTTAATTTTACTCTTAACTGATTAGCTCATACTATGGTCCCCTGTTAGGGACACAACCTAATTAATCTTAGGTAGCTAATATGACCCAAGACCTATGGTCTTATTTTAGGCCACTTACTGGCCAGTTCACTTTAAGACCACTCTTAACCCAAATGTAATTGCTAGCTTTACTTATACTGAACTGTTTTACTTGAGGCCACGTTACTTGGCCATGTCATACTAAGATGACCTTAACTTTTAAATGTTTTAGTATAAGGCCCCTTTAGGGCCAACCTTGTTATTAGTGTTTTAACACAAGTTTAGGTCACCTTACCATATCAGTAATTTATGGTGACCTTATGTATACTATTGCTGTTAATGTTACTGTAACTGTTAAACTATCAAAGAATGTACATACATAGTTTAGCGTATTGTGTTAACATAGTAAATACTAATAAATTTTTAATCCCCACCTGTGTGTTATTATACTAGCTAGGACACTGTGTGGGGATGGCATCCCGGGTGCCAGTCCAGTCAGTGGCTTCTGGGGTGTTTTAATAAAATTATTCTTGTTTGTAGTTGCCCTATTTTATGATTGGTTGACCTTAAGTTGACCTGACTTCCTATGAATTCCCGCTTTTGGAAGCCATCTTCACTTGTAAATTTTAAACCAAGGAGGAAACACCTCTCTTATAAAACAAAAATTTCCCTCTTACCCTCCCTAGAGCCACTGGCAGGTCTTACAACTGTACATGATTGTACCCTGTACTAGTTTGTATTTGTAGAAAATTGCCGTGTCCAGCTGACGGTTGGGCAGTTGCAATGGTCAAGTCAAGCAGGTCATCGAGGTCAAGGTCATCAGACCTCAGCCATTGGTCCAGTCTCACCTTTCTGACCTTCCTTAAGATGGCAGGTCTGCAGATCAGCTGAAGTTTGAAGGGTGTCTTCCTGGTCTCCTTCTTGTCAACAGAGACATAATAAATCTTTAAATCTGATAATTAGTTTAAAGTAGTTCCATCCTGTGTGAGACTTGGACTGTATGCTCATATGCTATCAATATCATAGAAGATATATTTTGGTTTTCCTCCTGGCAGCCAGCGCCGCCGTCCGGAAGCCAAGTAAGGATTGTTCCAGTTTGAGCTTAAGGGGCTGTATTGCTCAGTCACGTAGGGAGCCAACTGTTGAGCTAGTGTCTGGCTGTCAGAAGGAAATTCTGTACAAACGCTTCATAAATGCTTAAAAACTGTTTTAATGTTATCATGTTATCTTCTGCTTATGTGCATTGCATGTTGTTTTATTCTGTTGTTCTGACCTCACTTATCTGACCTTGGCTTTGACCTTCCTGGCAATTCGGGGTTCATACATCCTCCCCTATGACCAAAACTGCCAAGTAAATAACATAATTTGGCACAAGGTGCTATTATACCACTCAAACAGTTGTAAACATGTAACCTTGTTTAAGGCCACCTTAAATGGCCCAGTCAACAATACTATCACATGAATCCATTATCAGGTAATTTAGCAAATTTAAGGCCTCCTTAATGTTAATTTTACTCTTAACTGATTAGCTCATACTATGGTCCCCTGTTAGGGACACAACCTAATTAATCTTAGGTAGCTAATATGACCCAAGACCTATGGTCTTATTTTAGGCCACTTACTGGCCAGTTCACTTTAAGACCACTCTTAACCCAAATGTAATTGCTAGCTTTACTTATACTGAACTGTTTTACTTGAGGCCACGTTACTTGGCCATGTCATACTAAGATGACCTTAACTTTTAAATGTTTTAGTATAAGGCCCCTTTAGGGCCAACCTTGTTATTAGTGTTTTAACACAAGTTTAGGTCACCTTACCATATCAGTAATTTATGGTGACCTTATGTATACTATTGCTGTTAATGTTACTGTAACTGTTAAACTATCAAAGAATGTACATACATAATTTAGCGTATTGTGTTAACATAGTAAATACTAATAAATTTTTAATCCCCACCTGTGTGTTATTATACTAGCTAGGACACTGTGGCGATACAAATTTTATTTTCATTAAATGATCTTAGATATGAAAACACATTAATCTATAACGGAAATATATAAATGAAAAGTATCAATGTTACAAAATATCTTCACAATAATGAATCATGGAAGGTTTCTGATTAAAATAGATTTATAGTCACATAACTGTCCAATATTTGAAAATGATGGACTTTTGACAAGGTCTCAAAAGAAAGAGACATCAATAAAGGTTCATTATTTTAAAATATTTCACACTTGCCATTAACCAATACAGATTGGGTTGGATTACTTTGGTGAAAAAGGTCTCGGGTATCTTAATGAATATAGGCTCAAAAGTACACATTTTGTATTCATCTGAAATAAGTAGTAAGTATGGCATGTGCCCGTGAATACAAAATAATACATTCCTCCATGTATAGCTTTCTATATCCACCAAATACGGCTTTTATGTAGATAAAACTTTAAGATTTAGTTTCCCTGAAATTACATCTTTTAGTTACAATACATTTGTGCCAGATATTTTCATTTGATTGGCTGAAAGATGATCCCATGACTCTTTATAAATTCAGGTATGACAATGGTATAGTAGATCAAAGGGCAGTATGGTGCATCACAAAAAGGAAAACATCCACATAAATATATATCCTTTATGATAACTAACAATATATAACTTATTCTTTACACTTGAATAGAAGTGTCATTTTCATTCATGGCATATTTATTTATATACTTATACATATGTTTATATAGGTATAAATTATTTTATAATGAAAAATCGGAATTTTAAAATCAGTTAAAAATAAGAATCATTTATCGTTGTCCAAGGGCAATGCCTACAGCACTGGTGCTGCTTGACTTGTCTGCAGTCTTCGATACTATCGATCATGAAACACTCCTTTCCTGTTTGTCAGTTATGTACGGCTTTGTCGGTTTTGTCCTAAAATGGTTTCCATCCTGCCTCCAGGATCATTTTCAATCAGTCTAGATTAAACCCGACAGTATGCAAGACAAAGTATCATAGAGTTGACAGAAATAGTATTATCAAACTTTATAATACTACTCTAGAACAAATACATAGTACCAATCACGTTGAATATAAAGAAATCTGTCAACTCAACCGTCCACAGGCATTTAAAACACAACAATAAAATATCATACAATATAAACACTATGACGCCACACTAATAAACTAAAATGATTAAAAGAAAGCTTTAATAAAATAACACTTGTAAAACTTCACAAGAAGAACTTCAAAACAGAAACTTTTACATATTAAATACTAATAAAATTGCGTCCTTTCAGTTTGACTTCCCTCTCAAGAGTGAGGAATCTGTTATTTTAGCGGGAAATTTTTAATGAAAGGTCAGGGGTCAACCAATAGCATTTAATAGGGACAAACAAGAAATACTTTTTTGCAAGGAACCAGAGCAATGAAATGTGTGGTACCTTTGCACCCCACCCCCACATTGACTCATTTCTTGTCAAGATTCTGGGCAATTGTCTCTTCCCCACAGATGTTGCTCGCAATCTGGGTGTTCTGTTTGTTGCAAAGTTTCGTTTCACCAATCACATAAATTCTGTCATCAAATCTTGTTTTATTAGCCTCAGGGACATTCATCGTATCAGGAGGTTTCTCTCCATTGATACATCAGTGGTGATTGCAAATGCTCTGGTCAGCAGTCGTTTGGATTATTGCAATTCTCTATTTCGTAGTTTGTCATCCCAAAATGCTACTAGGCTCCAATATGTTCAAAATGCTCTTGCATGGTTTATCACTGGTGCTTCTAACTTCACTCACATCACATCCAGTGTGAAAACACTTCATTGGCTACCTATTAGACAACGAATTATCTTTAAAGCCTTAGTTCTTGTGTACAAGTACCTCACTATTGGCCAGCCTAGGTATTTTGCACCATATCTCTCCTTGTACAAATCTGCCGTGAACACAAGACACTCAACCCCCAAAAATATGTTTCTCCAGGTTCCTCATTATTGTTTTTCCATCCATAAATCAAAAGTCTACTTCAACAACAGTTTCTCATATGATGCCCCAAAGTTATGGAATGATCTTTCACATGATATAGACAGTGCTCCAAATCTCTCATGTTTCAAAAGTCAACTAAAAACCTACTTATTTCAGAAATCATTTCCACCTTACTTTCTAACTACCAACACTGGATTGCTTCCCTGGGTATGATTAATGAACTGCATGGTGTGCCTTAAAATCCGTAGATATGGAGATTAAGCACTTGGACAACTAATTGAATGATTGATTATTGATAATGAAACAAAGTGGCATTTGATTTGGCACAGGAAAACATATGTTAAGGCTTTAAACCTTTAAACGGCTGCACACTTTTTTATTTAAGATTAATTTTATTAAGTTGTTAGGTGATAGTCATATACAGTGAAAGGGACAAAAATCAAAGTGCACATCATATTTATAAGTACAGTATAAACCTATATTATTGCAATTTATCCATATAATTGCCAAGTGTAACTACGTACCCTAATAAATCAAAATGGTGGCCAATTTAGGAGTCTTTGTTATAGTGTAAAGTGGTCTGAAAACCAGTGTATATGAAAACTTGGGAATCACTGAAGATTATGCCAGATATCAAGTAAAAGTTGAACATACCTCATACGCACTCGTAAGCTTCAAGTTAAACAGTAACGGCACAAATGTGAAGGCTGAAATTAATGCTGCTAAGGACATTCCAATCACTCCCATGAAGAACTGTATTCCATAGAGATACACCTCTGCAGGCTTTCCGAGCATTGCGACAGCACCATTATGTGACACTAGTAACGACAGAGCCACAGGCAACCATTGTAGATTCCTATTGCCCATAAGAAATTCTTCTTTGGTTTGCTTCTTTGAGTCAGCAATGGCATAGTAAACACCAATAGCACAGGATGCTAGCAGCAGGATGGCGAAGATTGTGTAATCCAGCCAGTGGAAGGTTGCTAAGGCAGCTGACATGTTGTCACCAGATTCTACAATTATTAGCATAACTTTGCATATACATATGACTTAAATACATGTATTGATATTTCAGTATGGATAAAGTATTGGGTCTTATCTGGCACTTTGGCCTGATGGAGAATAGCCAGCCTTGGAAGTCAGAGGACCTTGGTGCAATGCCAGGTACAGACAGATACAAAGGGACTGAGATGGGGTCCAAAACTGTCAGTCCCCTGTCATTGGGTCCCGTCCTAAATGACAGATCAAGGAACCTCTTGGCTTATGATCTTAACTCGTGTAGGAATATTAACGTCTGACCTTGTAAAATCTGACCTTTATCAGTGTCTATTTCAGTATGATTTCCTAGAAATTACTGAGCACTTTTTTCAATATAAGCTTGTCATTTAAAACTTATAACAAGAAATGAAAATCCTTGATTCATAACTTGAATGACTATTTTGAGATCTATTTTGAGGTTAATCAGCTTTATCACTGTGATTAATGAAACATGATTATTTTGAACGTATGTCACACCAATAACATGATATTGTGTGGAACAGTGATGGAATATCAATCATTATGGAACAATAAATATGAAATGCATTGAAGGTGCCAAACCAACAGGTGTATGTAAAATGCTTTTAAATGGCTGAGTTATGTCAAAATGTAGTTATTAAGGCTAAAACGACCTTCTAATTCGTGAACTGGCTAAACATTTGAAGTGACCATGTCTTTACCAGCTAACTTTCCATAAATGCTTTACTTGTGCTTCCCAAGTGGTATTATTTTAATTATAGCAAATAAGCATTAACCTTTAAATGAAATACATGAAAACAATAGTTTCTTACTGCATGATAACAAGTTACATGACACGGCAATGTAACTTCATCGCAAAAACAAACGCCTCTGATCAATAGGTTAATACCAATATTCATCCTGTTTCCTGGTTTGAACAGTACAATCCTGTAAAACCTTTGATCAGAAACTTTGTAAAGCAATATGACACAGTTTCAGACCCCAGCGACCCATTTCTTATTACAACGGTCAAGAAGGCATCATTGTCAAGACCATATGACCTGTATACCTAAAGATTCATCAGGTGTTTCTTAGTCCAGCAAAGATCCCACTAATTTTTGAGTGTCATCTTATTCACCCTCTTAATGCAAAAAACCCATATTTTCACATTAACTTATTATTGCATCCCTCTGTGTAGTTCTGCATTCTTCAATTTTATTTATTTATTTGGAGTTTTACGTCGCTTTCAACACTGTACAGGCCATATCACAATGGGTAGTTGGAAGGGCAGAGGAAACCAGTACATACAGTTTGTTAGTGTTCTTTACTGTAAACTACCGACCGAAGGCAAGCAACTACTAGCTTTCCCACTTGAGGTCGTGCCAGGAACCGAACCCTGGCTTCAGAGGTGGGAGGTGAGAGTGTTACCACTCTGCCATCGTGGCCCTGTTTCTGCATTCTTCATGTGCTCTTGTTCAACTAATAATTCTTTAAAGTTTAAAAATACTGTTTGTCTTGGCACACGCCTTAGAAAGGTTAAATGAAGTTATAAATAAATCTGAATTCTAGACAAAAATAATAGCACAGTAATACAAAATTACACTTTGTAAGCTTTTGTTTTGATGTCAATCCAGTGCATGGATTTTGGGTAAAAACTTTAACATCATCATCCCTTTAAAAGCCACCTGAAACGTTAATTGACATAATATTATTTTGTTCACTAAGTCATTTATATCTGGCATTTGGGTACTTGCATATTTTTGTCCAAAGAAAATCACTAAAACGTAACAGGAGACAAGTGCAACTAATCAATCTTTGGTTCAGTGGTGTACTTATTCACAGATGGGAGAAGAATTAGCATCATATATTTTCAGACTTTTTTTTATAAGTAACATTGATGGTTAAAAGTTTATTTCTTATAGATGGTATACTCTTTTGGTCTATTTGACCAGAATTAATATGGTCTAAAATTTATAATTATGGATTCATTTGAAATTAAATTAAATAAAACTTGAAGTTTGTAAAGTATTTGTTTAATAATGTTTATGGCACGTTCACATTTCTACGAGTAAGAGGCTTCTATTTAAGATTGAAAAGTCTAGTAAAACGGGTAATAGATAAGATAAAGTGGTATAAAGTGTACATATTTTCCCAATGTGCATCATGTATACTGAATTACAAACTAATGCCAAATTCATACCCATCCGATGAGAAACCCATTTAAAAACATATCATTATATTTTGAGACCTAGTCATAGCGTGCTTTGCATGAAAGAAAAATGCAGATATTTTAAATTGATAAAACTTTCACTGCCTCAGCTTTTTAAAGGGTTTAAAACTTTATAACAATCTTCCACAGGAAATAAAAAGTTCCATTACTCTGGGTCAATTTAAAGTAAAACATTTAAGAAAACGTGAGTTAAGAATGGTGGTCTAAACATAAAAAGACAAATAAAAATTTAAAAATTCAATAACTATTTGAAAAAAAAATGGAATTGATTATATAAATAATATTTATGAATTGAGCATAAGTTGGACATGTGTGAACTGAACATAAGTTGGAAGTTTTTACCTTTAGATATTACACCTTCAGCTGAGCTTTATTATTACAACTTTGTAATATTATTATTGTGTTGTATGTCATAAGTCAGCTGAAAAAAAGAAATTAGTATTATAATTACTGTTTCCAATTATCATATGACGTCATTCGTGTAATACAACAAGTATTTTTTTATGTATTTTCAGTGCCCTTGGTTCAAAATCCTTTTTCTAGCTAGTTTATCATTTTTTACAATTGACAGAATAGGCCAAAAATCGGAGGAAACCCTAGTGCACTTATTTTCTGAGTGTCGATAGGTATGCACAATGTGTACTACTGGATAAACAAAATATTAAGCTTAAATTTGAATTTTAATCAAATAACCTTGACATTTAGAATATCTGAGGTCTGATAAGTCATTTTGGCCTCTAATTTTTATTGTGATAATAACAATGTATTATAATTTTAATTTGGAAAAAAATATATTAATGTAGGTTGGTTGTAGAAATTAATCAAAAATGCATTTCTTGAACAAGATCAGTTATCGATGTTGCAATGGAAGAACAAATTTGATCAAATATGGCAAAAGTGGAAAAAAAACCTTTAACAGAAATTGAAACAATGGAAATCTGAGTGGTTATCAAATCAACTATTATGTGAAGTTATTGTGATATTTTTGTGCTACTTTTATGATAAGAGGATTTGCTATGTTTTAAATAAAAATATATTTGCATAAATCAAGATAAACGTTGTAAACCATATCTCTAATATCCATTATATATATTAATACACGAAACCACTTAATTAATCATTTAATGAAATGCAAACATAAAAGTTGTAAACCATATCTGTAATATCAATTACATATATATATATATATATATATATATATATATATATATATATATAAATACACGAAACCACTTAATTCATGATTTAATGAAATGAAAACATAAAAGTTGTAAACCATATCTGTAATATCAATTACATATATATATATATATATATATATATAAATAGACGAAACCACTTAATTCATGATTTAATGAAATGAAAACATATTTCTATATCTCTTATTTCTGATGAAATTTGTATCCATGAAATATTCTTTTATTATTTACTGTTTGCTGTATGAGAATTGTTTTGTGTGGAAAACTTGGGGTTGGGCTTAACGCTTTGAAACAAAGACTTAAATATTTACTTTATACTTTATATTTTTTCCACTTGAAGGGATGTAAACAAAAAACTAAGTATATAAAACAACTCCCAAAAGTTATCCTAGGAAAGTTTTTTGTGGTGACAAGGTTGTCTATTCCAAGAAGCATTTTACCTAAGATAAAATTTATCAAAGGATAGCAGTCACAAATAATATATTTTGAATAGAAATAGGGGATCACGTGACAACCTTCTAAACACTGTAGCTATTTTGTAAATTGCCAAAAATCGAGAAAATTAGTGTGATTTTTGTTCATCTAATAACAAGTATGCTTTTTTTTAATTTTTAGTACTTATTTAAAAAATAGAATAATATTGGTGTGAAATTGTATATATGTTCTTTACTACACTGTTTTAGAAAAGGAATCTTTTGTACATTTGTATCATATATATATATATATATATATATATATATATATATATATATATATATATATATTCTAAGCGTCTCGATATAACTCTTTGATGATAAACAAAATATGTGAGAGATAGGCTCTCTCATTGCATCCTGATAAACTCTGTCAAAATTACAATGGATATGATAGATTGTAATGGGACAGATTGGTAAGTGTGAACCCTGCTTACATATTTTGGAAATAAATATAATATACAAGTTATTAGTTTTCTCAGAAATGATACACCTGTGTTGACTTCTTAGATAAATATACATACCGGCATTAAGCCATATAATTTTACCCACAAAATACTTCATATTAAAATAATACACTTGATGTGAAGAAAGCCATTCACATTAATAATAACATTGCCATTTGAACTTGAAGAGTGTGCGTGTGGGGTGTCTCAGGGTTAAGTAATGTATTTAAAGGACCATCCAAGCTAATAGGAAAGTTAATACGATGATTGAAATTACTTTAAGATTTGATGCACTTTAGTTCATTTAAATTACACGTTATCTCATGCTTTTAGACTGTAAATCTATTTGATTCATAATATCATTTACTTCACAACAACAGTTTTGCCAAATCTTTGTCGACAATACCCCAATCTCTTGAAGTAGTAACTCAATTCCTTCAGATAATATTTCATTAGTTTTTAAATCAGCAAGTTATTTTGGATACTTGGAAGTAGAGCCCAGTAAACTCCATAATAATTTAGTACACTGAACTATTTACTGTCATATCATTCACATGTTCCATTATTTCACCCTGTAGCCTGGATAAGACACTTGCCTAATTGCAGTTGGGATTCAGAGGACCTGTGATCGATCCCAGGTACAGTGGTGCTCATCTGTCATTGGGTTATATCCCCAGGTTGATAAATGGTCATCCCTGAGACTCTGTCTTTCAGTTAGGTTTATTATCACTCACTAGAGTATATGTGCAGGGTGCATGGGTCAAATGGCACTTTGAGCCTTAGAGTAAAGGAGATATTAAGCAGAGCATAAATAGAATGAAGAAAAAGGATAACCATGACAATGCTTTTAAACTTTACTAAAGCCTCTCCTACATCATAAAATATGTGCATCTCCTGTTTATAGAGAAAAATCAGATAATTGGCAAGGGTCACTAAAGCTACATGTGTGAGTTTATAACAGAATGTCAAGGTTGTACAGACCCTGCAATGAAAATTGGTATGCACATTACTCTCTGTCTGCACGCAGTGTGGGTACAAACACGTATATGTCCTAATGGAAATATACGAGAAGCTTGGGCACGTGCGTTGTCCTTGCTAGTCTCACAAGTACTCCCCATTCATTTGTAGGGTTTGTAGGTGCTGTATAATACACCCGTGTGTATGTTGCATGCATATTCACCCACTGTGAGGCCTGTAGCTAGGCGCAGACTGTTCTTTGATATTCAAGTAGTGACACTCTTGTAGGGAGAATAGACCTTGTTTGCACATGCATATATTACCCCTTTACCAGGCTATGCTCGTATTTTTCAACAATATTCATAGAACACTTACGTGTATATGTTACAGTAAAATTTTCCTCGCGCAATGAAAACGCTTCCAAGGGCACACTCATATCATCCTAGATTTGGTGTTTCCATCACAATACAGGCAGTATAACCAGCAGTTATAGGCATTGTACAAAACTATTGTGTGAGGTTAATATGTGAAGTTATGACACAGTGGCAAAACCTCCATTTACTTCCATTCTCCTTATGTTGCCGTGCTAGACCGAAAGATGACTGAGTCACAACCTCATGTACACTGTGGACTACACCTTAAGTTAGTAGGTGGAAATTTTAAGCATTTTAAAACCTCCATAGGATGTGCAAGGTAATGAATGCTTTGTCACTGTGTCACAAGGTCACATACAAACCTCGGACGATAGTTGAAGATAGTCGAAGGACAGGGACATTTTGCCCAATGCCTATAACTGAGGGTTATACTCCCTGTAGTCTGACTTGGGCTTAAAGCGCACCAGCATGTGTTTTTGGATATATGACAAGATTCATATTGTTTTACCAACTCAAGTTGGTTGAGAAATCAAGTTAAAGTTTTACCAAACTACATGGATTTTATTGCAAAGTTTTAGGCTTGTGTGTAGTGATAGTGACATAGTTCATTATGCCGGAAAACAAGGAGACACCAGTCACTAACATTCAGAAGAGGACCACTGCGTCTGCGCGCGCCAGAATCTCCACAAAGAGAATGAAGAAATCAGTGCCCAATTCAGATCACTCATATATTCAAGAACAACCCGATACTAATGTAAGTACTGTCAAGCAACACCAATCAGCCCCGACAAGTGTCAATACACATAAAAAAGCAATATTAACACTATTACAGAGGCTTGATGAGTCCAACAAAGCACTTACAACGCGCATGGACAGAATGGAACAAAGATCCTTCAATTCTACACCGGTAGTACCACAGTCACACAGTCATGACTTGCAACACGCGACAACCATACCGCCACATAACGCCCTTGAGGGTGCACCAAATGTCCCAGATTACCCTGCTGTGAGGGGTTCAGACCTTATCACTCAGAACCAAGCGGCCTCCATGAATGGAGTACCTGTATTCGGGGCAGCAGCTGATCAGGCAGCAGCATAGGCGGAGGCGAACAGGAGGGAAGCCATACTGCCCAGTCTGGACGTTTTGAGATGGATGCCCGTGGTATCTGAAACTGTGACCAATCTCCTGTTGACATATAACATATAACGTACCACCACAATTGAGATGGCCCAATGATATCATGGCTCAAACGGAAGGAAACGGTTGACCTACGATGACCTGTCCTTCCCACAGTGGGTTTCTGGCCAATTGACCAACGTTTACAACATTAGCGATCCCGTCCCACTCAAACAAGCTCTCCTACAAGTCATCATGACAACCAGGGATGCTGCTTCTCTACCAAGGTCTGTGGTTAGGAATGCATGGGCTGTCTCCATGCACAAGGTGGAGGAGGGCTCATTGGACTGGTCACAGACCACACAATGGTCGTTAAACAGGCTTAGCACACCGCAGTCGGCTATGCGGTGCAGAAAAAAACCTGCAAATTCTAAAATGAGGACTCGTGCTCACATGAGAGTAACCATGGCAGTTATACCCATACATGCAATTTCTGCAATAAACAGGGAAGGGTTTTAACACACCCAGAGGTCAAGTGCTCATTCAAGGTCAAATCCTTGAACAGACAGAACATTAACAATAACAGCTAGGACAGCCAGCTACCACTTGAACACAACCAGTTAAAATGTAAATAGGGGGGAGGGAACAGTGGTTGTAAATATAATGCATGTGACAGTATGAACTTTAATGTTTGTAACAGCAATGAACTTGTCAATCAAAAAGTTTTTTATAAAAGTGATGATGTATTGTCTAAAAAAATTAACAGTAAATGTCAACATGTATATGAATTAACAAATAGTGTTGATCAGGTTTATAAGTTGGATGCAATGAACAATAATTTGATGTACAGTAATGTTGTATTTGATGAACGAGGGTGTACCAGCCAAGCTGGTGTTTGAGCAGATGATACTTGCTCAGTTGGGGACAACAATAAAAACAATAATGTTCAAAGCGTCCCAGAAGCTAATATGATTAGTGGTGTCTCGGTAGCACACGCCACAAATACCATTAATAGTACGTTTGAAAGGAACTTCTCTGATAATGCTTTCACCCAAAGTTTTAGACCAGGAGTCGCATATGTCACACTTGATCATGGCAATGGCAGTAGGTGTAAAAAAAACAATGATAAAGCAATTAAAAATTATAGAATTGACTTCACAAATTGGCATGTTGTTCTCAATCACATTGGGGTTATTTGTTATATTGTTAGTATTCCTGGACTGAAATTTGGGGCTAATCACAATACCTTTTATTATTTTTGCACCTCGGGGGATGGAAATGCCACCATTTACAGGTGTGACAAGGTACCCGATGGTATGCTCACTATTGTGTTGTCTTCTTGGTGGGCAATATGTTTAAACCATAATGTGACTTCAAAGGTAAATAACGAAAACATGGAGTTACTTGTTGACCCAAAAATTGTGCATGAAAACTATGAAAAAGACTATTGTTCAACACTATTTTATAATGCCATACGTTTCTTACATGTAGTGCATTATTGATAATATTATTAAGCATCAGGACAATATGATCAAACAGAGTGAAGATAAGCAAAACCAAAAGTGTGTACAGAGACAAATTAGTGTATGTTCAAGTTAAAATCATACTAACACATCACAGCAAGGCAATGTCTCAGAGTGTGTTCCTGTCGACTTAGGGTCGGAATTAGACTATTACACCAGTCAAGGTTTAACCGGAGAAGACATATACCAATCAGATAAGGCCCACGGCCACTTTACTTTGTCAGCTGATGAATTCGAGTTTGTGGGACCTGACAGGGAACCGGTTGAGATTGAAAACAAGCAGCAGTACCTTAGAATAGCTGAAATAATTAGGAAAACTGGGGTTCTAATTTATAAGAGAGCTAGGATTCCGATAAAATCAGGTTTGAATTTAAGTGCTTGGGAGCACCACCTCAAGGATTACACTAACAAGTACTTACTGCAGTATCTTAAGTTTGGGTTTCCCCTCTCTGTAAGAAATGCACAGAAATTGAATAACACTCATGTTACCAATCAATTCTCTGCCATTGCATACCCAGAGCAAGTCGACAAATACATGGAGAAGGAAAATTATTGAGCGCTATGTTAGGACCCTTCAATTCACCATCTTCTGAATTTTATCACTGCTCTCCCCTTCTTACTCGACCCAAAGAGGGCAACAAATGCAGAATTATACTAAATTTATCTTATCCTAGGGGTGACTCTGCCAACGACATGGTAGATAGACAATTTTTTGATGGGCAAGAATTCAAACTAAAATTTCCCTCTGTGGATGACATTGCTAAATAATGTCTGGCTGTAGCCAGAGAGGCTCTCCTTGCCAAAATTGACATAGCTCGTGCCTTTCGAAATTTAAGAGTAGACCCATCAGATGCATTAAAATTTGGCATAAAATGGCAAGGCCAGTATTTTCTTGATAGAGGGGTTGCTTTTGGCTGGGTTCATGGGAGTTCAGCTTTTCAAATGGTGTCCGACACCGTCATGTACGTCATGGCCAAGTGTCATCATAAAGTTTTGGCATAGCTTGATGATTACATCATCATTTCACATAAGAACATAGCTCATGCTGCTTTTCATGACCTTTCTGACCTCTTACAAGAACTAGGCCTCCCCATAAGCTTGGAGAAGCTTAATCCTCCATGTAAAAGCCTAACCTGCCTATGCATATACATTAATCTCAATGACAACACTCTCAGTATTGACCAAAGCAAGTTGCAAGAAATTTACTTTGAATGCTTGAAATTCCACAACAAAAAGCAGGTTACCAGGAGGGCTTTCCAGTCATTGCTAGGAAAACTGTTATATATCCACAAATGTGTCTCCCCAGCAAGAATATTCATAAATCGTATGCTTTCCTTGTTCAGAACTAGCCACCCTATCAATAGAATTACCCTCACTACCCAGTTCTTCAGAGATCTGGAATGGTTCATAAAATTTCTTCCAAGATTCAATGGGGTGACTTTCATTAGCAAAATGGTCATACCACACAAACACACCCTCCATATAGACGCCTCACTGACCGGCCTTGGAGGTGTATGGTTCAACAGAGTTTATGCAACCCCCATTGTTCCTCTGTTTCATTTCACTTTAAAAATTGTGCATCTAGAGATGCTGAATATTTTGGTTGCCATCAGGAAGTGGAGAGAACATTGGTCACACTCCAAGGTAAAGATATTCTGTGACAATATGGCCGTTGTCCAAGTGGTAGGATCAGGCAAAGCCAAAGACCCATACTTAGCTGCATGTTTGAGAAATTTATAGCTTCTTACAGCTTCTCATGACATTGAGCTAACAGTAGAACATATACAGGGGGCCAAGAATACCATAGCTGATTTCCTATCTAGATTATACTCTGAATTAAGCAGGTTGAAGAGTGAATATATTTGGGAAAAATTAACGTTGAAGATCTAAGAGTCTATTTTTCAATATAATTTCAGGTTCTTCACCAAGTTCCACCTTCCTTCTCAATGGTGCATGGGAAAGAGTACAGTAGGCATACAGACCTTCCACAACATTGTCACACCAACGATACTTTAGAACTTTTCTTTCATACATTGTATTTATGGACCTACCTAGGTGCATCACTGTACACAACATTCTCACTTTCCTGGAATACCTCCATCAAAATGCTATCTCTCCTAAAGTTATAAAGAATTACCTTTCTTCAATCTGTACTATGGCTATGGAATTTTGGCTGGATTGTTCACCTTTTTCACATTTTTCAGTCTCTAAATATCTCAGATCCATCTCCATTAATTCCACTTTCAGACCCAGAGTCATTTTTGACTTCCATATGCTATACAGGATTTCCTTACTCTGTGACATCCTCCAGGTCCCTCTGCTGTTTAGGGTCATCTTTTTGGTAGCCTTTTATGGCTTCCTTAGAATGTCAAACGTGGCTCCCCACAGCATCAAATACTTTTCTAAAGACAAACATGTTTTGTGGCGAGATGTTGTATTTGCTCAACCTGGGATCCACCTACTTCTCAAGTAGACTAAAACCTTGCAGGATCACAACCCTTACCACGTAATTCAACTTCCAGAAGTCAAAAACCCCTACCTGTGTCCAGTTAGGGCTGTCAAGCTATTCTTGAGATCAAGAATTCTCCCTTCAGATTCCCCTCTATTTGCAAACAATTTTCCCCCTTTTAATCAAATTATTGATTCCCACATTAGAGATGCACTTAAAAAAATTCTGGCTCACCTAAACATCCCTATCCATGGTCACAGGTTCCACACATTCCACAGGTCGGGTGCGACCTTGGCTTTTGACAACATCTCGCTTCAAAACATAATGGCACATGGTTTGTGGCGCAGTTCGGCGGTATGGACGTACCTACAAAATGCATCAGCAGCCCTTTCCATCATACCCACTACTTTTGCTTCCTTGATTTCCTCTAGCTTTTGATCTATGGGCTTGGTGGCTTTAAAATCCGCTAAATTTTAACACATTTTAAACCCTCTGAGATATTGTACATAGGATGTATACTAACATGTAAAATAAAACTCCTCAAATGGTGTTTCACTGTCTTCATGAAGCTTTGGTGTTGGATTCTTCTCCTGGCTTTAAAATCCGCTAAATTTTAACATATTTTAAACCCTCTGAGATATTGTACATATGATGTATACTAACATGTAAAATAAAACTCCTCAAATGGTGTTTCACTGTCTTCATGAAGCTTTGGTGTTGGATTCTCCTCCTGACTCTGTTAAGAGCCTGCTTTGGCAGTTGTCATCTACCTCCAGCCAATCAAAATAGAGGTCAAGCGGAGCTAGTAGCAACCTCAACAGTGGGGTCACTTTTAAATTGGCGGCCATACTTTCAAGAACCGCCTAGAAGCTATAATTTGTACCCTCCACCCTCCTCTGGTACACCAAATAGCATGATTTTGAAGTTAATTGGGCTAGGGTTAACTTGACCTATTGACCTCGGCCTATGAGATATTGCATCTCGACCCCTTGTAGACAGCCCACCTCTTGGGAGTTCTCCTATGACATAGGATTGATATGGATGCTGTAATATTGGGTTTTCTAAAAAGGTTGGGCCCAGCTGAACTGGGACTCCCCCTCTCAACTGTGACTAGCTTTATAAGCTGTATTTTTGTTTTTGACCTTCTGACCTGGACCCCCTTGAACTTGACCTGGTCAAGGGGAGGTCTCTGCGGATTGATGTGGGCCAGAAGTTTCTAGGGTTTGATAGTTTTTTGACCCCTTATAGTTATTCCGGCTCTTGGGAGTTCTCCTAAGTAGTATTGATGTGAAAACTGTTATTTTAGGGATTTAGGCAGGACCCAGCTGACCTGGGCACCCCCCTACCGAATTTTGACACTTCATTGGTAAGCATACATTGCTAGTCCAGAACCAATGTCGTATTTAAGGACACAGGCAGGACCAGACAGACCCTGGCAACCCCATATCTACTTGACACTCAAAACCGAAGTTTGACCGAGTAAGGCATATGACCTTGGTTACTTCATGAAGCACATAGAATTAAATAGTGTATTACGTTAGCGTCATAATTTCACTGTGTTTCTGATATTAAACCGAAAACAAGTGCAGAAGTGATAGTAGTCACAGATAAAGTTCACTTTATACCAAATATATATGGAGTTGGGCCTTATACTGTTGTGATGTTATACACAACTGTATTTCGATAGTCAAAGTGTGCTATCTCATCAGAGGCTGGAGAATTAGTCTAACAGTGCATAGGGTGCAGGGTATTAGTGTCAAAGTGCTTTTTTAGGAAATTATCAAAATTTATATAAATAGTGATAATTAGGGGGAGGGGGGCATCAGTGGGTTTTTTCAAATGTTAAGTTATAAGATATATGACTAGTTGTTACTTATATATCTTATTTCCAAAGATGTATGTTCACTTCCTGTTAGGGTTGTCAGTCTGTTGGTTCTGATTAGGGAGTGGTTTACCCTAGTGCTATTTACACTCTTTACAGGTATCTAATCAGAATTGCTGACCCAGTTCACCTACTAGGTCCCCTAGTAGTTTATAGGATTATTAATTACTTACAGTCACTTTATGTTTGGGAGTTGACTGTAGGTGGGGTTTTAAGTAGGAGCAGTAATGTCAGATTTGTGTGGCTGTCATAACTGGTTATAGTGTGGGTGTGTATTCCATCTATTTCTAAACCCAGTTGTGATAGTCACTGTATTGTATATAGTTACCTTTTCTGAATAAATCCATAATTTACAGGTAAGTATAAGATCAATTTCTAGTGTATATGAACCAAGAAATAATCACAGTTAGTTATTACATAAACATAACATGACATATTAACATATTATTCAAGAATATGTGTGTATCATGAATAAAATATACTTATAGTTAAGTTATTAAGCTGTCTTTTGTGTATGATGTTCTTCAGAAGACAATTATTACACATACAATTGTTATGATTTTCCTTGGGTAGAGTCAATATTCTATTGATTAAGAAACGTATTATTTAATTATAAATAATATTTAAATGATTTATTTGTAAGAGAAAGAAAGTGGTGACACATAGTGTGAGTGTCCTGGGGTAAATCTGATGTGTGTGGAGGTGTAGTCTTAGAAGTACTTGGCGTGTCGTCCCTTGTGACAGACATGAATTCAGCGTTTTGGGGTGTGGGTTCTGCACCGAGTATGTGTTTTCCCGATTTTTTTACTCCCAAAACCTGTGCGTTAGGTGTATTAGTACTTCTAGGTGTCCTAGTGGTGGGCACAGTTTCACTATTATCATCCTCTAGTAGTTAAGATAAGAGAAGATAAGCACTTTTTGGAGTGTGCTACTAAATCTTCATGCCTTTTATATTGTTTCTTGCATGTAATTCAGTGATAGCTTGGTCTCATATGCTCATTAGTTTTGTGTCTTTTGAGTGAAGCATTTCTTGTAAATGCTTTATTACAAAATCCACATACATAATTGGTTTTCATCTCCATATTTATATACAGATGTAATCCCACTAATAGATTTTATTTATATTAGAATTGTTTTTTGACTCTAGTGAATAACTTTCCAGCTGCTCTGAGCTAAAATGAGCTAGTTACCTGGCTTGTGACGTCATATCATTATCTTCTTAATTATGTCATTGGCATAATTGTTGTGATTACGTCACAAAACATTTTTTCACCTA
Source organism: Sabellastarte sp. h YS-2021 (assembly GCA_964017235.1). Lineage (NCBI taxonomy): Eukaryota > Metazoa > Annelida > Polychaeta > Sabellida > Sabellidae > Sabellastarte > Sabellastarte sp. h YS-2021. Next base: position 5,282,496 of record OZ024929.1, on the reverse strand, counting down.
TAATGAGATTTTTGCCCATTAATGATGAAAAATGCGTTTTTAGGTGCTTACAGTGGTATGCATTAAAAACTTTTCACCTTGTTATTTAAAGGGATTCATATACAGACAAGAATAAAAACAAGAGTGTCCTGAGTGTGAACCCTCAATGAACCCTCAATTAAATAAATTGGTTTATGCCAATTGGATGTATTGCCCCAATATTCCACCTCCACCATTTCTCTCTCATCTTTCTCTGTGTTTCTGATATTGTTTTATTGTGCTACTGTTGACCTAAAACACTACTATATTGTCAACAATATTAGAATGGTTTGGAAACTATCATGAGTCAAATTTTTCCATGTGAACAGTTCTTGTTCATGATCCATTAATAAGAGATTGTTCATTGTCAAAGTGTACCATTCAAATAGAGAAAAATATCTTTGGAAAAATACCTGTTACAGTACTTACAGTATTTTTTTTTTTTGTTTGTGTCAATTTTGCATACTGAATTAGTTGACCTTTGAAATGTAAATCGGATGCTCTTGTTTCACTCTAGTAGATTCGCCTACTTAGTGCTCTGATTATGCAGTGGGGATTGTAACCTTATCGTTGGTATAATCAATCTTCAGATTCAAAAAGGTCTAGCCGGTAAACATGCTGAATTCACATGTTTGTCAAGATATATTCAAAAGGTATAAAAACCTTATCTACCACTGTGGCCTAGTTGGTAGCGTGTTTGCCTAGGAATACAGAGGGCGTGGATCCAAACCTACATGCAGGTTCGGATGACCACTTAAAATGTTGGACTTCTATCATTGGGTCTTAGCTGTCTTTTATTAAGGGGAATTGCAGTAACTTGGGAACTGGTCTGTACCTGTGCAGTTGGATGTGTTAAATAGCGCTTTGAGTCCTGTAGTATATTGAGATATGTCATTCCTAAGTGATATTAATTTTCACAACCTTCTTCAAAAGAAATTTACCCAAGTGACACCTTTTTGTTGTGGATAGTTGTGATTCAGTCCCTTGGGGTCTTGGTAGAAAGTCTTTATCGCAATTTGGTGAGATTCTCATTTTTTACCTCTATACCAGATGCAGCAGCGCTAAACTTAACTCTCTTCACAACCCCACTTTTGACCACAGAGTCCACAAATCACACAAACATATTTCTAATTGCCTCTGTCATTAAGTACCTGCTCTTTGGAACTCTTTCACCTTTCAAATAAGAAATAGCCCGTCTGTCACTTCCTTCAGGAAACTTCTGAAAACTCACCTCTTTTACCCTAGTTTCCCCACTTAGTTGCCTTCCCCTTGGTCACACCCATAACTCTAGACCACTGACCTTGACCGCCCTTCGACTAACCTAATATTTTTGTTAACTTAGCACACTGCATTCACCATTGTGTGGAAGATATTGCGCCTGCAAAGCAATAGATTAGATTTTAGTTTTGAGTAGGATGGGTCTGAAAAGCGACGTACATTCAGGACAGAGTTTTAAAAATGTTTGAAATCCTCCTGCGACCTCTCATGTATTTAACTCTACACATGTAATACCCCGTTTGCACTACAGGCAGTATACCCCACAGTAGTAGGCATAGGGTGAAACACCCTGTCCTTCAACTACTGTCTGACATCCGTATGAAAACTTGTGACACAGTGGCGAACCATTTGATTTCTTGAGTGTCCAAAAAGAGTTTAAAATTGACACACATTTATTTGGGTGTTCCACTGGGGCAAACGTGTCAGTAAATAGGTATTTTTCGAGGGTTAGGATCAATGTCATGTTCTCTATGGCTTGTCGATTACACTTCCCATTTTGTCCTATACTGTTACTGTTTTGTCTTGAAAACTTGCCGTCCTATTCTGGTTAAGTACCGGCACTCAACCTCCAGACAGGCCATCAACAAAACCGACCATACTTGAAAGCAAATAGGCCTGTCATAAACATAACCAACCTGACTTGGACACTTCCTGTCAAGACCACAAGTCTCCCAGTCTGACATCTTTAGAGTCGATAACATCTCAGCAGGTCAATCCGGGAACACATACAGACAAGACAGTTACACAACAGACACGCCAGAAACTGTTTAGGACAAGCCGGCTTTATTTTTACAACCCACAGCTTGTTTGCTGAAAAAATCTGTGACTATATAAGGTGAGTCGGTTTTAGCAATGCATCATTTGGAATCAGAGAAAAGCAGCAGACAACAACACATACAGCCTTCTGCAACTACCTAGCTTCGGAGGTGGGGGATTAGAGGAGAGAGACTTTCAGACATTTAGAAACGAGGCTGTAAAGCTTCCCAGCAACATCCAAAGCAAGGGAGCCCTAGCAGCCACAGCAACAGACACTTTCATGGCGCTCAAGTGCAACTTCAACATATGTGCCACAGACATTTCAAAAGCCACAGCAACTGCACCATCTGGAAGGGAATACATCTTAACCATCCCAGAAACATAGATACCTTCAAGCGAAGAAATCCAATTGCCCAGCAGAGCCAAGTTGCAAGCAAAGGACAGCAGTAGCAATCGAGAGGGAAGCCAACTTCCTTAGTAGTCTATGATCACCAACAGGCTGGACTTTTAAGACCACTTACATTCACATTGACGCTAACAAAGCACTTCAACCCTCAATCAGTTGCCTCTGCTACAGGCGAAAAAATTCGACAAAACATATCAGGACTTTCAACCTTCTTCGGACATCTTCAGTCTGTGATGTACTACCAAGAGATTGACCCACTGCAGACGTTTTCACTAGCCGACACGCCAGCACCAGCTGTCTCTCCTCCAACCACTACTGCCTCACAGCAAGAACATCAGATGCCACCAGCCCAGCCTTGCCTCCTCCACAATCAGCCTATGCCAAACAGCAGCCACAGTACAACCAATACCATGCCTCTAATTGGTGCTTTTCAGGACCACCGCTGTAAACAATTTCAAGGTCCTTCGAGGACCACCAAAATCTTCCAAACACAATTTTTCAGCTGCTGTTAAAATAAATTACCAAGCAAGAAGCATTACACCGCCCTACACAAAACACTTTGGCTCCAAATACAAAAACAAAATTAATGAATGTGTGATTCAAGAAAAGTCTGAAGTTAAAAGAAAAAAATTCAAACTTTTAACAACGTTTGTTAAAATATTTGGAGCTTTGAAAAAAAATCTTTAACAAGTTTTGAAAAAGTAATTAAAAGAATTCTTTAACAACTTTGGAAAAAAAAATTTAAAAAAAACTTTAACAACTTTGGAAAAAAAATTCAAAAGAAAACAAATTGACAATGCACTTTTAAAAGCTTTGGCAAAAATTGGGGCAGAAGAAATTACATTTTTTTAAAAATGTACAAAAAATATTAAACTTTAAAGAAGGTCTGACATTTGGGAGAAGTATTTTGACCCTTGGAATCGACCTTGTGACCTTTGACCCTTGGAGCTACTTTTTTGTCCCATGAGACATTTTACAGATTTTGAATTTTAAAATATCTTGCAATTTTGATCAAAAATAATTGAAAAAAATCTTTGGAAATTTTTACATTTAAGGGGGGTCAGTTGGACATAACTTAGGTTGAGTGTTTTAAACAGGGGCCTTGTGATTTAGTTTGAAATAGTTTGGGAAGATGTTAGAAATGAATTGGATTTTCTTTGGAAATTTATTGGAAGTTTGAGCAACACCAGCTTAAATAAAAGTTCTTGGAATAATTGGTTAGTCCTGAAAAGGACTGATAGTGGTCCTGAAAAGGACTGATAGATGCCAGCTTCTGCACCCAGAAGTTCTCATGTTGGATATACACCGCCTGTTAATTTTGTTAGGCTGCTACATCATTTGCTGGGGGTGGTGCCCTGTCTGACCCTCACTGGTATGTCCTCAGCATGTTGTACAACATCACACATGTAAACACAATGTCTCTGACAATCCTTGGTCTTTGCTTCATGGTGCCCAGTAGTACCCTGAACTGGTTCACCAAGATTCCAAAGATTCCAATCTTCCCCTCCGGTCTCTTGAGATCATGTAGTTGGTTATTCTTTTTCCCTTGTGAGTTGTCTTCTGCTGTAGGATTTCACCATCCATGGCATCAAAACAAAGGTGTCGTCACCCAGCAAGAAGTAGTGCAAGTCTGGCCCTCCTTCCTCCAGAGGTTCAGGTGCTGGAAGCCCCAAGTTGCTATCCTCGATCTTCTCCCTCAAATCGCTTCTGTTGAAGATCTGTGCATCAGAGCAGGAACCCCTTGACCCACAGTCTATCCACAGGATAGACTGTATTCTGCATCGACAAAGGCCAGGAGAACCAAGGAAAAGAAGCCCTTGTAGTTGTAATAGTCACTGCCTGTTTTCTTTGGCTTCTTCATGGCAATGTGCTTCCCGTCAATAGCCCCTACAGTGTGGGGGACATTCCATCTGATCCTGAACTTCTCCTCGATCCTTTTCCTATTGTCAGGGCTATCAGGGCAATGCAAATGTTTGTCCTGAAATTCAGCAAGGAAGGCTGGGCAGACCTGGGGAACAGATTTGCAGATGGTGGTGCAACCAACCAGCCAGTGATAGTGCAAGGTGTTGGTCTCTCCTGTGGCGAGGTGTGTCAGGGTTATTGCCAGTTTGAGTCCAATTTCTAATGGCTCCCTGAAGTTGTTGACTGACTTGTTGATGCAGTGGTGTATTCATTCTTCGATGAGGACAAAAAAGCATGTGGCATCTTGACAAAATTCTGGTATCCTGGGATGTCAGCAGCATCCCTTTTCTTTTATTTGAAGGATTCAGGGCATGACCCAGGTGTTGGGTGGCTTTCTTCTTCTTCTGGGGGTGGGCTGGGGCTGTCTTGATGGCTTGAGGCTAGGTGATGGTGCTGTGTTCAAATGTGTCCTCAATAACATTAAACTCAATAAAAACCACGAGTACTCTCAGCTAATCATTGGTGTGTAGCTGGTACCCTTGCAGTAACAGATGATGTTTTTTGTCAGCCAGAGGGGGTTTATATAGTTTTGGTGCGATCCCAACTCTGGATCCCGACTCCAGGATTTAATCAGTCCGGTCGGTTGTGGGTCAGGAAAATACTTAAGTCTTGTCTGTTTGTCAGTACGACTCGTCGCGGGTTGCTATGGCTTGTCTGTTAGGAGTTTATGGCTTGTTTTGGTATTTTCCAGTCTTGTCGTGAACAAAATGTTCCCAACCCCAAGTCAGGTTGGGATAGGGATCCAGACAAGCTAACATGTGTTACATGCACTCAGGAAGATATGACGAACCCATCATTTTCACACTCTTTTTTGTTATTTTCGTCACTGATTCCATGACTTTTGCAACCGACAGTAGAGTCGGTTATATTGTTAGTTCCAGTAGAACAACCGCATCATACTACTCTTGTCTTTCTGCCATCCTACCGTTATTTATGGTGACAACACGGTGTCCATCCAGTGGCCAAGCTCGCATACCATACGGATAAACCAAATCTCGGAAGAGAAGAGTGTCCTCTGAGACAGTTTTGCAGCTGAGTAAAACTTCTAACCATAGGGTATACCGCCTGTAGTGTGAAATGGGGCAGAAGGGAGGGGCACAGCACGGCAAATGTACAGGATGACTCATTCCCAGACATGGATATTCTAGAGTCATCAGGACGAGATGATAAAGCCTCAAATACATAAAGTACCACATGGAAAGGTATGGCTTAGACATTACATTACAGAGCATAGCATACCCGGTTAAAATATGCTGATTCATAAAATAAATTACTCAGTTACAAAAAAGGTACATGGATTTAAATTCTATCTATAATTTTTCTGTTTTTTCAATGAAGATTCTTAGTGTAAAGAATTCTATCCAAGCCAAGCCAACCAAACCTTGGTATTTGTTTTAAAAAAAAACTGTTAAAATTTTAAATTTACCTGCACACAAATACCATTTGTTATTCCTGTGATGGGTATTTTATATCCAAAGACAAGACTTATTATGAAGAAAGTCAGTACCTGTGTATAACAGAACATGACTGAAGTCTACTATGTCAAATGCCTTAACTCATGTCTAGCACACTAATTATACCCAATTCACAATTACCCGACAAGATGCCGCTTTAGAAATATGTCTTCGAAATTTAAGTACAGACTTTAAATCTGCCTGAAAAATGAGTTTGCCCCCTCTTCTTCACCCCCCACTCCTGGACTAGTCTACATTCGAACCCTGAATTTTGTTATGAAACTGAGTGATAAATTCACACACAGTAAGGATAGCTTGTACGGCAGTGGTACTTTTCTTATCTGCCCCAATTTAAACTGCCAATTTAGTTGTTTTGCTGTTTTCATTTTCATATAAATTGTCGTTATAACTTACATTTTTGTCAATGACTCTGATGTTTTGGTATATGTTTTTCTGTTCTGAAAAGTGCGAGGTCAACATAAGAGTGCACAACAAAACCTTCTCGTTTTTTTAACATAGTTTTCTATGGACAGAATACTAACTCATGTACACTGTGGCATGTTTTAACAAAGAATCTCTTTGTGCCCCAGTATTAGAAATTCATACATGATAAATGTATATTTAAACATCCAACTTCACCACCACTGTGGATCCTATGACTTAGCCAATAGTTCTAAGACTTAGTACTTCTGTCAAGGGATTATGTTTTTCATGGTGTTTGTTTGTTTCCCCGTCTGTCTGTTTACAAAATAAATGAATAAGACATGAAAAGTTATTCATGAATAAGAATTATTGATAGTGATCCAGGTAACCGTTTGGATCCAGGAGTTTTGAAAAGATCTATTATCATTGTGAGAGGGGGCGATTTTGAGTATTTGCGTATATACCACCATAACTAATCATGATATTGCTTGTTAAAAACAGGGCACTCCCATAATCATAACTATAGTATATACCTTACTTTGATATGGATCCTAGCAAAATTATGTAAACTATGTTCCAGAACAGGACCAAATTATGATGGAAACAAACTGCTTGGCGGGAGTTTGCACTCTTCGAGTGCTCTTGCAATTTAAAAATATTATTGAAAGTTTGTTTTGTTATGTTTATCTGTCTGCTAAATAACTGGATAGGTTATGAAAGTATTTTTGATGCAATTTTCAGGAAATGTTGAAAATCACACAAGCAACATATAACTTGATTTCATGTGGTTATACGGATCATTGCTTTGATCAATAATGTTTTTGAATGATCTTTACATCATTTTAAGAGCTTTTTAGTAAATATGTAAATACCTCCATATTTAATCACCAGATTACCTGGAAAACTACAGGACACAATAGTGTCTATGACATAATGTAAGTTTGATACTGTATATCCTGCACACAAAAAAGTAATGTTGAAAATACGTTGCCTGGGGGGAGATTGTGCTCTCCGAGTACTTTCCTATGTGTAATGAGTAATGTTCTTGGATGTTCTGTCAAAATAGAACTGATTGATCTTGGTACTGGAGAAGATACTCCACACAAGAGCTGTCACAGTTTTACAAGTTACCTTACGAGTTGTAGCAGTCGAGACCATATCATGAGGCTGATCTCTTTGGTTGTAGAATTTATCTTTTTTTTCAAGGAAGAATGAAGATTTCAGCCCCTGAGTTTAACATCAGCTAGGTCTTATAATAATTTGTTATCAGAAATAAAAGACATTCCTCACGGCTTTCACACATAATGAGTACTGGCACTCGTGTGACTGCGTGGAATTGTTACCTTTGCACCCCTACCCCAGAAGGGTATTGTAAATGGGTCTGGCGCCTGTAAATTAAAGCATTCGTAGAATAGCAATCTGGCTAATACTTAATGAAAATAGAACCACACTTTTACTAAATAATTTATGGAGTAAATAGCAGCATTTTCTGAGTGGATGTTACACTGTCTGTAGTTGTTACAGCATTGTGAGAGATTCCCCCCAGATCATAAATGTTCATTGAAATGTCTCAGTTGGTGCAAAATTGAGGTAAATTACACTACATAATCTTACTGTACAACACTTCAACAACTTTGTTTTATATAACAATGGTAACTTTATTTTCAATTGGTCATAGAGAACTGAGGGGTTTATATAACTAATACTGAACAACAGGGTCTGAGTTATCTTTAAATGCGGTAGGTTTTTAAGAATATGTAACCGACAGTTAACTATGGTTTTTGATTTACATAAAAGTTTGCTAACTTAGGGTTAACTAAGGGCTAACAATTTTGTTAGCAGGCTTTTACAGGCATGGTTTTCCTGTCTGTCGGCATATATCAAAAACTGTACATCGGGTCAGAATCATATTTTCACACAGTTCGGGCTGACCTTGGCTGGGTCCTTGTCAAAGATGGTCTGGATCCATATCCAGATTTGTTGTTTGTTATTTTTTATAACTAACTTAACTTGAGGATTCATATGTTTCTAAGGCACTACTTGCCCAACAAAGGAATTTGTTTATATATTTACAAAAGCGTAGCAGCCTTTTAAGACTACCTTTAACCACTTCTCTCAAGCACTTATGTTTGCATGTAAAAGTCTACAGTAGACTCCTTTTGTGCATATCGCATATGCGGATAACATAGACTGATAATTCGATTCGATTCATCTTTGTAAAACGGATATGGTATGTGCAATATATGATTAAGAACTTAAATATATATAAGCGGAGGAGGGGTGCCTGAATGTGGGACAATATGTGTTTCACTAAAGGTGGTTCTTATAACTGTTTTCTCGTGTCAACCTATCTCAAAATACGATAACATCCAAAAATCACATATATGCCAAAAGGTAAGTAAAATTCAATTGCTCATCACACATTTAATTTTAAAGCACACTGCAATGCTAATATATGTGCAAAGTCCTTTATATTGTACAGATAGGCAGCATTGGAAAGTTTTACGAAATAGAAATAAAAAAAACTATACACTGCTTTCAAACTACAGGGAGTAATTATGGCTGTGCCATTGGGGAGGAAAAGCAATGGATGACTGCTGTGCCTCCTCCAAAACACAACTACAAACCTTAGCTCAGATAGCACTACCGGTATATTTATTTATTTGGGGTTTTATGTCGCTTTCAACACTGTACAGGTCATATCACGACAGGTAGTTGGAAGGGCAGAGGAAACCAGTACATACAGTTGGTCAAGTTTCTCTAATCTAAACTGCCCACCAACGGCAAGCAACTACCAGCTTTCCCACTTGAGGTCAGGCCGGGAATCAAACCCCAATCTCAGAGGTGGGAGGCGAGAATGTTACCACTCTGCCATGTGGCACCCCGGTAGTACTATAGGAGAGTTGCAGAATTTGAGAGCACAATGCACTAGTAGGAACAAGTTGCTCCAAGACAGCTTAACAAAGGATAGTTAACATACAGTAAACTTTTGACAGCCATATGACTTGACTGAAGACACAGAAAGAGACGAAATGTACATGGAATTGGGGGGACAGACATAAGAAGAGCTACAGAAATTATACAACCTGCAGTTGAGGGATTTTATAACTTGTGGCCTTCATAAAATAAGTTTTATGTAATTTAAACTTTCATAGATTGTTGGAGGAATGGAAAGTTTTGATAAGGAAACAGACAGTTTTGTAAGGAAGACTAATGACTAAGCAGATATCACTGTTACTTATGACCTTAAGCTATTTACTGCAGTGTGATCGGGCCATAAGTGGTGTGGCTTCAGTAAGCTAACAGGCTATGTTTGCTAAAATTTAGTATTTAAAGTTGTATAAACAATCGTGGAATTTAACCTGTTGTAAATACTTTCCAAACAGTAAAGGTCCTTGTAACCTGTACCCCAAACCTGAAACTTAACTACTTAGGTGTTAAAGTAGCAGTACAAATACCTTCATGGCCTGAGATGCATCGCCTCTTAAGGCCATGCATATAGTACTTCTGTATAATAATGTTTATGTAAACTTCAATGTGGCTAATTATCCTTCAAATAAAGGTGTGTCACTACTGACAAGTCAAATAAGCCATTGTATTGGGGAAATGCATCAGTGGCAGATGTTAAAAAGCGAATGAAGTCAACAAGTATTAGTGAAGGTCAACTGAGTGTGAGTGTTTTAAATGAGTCAAATAATTATACCAATAAGGTACTGAGTGAGGGGAAATTTTAAACAGATGTTCCCAACTGTAGGATTGGGATTTTTTTACAGTGAGATAATGTAATGAATACTTTTATAACAGTAAAGACAGGTTTAGAAGGTAAAAGTCATAAGACATGACTGGACCCACTTCCAAGACTGCAGATCAGCAAAATCATTATGAGGGGTGTGCTCTGCTAAAAGGTTAGTAAATTAGCCTCTTTACAGAAGCTGGGCATGGATTCTTTAGTTTAATATTAGCTTATTGTTTTTCTAGTTCAGGCTTGGTTACTGAACATAACCTGAGCACAGCTCTCTATTTGCATTTTTGTGAAATGTAAATGTTGAGTGAATTTCTTGGGAAACAAGGCCAAAAGGGTTTTCAGTCTACTAGTGTGAGCCACAAAGCCATCAGAGACATGAGTAGTGCACTGAGGCGGTCACCCATCCCAGTACTAATGTAGCCCATTAATGCTTAACTTCAGTGAAGAGACAGATACTCATCACACTACACCACAATTCATAACAGTCCAGAGACAAAAATGAAAACAAAACAGATCTCTAGCAAGGCTTGTGCCTAAAAATTTGACACAATTGCAAGCTATAAATGTACTTACCACTGTAAATGTAAATGTACAATAAACTGTTCAGAGTGCTTTGAAGGAGGGCAATTATACTCTCTACATGAAATTAGGATCCCCAAATCCACCCTTTTGGTAAAAATAAATTATAAAAAAAAAAAAATGCAAGGAATTCCTGGATTTTTTGTTTTTGTTTCCAAGACGTACATTTTTTTCTATATTTAAAAATTTTTCATTAAAAAAATTGTATATATTATATATCTATTTGTCAAATGTTTATTCTATTCTACATCTTACTTTTATAGTTCTTCACCTCTTACAAGGCGAGATATATATCATGCAAATTATGTCAATAAATCTATTACAGATACATAATATCTATTGTTATATATATTTACCTATATTTGTTGTTAAATGAACTTGTACAGAGGCAGATACAGGATTCACTGAGGGGACGTGTGGCTTGTCCGGGCCATTGATATTTCGTACGCGGATATTTCATAAGGAGCAATTTCGCAACATTTGCCAAAAATGGAAAAAAAACCTGGTATTTTTTAGGGTTTGATGCATATCAATATTAACGATCAAGTAAAACTAACAAATTATTTTAACTATATGATTTTAAAATATGTTTGGTACATATAATTTATTTTTCTAGTACAATTTAGTTTTATCAATATAGAATACAGAAATATGTAAAATTTATTATGTTTTTCTAGAGGTTGTTTTAAAATTATGTCAGTGTATCACTAAAGGAAATGAAACTTTTTTCTGAACATGCAATTATGATTGGATTCACAATACATGCTAGATGTATATATCACTAATTGCAAGTATTGCCATGTTTAAGAGCCAATCCTGAGTAGATACAATGATCCATTTGAAGTGTTCTCTGGTGTTCTTTTGTCAGATTTCTTTGTACAGAAGTCCACAGTAAGTACTTGAAAGATTCCAGATAGAATATAATTATAATAACAAAAAATAAATTGAAATAAACATCAAAGAGGCTTGGCTACTGTAATTAACAACTGTGAGACTGTAAAAAAAATTAGAAAATCATACATAGATCTTAATTTATACACCATAACAATTTTTTTAACTATTTCATTTTAAAATAACAGATAGATTTATAGTTTTCCTTTGAGAGAAGTTGATAAAATTTAATGAAACTATTTTAGACTTTAATTGTTTTTCAGTTTAATTTTGTAAAAGGTACTGTTAATAAAAACTTATTATTAGTTAAAATTCTGATTAAAACACTGAGTGAACTACAAAATTATTAATTGTGGATAAAATAGAACTAAGCGATTTCCTTCTGTGAATTATGTAAATGTTGTTTAAGCATAAACTATTAAATTGATTAGGTTTACAAACCAAGTAATCAACAAGACATATAATCCTCAGTTTGTTTGAATATCAGACTTAACTTGGTATAAACACAAGTTCTACCTCTGATATAAGGAAAATTGTAAAGTTGTGCATGTGTTCGCAATGTATCGTAGATGCTACAGTTCCTGAGAGAGAAAGTTTCCTTTGAGAAATGATTTCTTGCAAGTTAATCCCTAAACCAGTAATTGATGAATCAACGTGCAGCTTTGAAACTGTAATTTTATATCAGCGATGCTGATTGGTTAGAGTGTGAACATATGTTTTCACTTCATTTCTGTGCTGATTTAAAAGTATATTATTTGCATACATATCCTTTAAAACATTTCCCTACTTTCTGCGAAAGTTCTTAAAAGATAATATTAGTATGTAGTAGTTAGTATGTACCCAGAAAGTGTAGAATATTAAAATTTCCATAAATATTAATTTCATTATATTTCAATAGTGTTCAGTGCTGCTAATTTGCTTCCAAAGTTACTATTATATTGCTACTTATGTTATAATATTTGGAAAATTTATCATAATTTAAATCAGATATTTATTACCTAATAATTATTTTTTCATATCACGAATTTTATAAACAGCTTTGGAAGAACAATAGGTTTGTGACTGAAAGATTTGGACTTTTCAGTCTTTGTGAATACCTTCTGTTCTGAGTATTAGTGATTATTGCATTACAACGTATCTTTTCTAGTGCTGTGACATCACTTCAAATATTGAGTTTGGTGTTTGGTGTCTGTACAAGCTAGCGAACTTCGGTCTAGATCGATCTTCGAAACAATGTTTTCAAAACCAGTTAAAACGCAGAAATCTCGCATAAAATCTTGTCACTTTGTTGAAAATATAGCAAAAATATAAAATCTATGTATATTTTAAATAAATTCTGCCATATTTTCAATAAAAGAAACAGGTTTTATAGATGGGTGAAAATAGAATCGGTTGGGATGTGGTGTGATATTGGGGATTTCTAAATGTTTTGCAAAGTCCGAATTTTCAGACGTTTGAACCGAACTCTGAAATCGGGGCAGTAAACGAGCGAACTATTGAACTTCTTCAAACATCGTCCCAGCACTAATCTTTTCAATATAATTACTGATCATCATAGTCTTATATCCCATATTTATACCATTTTAATTTTTTTTTACATACAAAACACAAATGAAAGAGATTAAACACATCACACCAATAATCAACACACAAAGACAAAACATAATATATTACATGTTTGGTCATACTTGTGTCCTTTAATTTTTTATCGAACGTGAATGTACTCAGTTTGGGTGTTTGGTTCAATTTTTAAAAATTTTATGAAATAAAGTCGATCTCAAAGGGAATGATGTTACAAGAAACTATTCAAACTATTCTGGTTGCAACATTTTAAAAATAAACTCCAATAAAAAGCGGACATTTTTATGAATCGGACAGAATTGTGACCACCCGTGTACACATAAATGAATAAATAAGTACAACGAAGGACATTTTTATGAATTAAGGCTTTTGGGAGATCACGAGTTTTTTATCATTCATACAACCAATCTTTTCTCCGGGGACAATTTATGAGCTTTGTCATTCCCCCCTCCCCATTTTCTCCAAGTTCAGTCACAGCAGCCCCCCCCCCCCCCTCCCTCGACTCCTGAATGTAAAATTAAATAACTCACAATTTCAATTACTAAAGTGCAACAGGGGTACAAAAAAGTTATCTAAAATTATTTTAAATTAAAAGAACTCTGCCTGAACAAAGCCGAGTCTAGGTTATTTAAAAACACGTAAAACAATTGACAAAGATTTACCTTCACACAAATACTGTTTCTCAGACCTTTGCTATATCCCAAACCAAAAGATACTATGAAGAGAATCAAGAAAATACAAGTGGATATACCAAATATGATAACAATTATTCATAATCTGAAATGCTTCCTCTCATGTGTGACATCAATTTTACCCCTTTCACACTTTCCCGATCACACACAGATGGTCCCACATTTGGAAAATGTAATCTGTTATAAAATGTTTTATTGTGGTAATAAAATAATTGGCTAGATTTCTATACATGAAATATCACCTCCAGATCTTTTCATAAAACTGTTCAAGCTACAGTTTCACAAATCCCAGAGTCATGGCTATTTTTAGCATTCTTGGTCATATGAGGGTAAAGTTCATATGACATAAAACACTAGAGTAATTAATAAATTAATTAAAATTAATTAAAACTGATTAATTTATTGAGTAATTGATTGATTAAAACTGTGTCAGAATTCCAGGCCCTCATTTACATCAATTTTGCCTTTGTGATCTGCAATGTTTAAGTTTGCTGTTGATATTTAACTGTAAATTTTGATCACAATTTGATCACAGTTGCCAGTGCATCTCATGTTGGGATACATATTTCTGCCACTGTAGCCTAGTGGGTAACACACTTGCCTAGGAACACAGAGGACATGGGTTCAAACCCAGGTACAGCCAGAGTCACGTGGCTCGGATGACCCCTTAAAATTTCTGTTCTCTGTCATTTTGTCCTGTAACTAGTGGCAGCCTAACTAACCTCAAGGTCGTTGAAAAGTGGTCATCCTTGAGCCTCTGTCTTTCAGTTAGGGGAATGTCAGTGACTTGAGAGTTGGGCTGTACTTGTACAGTCAGATGGGGCACATAGCACTTTGAGTCCTGTAGTTCATGGAAACATTGTGATGAGTATAAATACAAAACAAAAAAATCTCACATGCGAGGTCACCCGAAACCCTGTTGTTTTGTTACATCAAAGCATATTCAGACACACTGTGGAGTGGTTTTGAAAGCATCTAATCTTATTTAAGCACCTCATTTCATCACCAGAATTGTTCTGTTAAACTCACACCAGGGCCTGTATTCACGAAAGGTCTTAGACTTAACCAGGACTTAGACTTAAATCAATTCTTAAAGTTAAGACTTTTGTCTCAGCTAAGTTTTATCTCATGTCATGTGACCTTTCTTTTCTATTGAAACTATACTATGGGTTACATATATCCTTTATTTAACGCATTTTATCTAAGGAAAGGTGCTGTTTTGAAATGGAAAACCTTGTTACCACATATAAACTTCCCAAAGACTGCTTTAGTGAGGTGTTCTGTATAATTATACTTTATTTACAGCCATTTCAAATTTTGAAGCGGAGAAAAGTTTATGGCGGCCATATTTAAGTCCTCTTTACAAACTTTAAGCCCACTACCAACCAGTCTTAAAGTTGAGCCCTTGGCTAAGCCTAAGACCGGTCTTAAATTCTTTGTGAATACCACTAAGCCTAAGACAAAAATCTTAAACAGTTTTTGGGCAGAAACTTGAGACAAAAATCTCAACTTTAAGCCTAAGCCCTGGCTAAGACCTTTCGTGAATATGGGCCCAGACCTTTCTAACCTTGATAACAGAAAAGGATGCAGTTGAAATATTAGAAATGAATGAAATTCCACACTGCTGCACACATAAGAGATGCTTTTACTGAATATTCGGCCCAGAAAATATGAAACCTTCGCAATAACATAAACATAATAATATTAGAACTGCAGATAACTGTTATATGAGGGCATAGCATGAGTATTATAGTTTTAATCTTCATTGAGGCTATATTGTTTGTATATTTTTTGTTAGGGGTGGTTTAAGGTTATTATCCACCTTTTTGTATGGATAATAAGTAATATAATTCCAAATTAAAATCTATACAAGTACAAAAGGCTGTCACACATACAGGTGCGCCAGTAAACTTTAACTTTTAATTTCAAATTTCTCTGCCATTTCTGCATGGATTTTAATGCAATACCATAAGCAGAGGCTCTGTAAAAATACATTTCTAGTGATGTATATAACATATTTGTAGGTTACAAAATTTCAGCAATATTGACAAAAACACTTGTTGATGCATCTATACCCCTAATTATCCATAGTAAGTGGCGCTGGGTGTACATGTTCTCAAATATTGACCATGGCTAATTATCCATAGTAAGTGGCGCTGGGTGCAACCCTCTTTTTGGATTATTAGTCAATTGAAACAAAACAAAAACAAACTAACAATATGATTAGTATAGTTAGGAAGTGTAAAAGTGAGAAAGTGATATTTTTGTTATAATTAGACAAAAAATTGATTTCGAATTTGCTATATTAAAACATAGTAGATAATTTAAAAGTGTGATATTTACAGAATGTTGATTTCTTTTAAAGAAGTTGCTTACATTTCAAGCTTAATAATTAGTCTATTATTTAACATACTAGAGAACGTTTTTTTTCTAATACAGGAACTTGAGATAATACTCTAGTAAGAGGTGTGCACAGATTGTACATAGAATAGAACAGAAACATTTATATAGCGCAAAATTGATGTAACATCCTCTAATGCGCTTGAGGTCAAAAAGGGAAAGTCCAGGGACGTATCAGGTCGAGATCCAAATTAGCACCCGCCAGGGAGATATACTATGGTGGAGGATATGCTAGTCTAAACAAATAGGTCTTTAGCTGGCTACGGAAACCTTTTGGGGATACGTTTCACCACTAATTTTTACCATAAACTAGAAATAATTCGAGCTTGAAAACAATATACATACGAATTCAACAGTAAATAACATGTACTTGGGTATTGAAATATTTTGTTTGCAATTTTATCAATGCTGCGGGTTTAGCGTTTGCCAGGTGAGACATAGTTTTGTATTATTCTCATTTTAAAATTTTAGTTCACCCATAGAAACTGGTCTGTATTTGCTCCATTTACTGTTATTGAATCTCTTGGATAAAATTTCATAAACCAATATATTACAGGCTTTCATTATGCCCAGATATTAGTTAAAACTGTTGTTTATCATTGAACGGGTATTATCACCCACCCGATAATACCTGCGGTCTCACTTCTAATTTTTTATACACCAAGCAATCCAAGTGTAAAATAGATACATATCATAAAAATATTGCATGTTTGATTGCCAATTTACATTTTCTGTCCATTGTTTGTTAAATTGTATTTCCATACATCCCACACATATGTACTTATCTTCACCTGCTTCCTAATCTAGTAACCTTTGTTTTTGGTACTGTGTTGCTGTAAAAGAAAGGTTTGTACATAAGAAAGGTAGGTGCTCCTTTTTCTGAATTTAAATTTTTTGATTTTCATTGGTCATGCATTGCACTTTTTGGTTCTGGTTTTCCATCCTTTTGACTACTCGGTCAACAGCCCCCACCAACAAAAATAGATTGCCATCGCCAAAATTATTCACTCAAGTTTACTATCGTCTTTGGACAGTTGCAACATTGCTCTTGTTGCCCTGCAGGCCCACTGTCGTCAAGTGACGCACTATTTCAGAAATGTCAACTCTTGGTTGTCCATCATCTTGATTCTCTCTGGTGACATTAGCTTGAACCCGGGTCCATCAGTAAGAAATATCAAAGCTTGTCTGCTGAATGCTCGATCATTGCAAAACAATATATTGGCCTTCAGCAATTTTGTTTCGTCAAATCACCTTGACATAATTGGTGTATTGATGAGGTAACTCCTGCGGGTTTCCAGCCTCACCACGTCCCAAGTAGGAAAATGAAGGAGGAGGAGTTGCTGTCTTTGTCAGAAATGACATTGATAGCATGCTTTGTCAAACTGATTAGTGGGACACTTTTTAACATGTGACTGTCAAATTATCAGAGCCTCAGTCAAGCCAGCTCTTAGTACATGTCATCTATCGACCTCCAAGCACTAGTAAAAGTAAATTCATTCAAGAATTTAATAGTTTCATAGAAGCTTTGTCACCGCATGAAAACATCATCCTGGGAGATGTCAATATCCATCTAGGCAGTCAAAACTGCTTGACAGATAATTTCAACACAGTTATGTCAGATTTTGATTTTATCCAACATGTGTCAACACCTACACATATACATATCCTTGATGTACTCTGCACTAGTAAATCACTCACTTCCTCAGTTTGTCTTTTTCACCACAACGTTTCCAGTCAAAAATTATTGCAGAGTAAAACGCTCAAAAATTAGTAAAAATTGGCAAGATAAATAAATGTGAATTCATATCTGATATTGCATATTCTGAGCTTATCCAGGCTCCTTACAAAACAGCTAGTTTATTATCACACCAGTATTCGTATACCCTTAGGAACTTACTTGACAAGCATGCACCTATACATGAACGCAAAACTCCACAACATGTCAACAAAGGGTTCATAAACAGCGATATTTTTTGCAGCAAAGAGATGCAAAGGCAAACTCGAATGGGAGTGGGAAGGGACAACTCTGCCATAAATTGCAGTAGGTATAGAGCCACAGTGAACCATTTCAATCATCTCTTAGAATGTGCGAAAACCAAATACTATAGTAACATGGTTAGGAAAAATGAGGATAACCCCAAGGCCTTGTCAAATTCCAGAAAGTCCTCCATAGATCAATTGTACTTCCAGACCATACTACTATCAACAGCTTAACCAACACTTATGGCAAGTATTTTGCAGACAAAATTGCTAAACTAAGATCTGGATTTTGCTAAAATATGTATAGCAAAGAAAACATGTAAAAACAAGTGGGGCAAGATCATTGTATCCCTGTGGCAAAATCAATATCTCTGAAAAAGCTGTGGTGAAATCAAGTGTGGCGAAATCATAGTAAATCGGTTAAGATAAACCCATGAAGCCTAAACAGCTGACTGGTTTAATACCGCTGAAAAAAAGTTTAAAGCCATCGTAAACCAATGGAATTTGTCATTTATTCATATTCTAAAATGGAAGGATTCATATTGTGGTGAAAATAATACATAAATTCTACCTGAAAATTAAACATATGCAAAACCATTTGGGCTGTTCCATCATTCAAACACACATAATGATATCAGTTACAAAACCAAGTATTTTTATACAGTAATTTCGTGGAATTATTAGAGAAATATTGGGAGATTGTCATTGTCCATACTTGTCCATTTGTTCTAAGCTTTAAAATGATATATTAGTTAGTAAAATCAAGCAAGAAATTACAATGTCATGAATTTGCAACCATATATATATTGAAGATTTGGGAATTGTTTAAAAGACATACCCTCAGTCAATGCGCAGCTTATAACTTTATAATTTTGTTTACTTATTTTCTTTAACTAGTAAATACTACATAAATTACAATATTTTTATTCCAGATTTTCTGTACACAATGAAAACCTATTGAATTTTTGTGGTTACAGAGACCTGAAAGGTCACACAAACAATCAAATTATAGTGCTGACTGCACTCGTTAAACTATGGATCTTTTCTTTAAGGTGGCCTTATGTAAAGAGACTGTAAAGGAGCCTTAGTGAATAGCATAGGGTGTTCAAGGTCACCTCACCAAAGGAAATTCCTTATTTTTTATGAAATGAACCTTAATGCTATAGGGGGGTTAGTGAATATAGTCACTGCTTAATAACTAAGGAAAGTTGCACATATCTTTCCATCCTTTTATAACATATCTTTTGCAGAATAATTCTCTTTCAATACAAAAGCCATCAGAGAGTGTGTACCTCTGCCAAGTGTCAATTCCTCCGATGTTGCTTATGAGTGCAAGGATGAACAATCCTTAAAACATTCATGGATTCAGATGGTATTAAGGTAATACCAGATCACCACTAAAATCGAACCTTTCCATGAACATTTCATTTAAAGAGACAAAAATACTTTCCACAAAAAAAATGCTAATAAACCTTTTACCAAATTATTTTTGAATAAATAATACTCACAAATTGTCTCTTTAAGTGTCTCTTCAACTAAATCCAAAAGTGTAAAAGGAGGAACTTAATTTGGTAACACAAAAGAGAATATAAGCAATCAATTGGATTCAAACCCAACACAGCAGGACCGAAAGGGTACTTTTATTTTCTTCTGATAAGGTGCCCTGCTGTGCCTCTCTTGGGAAATGTATCTTTTAACCCTTATTATTATTATTAAGGCCAATTCTGTACTGAAATGATACAGAAAGATTACATGTAAAACCGTGACTGAGCCGAAGGCCTGGCTAGTCTAATTCTGTTGGGTTTGGGCAGAATTTAGAAAATACCACTTAACATTTTTATACAACAACCTAACTTTGACTCTCTACAGAAATAATTTCCATATATGTATACAGTGCATCAATGTGAAAAGTGTTTGGCAAAATTACCCTTTATGAAATCCAATAAATGCCAAGACTTATCCAACACAAATGCCTTAGACTTGAATCACACTTTCTATTTTTTGTGTGGGATCTCTGAGCCTGAATACCATAGTTTTTGGCAGGCATGTAACTTTAAAGGATATATGCTGTATATAATTCTAACTGAATTTATTCTTATTTTGCAGTATTTTATCAATTCATAAATCAATGAAACAAGTTCTGTATGTTTTCCTTTTGATTCACCTACACAATGGAATGAATTGCCTGATAAGACTTGGGGGTTGCCTTATCAATTGCCTCCAGAAGGAAATGTCTCGCCTCTTTTCAAAGCACACTTACCATAGCTTCTTTATAAATCCCACTTATCCTAAGTGCTGGCCTTGTTTTTGTCCCTGTAGTTTAAATCTGGAATTTGTGTTTATGCCTAGTTTACACCATTTTGATGCCAGTCTCACGAGATATATACGAGTCTAAAACGATTAACTTTTCAGGGCTCATTTGTGGCTTCATGTATATCATATTTTAGTAGTATCTATAAGCTTTAATAACTTTGGAGTCATTCTTCTGTCCGGCAAAAATCCGGGATTTTTTTCTTTGTAAGTGAAAACAAACTTTGTCTATGACATAGAAACGACGAAATTATGAAAATTAATTCATGTAAGTACTGTATATTAACGCATATATGTTGTAAGAATTATTACTGTAAATAGAGGAATAAATTTGGGAATAAATTATTCAGTTTTGTTTTATCTTACCAATGCGACCTACTTCAAAGTAGGTCATTTATCACACGTCACATACAACAGAGAATAAAAACACTTTCTGTGCATGTAATAACTTTTTCAAAATCTTTGTAAACAAGGCCAAAAGGTGTTTTGGTCCCATAGTGGGAGTGCAAAGCCATCAGAGACATGAGTAGTGCACTAGAATTTATGAAAGTCTAGGGACACTAAGAAATTCCAACTTAGATACATCCCACAGCTGGTCTAGAACTCAGACGGTCACCCATCCAAGTACTGACGTAACCCATTGCTGCTTAACTTCAGTGAGCACAGAAATACTCATCATGCTGCGCCGAAATTCATGAAAGTCTGGAGACGAAAAAAAGTGATCTCTAAAAGTGCAAGCTCTATTGAGGCTCACACTTAAAAACCTCTCACATGCTAAACCTAAATTGACATGTCGTGGGGGGATAGCTGACATGGCGCCTCATCATTGAATGTGCATGACTAACATACAAGGTCCATTTAAGGAGTGATAAGGATAGTCTTAAGGCTGAATCCAAATATGAAATGTTACGACTGCAAAAATCCTGATCCTGATTATAGTAGAGATTAAGTGTTATAAAGTTGGTTTCAAATAGAGTTAATTATATATTAGAATAAAAGTAATTGTTTTATCGAATGTGCATGATTGATTGTTGATTAAATAAATGGAGGACAATCAACTGTTGATTGTTTTGTCAATGAAAAAAAAACACTTGAAATTGACAAAATACGCGGGGGCATAAATAAATAGTTTTAAAGACATTGTAAATCATTTCAGGATTTGCTGATTATCACTTACTTACAGTTGTATGTGAATTACTTACTTTTTGATCACCTTTTGGACAGATGTTCTTGAGAATTGAAATATGAATTGTCTGGCTTCATAAATATTTGACGAAGTTCTGATCTGGGCTGTGTGAATGTACCTTAATACTCTTCATGAGATCAATTGCTTAATACACTTTCATCTATCCTATAAAATAACATTCATTTAAATTTCAATGTAGCTACTTATCCTACAGGTTAAAGTGTGTCACAGTTTGAAGTATTAAATCATTGTATTGTCAGGGGATGGAGGGTGGGGTGGAAGTAGTAGTGAGAGATGTATTGAAAAAGAACTGTCCTTGACAAGTAGTGGACTGACTACAAAAGTATTAAATGGGTTGGACAATTATACTGATAAAGTGCAAGGGGGATTCAAAATTCAATTCTTCCATTGGTAAAAAGGCATCCATGCAAAAGAATGATTTCATTACATTGAGAATACATTGAAATTCAAAGCAAATGGAACACAAAGTAATAATCTGGCGTCTTTATATGAACCTAGCTTGAAATGGGCAAAGCCCACCCCACCCCCAATAAAAAAGAATATTAAATATGCTTTATGTTTATTTTAAATGCCGGCGACTTCCAATGTTGGAAGCTTCAAACTTAAACTATCTTGATATGACTAATTCAAGTCGTAGAGGTTCAGATGAACTGCAGACAGATCCTATTGTGATTAGCGCAAATTGTATTGATGATATGCCAGATTATATTTAAACTTTACAGGTCGGGGGCTTACTGTCATTCACTTTAACCATAACTATGTAATGGAGTTGCAACAAATTTGCAGTTTCCTAATTATTACTTTTTATTGCTAACAGACCATGGAGGTTTGGTGTCTGAACCTTGCAAATCATATCATCCAATCCATCTGATCATATTGAAATTGTATTGAAATAATATAGGCAAAAGTTCAAAGCCGTAGGGATGTAAAGAAAGAATGTAAAAGTACCCTGTCATATAAAGTGACACCATTGGATATAATAACTTCAATTTTTATCGTGAAATTTCTCTGCACGTTTTTGTGTGAATTTTAATGAAATAAAAATAGCATCATAGATGCCCAAACACCACAGCTGAGGAAATACTTTTCAACACCATGCGATAAATAAGTACTGAAAAAGTACAAAGATCAGGATACTTTCAGAGCAGTGTCAATTTTATAAAGGTCTACATAATGCTTAAGTAGAGAAAATAACATCTAGAAAATGTATGTGAAGACAAAGTATTAAAACAAGACAATTCAATAGCAAGATAACAGCATTAATCAGTAAATTAAAAATTATGAAGCTGGCAGAGCCAAAGTTAAAGGTTACATAATGATGCACGCTTACACCCCCTAACCAATGTCACTACCAAGTGTCAACCTTCTATTCCTTACAGAATCCAAAAAAAAACCCTGGACACAATTTTAAGGTCAAGATCACTACAGCATGATTAAAGGTAAAATCAAAGTCATATCATGACGTTGCACACCTACAACCCCCTAACAAATGTCCCAACCCACTACCAAGTATCAACTTCCTACATCTTACAGTTGCCGAGATATATCCCAGACAAGATATAATAGGTCAAGGTCAACGAACAAGATCAACTATTAAATCAAGGTCACACCATGACATTGCACACCTACAACCCCTTACCAATGACCTTACCAAGTATCAACTTCCTACACCTTATGGTGTCCATGATATAACCCGGACAAGATTTTATAGGTCAAGGTCGTTCTTAACTACTACCACAGAAAGGTCAAATCAAGATTACACTATGATGCTGCACATCTAAACCCCCAAACCAATGTCCCCATAAAGAACTTGCTACACCTTATGGTTTCCAAGATATAGCCCGGACAAGAATTTTATAGGTCAAGGTCACCATGGCAAGGTCAAAAGTCAAATCAAGGTCACACCACAATGCTGCACACCTACACCCGATAAGCAATGTCCCTACCACGTTATGTGGGGATTTTAATTCAAGACAAAAGAATGCGAGAAAAAATATTATGTTAATGACATAGATATAATCTCAGACACACGCATAAACTCTCATAGAAAATTGTTTTTAGAGTTCTTGAAGGTAGTAAACTATGCGTAGTTAATGGCACAGTTATTGTAAATATAGACAATTACACATTTTTGTCAACTAGGGACAAATCAGTTGTGGTTCTTATTGTGTTCCCCATGAATGTTTACCATTTGTTACAGACTTTCAAGTGTTACAAATGAATGATATAGTTTATGAACACAATTTGTATATGTTCAGTTCAGATCTTTTTAGAATTCCAGATCACGCTATTCTTTGTGGTAAATTCAAATTGTCATATACTGAAAACATCAATTTACCTCCAAAAGTATCTACTGAGATGTCACACAGTGAAAGTGATCTTAAATATTTTAACCAGTTGCACAAAGGATACATGGTAGATCCTATTTCAGAAGACGTTATGATTTTAAATATTTGGAAACAAACATTAGACAATCTAACTGAAGGTATTGAGCAAAGGTCTTCTCAAGAAATTGTTTATAGGATATACAACGAACTTAATGAAAAGATTCTTGCAGAATCGTAGAGTTGACTAAGGGCTGTCAAATTCGTTGGTAGAATGAATGTTTTGATTAACTATGCCCTTCCTATTTAATGAACCAGGTGAATCAGACTGTCAATATGTAAAATTAGACCTAATGACTGCTTAAAACTGCATTCCTATCTCTTATTTCGCAGGAACTTGAACCATTGTTGCAAAGCACAAACCTCAATTGCCTAGTGGGTTAGCAGATTTGGCATAATCTGAACCGAGCCCCCGTAGTAATAATATCGAGGACCTATCCCAATATTTAACTTGATTCATTGTGTTTATGGCTTAAAGACTTTCATATAATTAATAAAAATTCTCAATATTTAACATACATATAAAGCTTGCACCAAATCGGCAGCTTGTGTTAATATTGCAAAGTCTCCCAAACCATACTTGATAATGCCCCCCCCCCCCCCCCTTAAATGCACTCATGTAGTTCACATTGTTAGTACTGACAATGAATACAAAATCATAATGTCATTATGCATTCAACAATTTTATGAAAATAACACCCAACATCAAATAACATAAACTACTTGAAAATCGCTCAGAGATTGGAGGCCTACACCAAGCAGCTGATTTCCACTCATTTTTCATGTTCTGGATCGTATTAACCAGAATTTTACTAGGATTCAGTTTATTGTAGACATACTGTGAGTGTTCTGTACATTGTTTTGGCCAAGAAGTCTGAAGATGAATAATGGGGCTTATACACATAGACTGTAAATGGTGCTATCTTCATAATGATAAAACATCTTTCAAAAAGTGCAGGATCCCTTGAATGGGGATCATCACCAGAATCAATTTATCTGTTCTTTTTTTTTCATTGAGATATACTCAAAGCCTGTCCACAAAGCCAGTCTTAAGCCTCTCTTACATCTCATTATACATGTATATATATATATACATAAGTGTACTACGAATATTGTTGAAAAATATGAGCATAGCCCGGTAGTGGGGGTAGTAAAAATTGGCACATGCAAATAAGCTGCCTTCACCCAACAATAGTGTCACTACTTGAACATCAAATAACAGACTGTGACAAGCTACAGGCTGTGTAGTGAGTTTAAGTTTCTCTTACATCCCATCGTACGTGTATACACATGTAAGTGTGCTGCAAATATTGTTGAAAAATATGAACATAACCTGGTAGTGAGGTAGAAGAGATTTGCACATGCAAACAAGGTATTTTTTCCCAGCAAGATTGTCACTACTTGAACATCAGAGAGTAGACTGCGACTAGCTACAGGACCCACAGTGGGTTAATATGGATGCAAGGTACACGTGAGTGTATTATACTGCATGTGCAAAAAATCCAAGTGAATGGGGAGATCTTGCAACACTTGCAAGGGAAATGCACATGCGCAAGTCTCTCGTAACTTACCCTTGAGAAATGGATGTGTTTATGGCCATACTACGTGCACGCAGAGAAAATGTGCATGTTAGTTTTCATTGCGGGGTCTGTGTGACCTTGAAAGGGTAGCTTAAGTGTGCCTTGCCAATCAGGCGATTTTTCTCCGTAATCAGGACGTACGTGCACGTACGACGGGATGTAAGAGGGGCTTTATATACATGCAAGTTACACATGAATGTACAATACGACAAGTGCAAACAATGTACGCAGTTGGGGATTACCTACAACACCAGCAAGGAGAATGCACGTGTCTTAGTCTCTCCTAAATTACCCTTGAGACATGGGTGCATTTGTAGCCATACTGCATGCACGCAGAGAATAACTTGCATGCCAATTTTCATTGCGAGGTCCCTGGGACCTTCCTCCAAGAATATCACAACGCTTCAGAATATCCAAAATTGTTTAACACACTTTGTCTCTGGTGCTTCCAGATATCCCCATGTCATTCCAACCTTAAAGTTCATTTCAACAAGTGTTTGTCATATGATGCTCCAAAACTTTGGAATGATTTGCCTCTGGAAATTTGAACTGCTCCTACACAATCATGCTTCAAAAGGTGACTTAAAACTTATCTGTTTCAGAAGTCTTTTCCTCCCTTTTCCTGTCTTTTCTTACTACTGAACACCGATAGTCCCCTAGTGACCACCTTATTATATCTTACAACTTATGATTTATGCATTACGATTTGGATGGTGTGCCTTAGAATCTGCAAGTTTGGAAATTAAGTACTTGTACTTGGATACCTGATACCTGAAGGATGATCGTCTAAATATATGTTTTATTAACGCCTGCCTACTCTGTTCCATACTGTTGTAACAACTCAATTTTAGTTTGCTTCACGACCTTCTTAGGACTCTGACAACAGACCTGGTATATATGTACCCCCCCCCCCCCCCCCGCCCTGTATAGCCATTCCATACCCCATTCATTCCTCTAGCATGTACATTATAGCATATATATTTATTATCACTTTCAACACATTGTATAGGTCAAAGCACAATGGGTAGTTTTATGGGCAGAAGAAACCAGTACATACAGTTGGTCAAGGTTCTATACTGTAAACTGCCAACCAACGGCAATTAACTACCAGCTCGCCCACTTGAGGTCAGGCTGGGATTCAAACTCCAATCTCAGAGGTGGGAGGCGAGAGTGTTACCACTCTGCACCGTGACCCCCTTAGGCACATATAAAACTTTATTTAAGATTTATTGAAATGGCCATCCGAGTTGTGTCAAATACACACGACCCAAATATCAATCTTGACTTTTTAAATTTATAGAAGTGAACGTATACTACTAATACAAAGATGGGTTAAATATTTTTTTCTTGCTCATATATAGTTCATGAGGCCAGCACAGAATGGTATGGACTAAACATACACTGTACTTTACCTTAATACTTGGATATATAGGAAGGGACATATTTTTGCATACCCTAGAGTCATTTTTTATGCTCAATTAGCTCACAAATATATCAAAAAGTGTTGATTTTTCCTTTATTTTGAAAAAAATATGCGACCTACATGTTTTTCATCATTGAAAAGGTATTTCACAGAGCTTTTGATGTTTTTTCCCTGCATTAAAATCCATGGAGAAATGATTATAAAATGTCAAGTTTAAAATTAAAGCTTTTTTAATTCACTGTAGTTCTATATGAGACAGTCTTTTCTGTAGTATTTCTTTAAATATGGGTTAATTTCACTTAGTAACTATACAAACGTATGCCTATATGAGAGAGTCTTTTCTGTATTTTCTCTTAAAATATGGGTTGATTTTGCTTAGTAATTGTACAAAAATGGTGGATGATAAAAGTAAAACAATATCCCTCAATAAAATATGCAAAAGATGAACAATATAAAATTCGTGCAATGCAACGGTATAGTAGTTTTAGTTTTTATACATGTCATTCAGGAAATCTTCTTATCATTCCTTCAAACATATAGTAAAGTTAGAAATATATTCTGTACAAAAATAGAGATATAACTCACCTTAATGACAGCTTCTACTTAGAAATTAGTGTCCAGAATCATCAACAAACCAAACATTATACAGAGTCCAATGCTTTTGATTAGTCAATCATTCTGATTCCGTTTACCTCCTTACTTAGGCATATACTGAATTACTAACCCAGACATTAGACAACAAATGCAAGTCTTGTGCATCTACAACTTGATGTATGCAGGACTCCTTCAGTTGATGAATATCTATTTAAGTATGGTTCACATTTCTCTGGTGTGTTTTCTTTCATGTAACTCTCACATATTTTAACAGGGCAGGGGAGATCGACCAAACGCCGAAGATAACTGAAGATCACAAAAGTGATGAACATTGTGGAACTTTCTATACGTATCTCTCACCTGTTTCAACTTCATTATCCAATTCTTTTGGATTGTAACTTCTGGTCATTTTGACCGTACATCCCTTGAGAATTAGTAAACAAAACAATGATTAGATGGAGAATTTCGACAAAATAATACATTTTATCTGATCAACTACTAAATTACTAATGCTCACTCTGATTTTTTTTGTTCAGGTAATGTATCCAATATTTTCATAGAATTCTACAATTGAACAGAAATAATAAAAAGAGAATTCTTTAAGAAAAGGATTTGTTTGGAGAAGAGGGATATTTGTGCAAACCAATCCTCATAAATAAAGGATTTTTTTTGTACACAGCCTTGAAAGCACTCCTGTTTTTTCTGAGGGTTGATTTATATTTCCAAATCTATCCCCCCAAAAACGTGACACCAGAGATATTATGTCAGTCTTTTTAAACGTGAATCTATTCACATATAAAGTGTGTAAGATTATCTACTGTGTATTTTCACTGATTTATAATATTAAAGCTAAGTCCATAGTATTTATGAAACTGTTTCATTTAATGTCAAAAAGAATAGTAAAGTTAATGTTTTGAATCTAAGTTAATCTTGTTAACTGATATAGTTAAAGTAAATCACCATAGCTTTACTTTTTACCAAGTTACATTTTTACTGAGCGGGCTTTTAAAGTTAAGACCACCATAAACCGCAAGTCGAAAAGTCATTTTCAATTTATTGCAACTTTGTTTAAAATAAAGAAGACTGAGATTGCATCAAATGATTTATGATTTTGAAGCTTTGGCTAGATAAATTATGGGCGTGAAAATATTATAAAACTTGTAAACACAAGGTACATGCTCCATTTGTACTAATTCTATTCTGTTGTGGACTTTTATAGCGCTTAATCTCTACATTAAAGGCAGACTCTTAGGCACAACAACCATAACATGTATGGGAGTTGGACGAATCGGCTCTTTGCCAAATCGGCCCCCTAAAAAGGCAAATTGGCCCCCAGTTGAAAAACCTTTGTAACTAGAACTTATTTATAGACCTGCAGAAAGCATTCGACTGGCTTGATAAAGATATTTCTCCAGGATTATTACAACAGGAGAATGAGGGTGCCTTTTCAACAGAGACTGCATGCCTTCATTGAAATTGTGTTGAATTATAATCTGGCCAATGTTAATGATGACTAATAGGGGATAATTTTGTAAAATTATGTATAATGGTGAGAACTTTGGCTAAGTGATTAACACACATCAACACTTAGGTTGTGGTAATGTTAACAAAATTATAGGCTGATATAGAATATATTTAGGAATGACAGTGTTATTCCAGAGAAAAAACACAGACATCTAATATTTATAGGTATTTAACATCTAGGGGTCAATTTGACCGTGTTAATATTTCCAGGGGCCGATTTGACCAGGGTGTTGTTTCCAAGGGGGCCGAATTGACTAGGATACTTTTTTCTGGGGGCCAATTTGGTAAAGCACTGAATTGTCCATGGTTCAGATGTATGCATCTTCACCAGCCCATGAGAATAATGGGCACAGCAAGAAACCAAAGACAAATCACAAACTATGGTGGAAAGCCCTTGACAAACAAATATTTGAGTTACTTCCTGAGGGAGGCGACAGAGGAAAAAGAAACAGATGGCACACCATCAGATAATTCATTTTAGATAGTAGGAACATCAAATGCAAATGACATTAAACCATGAAGGTCCCACTCCTGTGGTGTTGGGGTCCAATGCAACTACTACCACATTTGGGATTTACCGAGAATCTCGATGCCAGTTTTGCTAGCCCACTCTGTCAATGTGGAGCTCTTTTTTTTTGGGGGGGGGGGGGGGGGGGATTTTTAAATGTTTATCACTGCTAAAAGATTCTGACCATTGTCTTTTGAGGAGCTTCTTTGCTCTATCAAATTCTGCATTCTCAATAGTGATAGCCCTGAATACCACTGTGGCCTGGTGGGTAGTAAACTTGCCTGGGAATGACAGAGACCCGGTTGGAATCCAAAGTACAGACAGATATATCGTGGCTAGGACGAAATGGCTTTCCTATGTCTGCTTCCTGTCCGTAATGACAGGCTAAAAAGTAGGGTTATGTATGTCCAGTTGATATGTTGCCTTAACGAAATACTGAATGACAGCCAGATACCGGATAGGCTTAAAGGGTAAAGTTAGGTCAAACTTTGGGTTTTATGTCATTTTGGATTGATTATATTGGGGTGTTAAATATTGCATAGTTTTTCAAACTTTTTGCAATATTTTTATAGGAATTAGGACTTCATAAAAAAGATAAAAAGTTTAAAAACCTATGTCATACTACATCTTGCTTAAATTCAAATTTTCAAAATTTATAAATGAAACATTGATCATACCACAATAAAATGAAAAAAATGTGCCTGACAAACTATGGCTTCTAAAGTAAGGTCACAAAATTGACGGGCAAATTGTTATATGTTTTCCCATTAGTGAAACCAGCTGAAATATTTTGGTCAACAGGACATTGACTGTTTTAAGGAATGCCAATGAAATGGTCAAATTCTAATACAACCTTTTTTTCAAAAAAGTTTGGCCTAACAAAATGTTATAGAAAAATATTAATGTGGTAGAGATACCTCTTAAGAAGTTTCTTCAGTATGAAGTTCTTGTCTTGTAGATGCTTATATAAATGTGTTTGATGGATGTTATAATGGTATGCTATTAAAATACTTGAAGTCATATGAAATGCTGATTCTATAGTAACCCTATTAGGGGTTTTAAATCATGGACCCATGTGTGGAAAGATGGCATTATCTATATATGCTGTCACAGATGTATGTAAGCAAGCTTTCCAGTCACATTAAATACAAGACCTTGGTTAATGTTGATCTTTGTTAGAAGTATTTCAAGTTTCTGCACTGTCAACTGTTCAGCATCAGTAAGCAACTACCAACTTTTTCATACAGGGTCCGGGGTCTGAACCATAAACCTTACAGGTGTGAAGCGAGTGTTTTATCCACTACATTGCCTAGCCCCCAGAATGCTGATTAAAAGACTGAAAATTAAAACAAAAGTGTTGTCGCCTAAACAGACCAAAGACTGTCAAAAATCAGTGCATTAAGTAGAAAACCTACGAAAGCAGAATAATTTGGTAAAAAGACTAAACACAACCAGTAATGGTCACAGATTTTGTCTCCCCAAAACGCCCAATGCATAAAGTTTCATCAGATGAAAGGTGGAAAATACAACTGTAAATTTTGAAAACATTATCACTTACAGTTTTGTACAAATATTTGAAAACACAGATAACTAAAAGTTTTGTTTTCACCAAGCGCCTTTTAAGCTAAAGAAGCAGTAATATTCCTGAGGAATAAAAAACTACATTGTATATTCAACTGCCTTAGTGTTTTTGATATCTTGGTTAACAGTTCTGGTCTTACGTGCCTGTACACAACAGTGTATCTGAATTTATGATCAGCAATGTCATTACTCAGTCTTTTAGACAAGGCAATAGCTTTGTAAACTGCTTAATAGCAATAGCTTAAACTGGTGTCAATTTGTGACTGTTAGATGTGAAGTTTTTTCTCAAAACTTACTAATAAAAATTATGAGAACTTTGTGACAATTTGCCCTTGTTGGAGAGCATTACATTCGGGAGTCTTTACTGAATTACTCTTTTTCAATAATGAACAAATGCAATTAGTCTCTGCTATATCTATTGTAAATGTTTGTCAGATGACAACGTAAGTATTTTACACACTGAGCCTACTTTTTTATCTTTTTATTGATTTTATTTTATTTTAGTGACATGTATCATTTGTATAACTACATTAATATTTAATAATAAAATACAGGATACCCAGCCATCTAAATGGGCTTATAAGTAACTATAGACACGATATAACAAGTGACAGATAAAGACATAAACAAATTTTAATAAAGAATATAAACAGAATCTTCACAACATAATATTACATTGTACTAGGATAAAGATTCAAGGATCAACTTCCTCTTATTTCAGATGGTTTTGACAGAGATTGTTCCTTACAGTTAAGTTGCATTATAAACCCAAATTTTTCATATCTGACATTTAAAGAATATTGTTTCTCTTTTCTACTAATTTGGTGAAAAATGATAAATGCTCGCGCTTCAGTTGTTCCTTTGAGCCAATAGCATAAATTTGTTTCTGAGATGTTTGAAATGTGACTCTTATAAGAACTGTGACCCATTTACACTACCTTTACAAACCATGATGGATTAGGAGAATACACACTTTTTATACACACTTGTGCTTGGAATGTTACTTATCACTCTCTTCCTTTCGTATGCCTGTGTCCCACAAACAGGACTATCGCATTACCGGAGATGAGGAAATACCATATTTAGTTATTTATTTGAGGAAATACCAGCCAGAAATATCAAGTCTTTGTCGGTCATCAAATCTGAG
Source organism: Sabellastarte sp. h YS-2021 (assembly GCA_964017235.1). NCBI lineage: Eukaryota > Metazoa > Annelida > Polychaeta > Sabellida > Sabellidae > Sabellastarte > Sabellastarte sp. h YS-2021. The sequence goes on along the minus strand of OZ024929.1, from coordinate 5,250,073 downwards.
TGGGAAGATGAGGTCAAGTGATGCACATTACACAACCTTATGTGAACCAGATATTTAGGTGTGCCCTAGAGTAACCTGGGGCCAGTTTCACAAAGCCTCCTTTAGATAAATGTGACCTTAAATTCAAGGATTTCCTTGAATTTCTCCCTGCTTTTTGAAATCCTAGTTTCACAAAGCCTCCTTCCTTAAAAGAGACCTTGAAAACTGGCTTAAATTTCAAGGAAGCTAAGGACCTACCTTAAATTTAAGGAAGTGTCCTTCAAGGAATGTTTAATAAATTTAATGAACATTTGCTCCCTCCTTAGGTTTCAAGGAAGACCTTTGGTAAGGAGAGATAAAGGAGGCTTGGTGAAACTGAATTTAAGGTGGCCTTCACATAGGGAAAAAATGACCTTCCTTTACTGAAGGATGTCCTTTCCAAAGGAGGCTTTGTGAAACCGGCTCCTGGGGTTGTATTCTTCAGCAAAACTTAGACGGCTCCTATCTTGGATTCTAAAGATTTCCCAAGTTTTTACTAACTTAGATCAAAATGGTATTCATCAACATTCCCAATTCTAAGGTCACCTTAGACCTCTACTGAGATTTTAAGTTATCTGTGGAGGTACCTTAGATGATAGCATGTTTTTAAAATATGCAATTATTGCAGGGAATTTTAGGTTTTATTGATATTAAACTGTGACACAATGGTAATAACAGTATTTTCCCTCAAGAAAATGAGCTTTTTCACCATTTTAATAATGTACATGATTTAATAAAAAGCAAAGTAGACCTTACGTAAGAATTGTTGTGGAATAAGACTCTTCCTAACTTAGATATAATGGTTTTTATGTTTACAGATACAGTACAAAGTATTTGGAGTTTTCCTAACTAAGAATCTAAGTAATACTTTACAAAGTAGAGGTTGATTGTTACGAAATCTAAGTAATACTTAGGTAAATAGAAAACCATCCCTAACTAAGGTGACCTTAGCTAAGTATTGTTATCCATACTGACAGTCCGGATAACTAAAGGCGCATAAAAGACATCATGTGAATCTTGATTTGACTAGACGGTGACATCTGGGAAGACTGGCAAGACCCCAGAAGGCCAGTAAATATGAGAAGCTGAGCTAGCTGCCAAAAGAAACCATCACCTACTGCAAGGACCAACCAGACAAGCTTGTGAGTCAGGCCCCACTGTAGTGGAACAGCTCTCCAACATACATCAGACTAAAGCTGGCGACTCAAAGGTGCATCTCAGCACTATGAAGGGAATCCACACAGCAATTAGACATCAAATAACCAGGCGAGGTACACTCCCACACCTGAACAGGCATCACCAATCTGGTCCTACAACACAACCATCAAAGGAGGAAGTAAGACATCTACCAGGTAATATGGGCAGGGTCTTACCAGCAAGTGACCACTAGGGTGCGACCAGTAGTACCGTTGAGCCCACAGACATGGTAGCATCTACAACTGAACAAAATGACAGCAAGCATGACAATTGACGAACTGAAGTGTGTGTGTGTGGGGGGGGGGGGGGGGGGGGAGTACACAGAGGGTGGGAATGTTTGATGTGCACTGGTCACCTTTCAAAGTTAAAGTGACCACATGGCTGCTGGTGGCAAGGACAGGGCCCCTCGAGCCAATGAGGGAAGAGATAACAAAAGGCCAAATGACAGCACCTAAAACATTCAAGGTGGAACAGAAGGAATTAGCCCACCTAGATGTCTCCTAGCACATTCTCCCAGTCCAGCCAACAGCAGAAATAGAAAGTGGAATTATTATTAATTATTTATACAACAGTTAAATGTGACTACTACAATATTCATATAGACATAATGCACACCTAAATGTTATGACAAATAACTTTGACCATGAAACCTGTACAAAATTTACATTATTTTTAGTTCATATTGTGTAGTGAAGTATATATTTAATATATAGGCCATGATAAATTTAAGATTTCTATTGCATGAACTTGGGCAATTATGTGATATGGCTGTAGCAAATATATGTAAATGAAAGTCCTCATGGAGCATCAGACACCAGTAGCCGGAAGCCATTTCCTCAGGTGAGCCTCTGCTTGTGTTGGATATTGTTCTGGTATACAAGAAACAGCCATATGGAATCGGTAGAGATTCTGCTCAATGATTATCTTAAACTCTGTTGGTCAGTTACATTGTTATTTTCATTCAGGATAGATATTTGCACTCCACAAGGGCTACAAAGCTAAGTGTACCTAATTATTGGAACTCATTGGAACTCTTTCCTTGTATATGGCTCTTCTGTTATTTGACTGATGATTGTTCCAATGGACTTAGGTTGTGTGTGTGGTGCTCCATGAGGACTTTTATTTACATATATTTGCTTGCCATTTCTGTTTTGTTATTTTAAATATTAACTTGTCATTCACTGAAACTACCACATGCTCATTATTTATATTCTTTCAGTCCATAATTCTAATTCTGATTAGACTTTATAGTGCTTCATCTCCCCTATTCAAATGGGACTCTAAGGCACAACAAAACCAAAATAGTCAACCCATTCCAGTATCCAGGGACAGCAAAGGCCAAGCACTACAGAGAATGTCAAGGGGTGAGTAAGACTAAGGTGAGTATGCCTTGGTGTACAGGTAGGTTTTGAGCTGCTTTCTGAAAGAGGCTAGGGATGCATGAATCTCATCAGGAACAGCATTCCAAACAGTGGCGTATCAAAGGCAAAATTATAACCAAACTGCTTGACAGATTTGTGGATAGAGGATCGTAACTTTGGAACCACAAGAAAATTGCTGCCACTCTGCCTGCGCCTGGTACTGTAAGAACTGCTGTAGGAAGAGATATATGGAGCCAAATACTAGGGAAAACCAATGTGAAGAAACTTGTAAACAAGGGTGGCTGTTTTAAAAACTGAGTGATGCTGGTATCTACTGGTATTTGATACGATTCTAGCTGCACTATTTTGAATGCACTGTAATTTATGAAGATTGAACTTAGAGGGACTCCTGAAAAGTGTGTTACAGTAATCCAGCCGACTACTAACAAGAGCATTGGCCAAAAGTACAGAAGCATCATGAGTAAGAAACTGCCTGACATGTTTAAAGTCATGGAGGTGCACAAAACAACTTTTGCAGACATTCTGAACATGTTTGGACAAGGAAAAATCATAATCAAACCATACTTCCAAATTCTCAAATTTCCAAGAAACCAACTAAAAGAACCAGTAAATCAAATTTGGCAGCTGATGTAAAATTGATCAATAATATCACATTTTTTTGTGAAAAATATAAAGATTATACGAGAAAGGAAATTTGCATAGAATTGCCCCTCATCACACTAAAAGCCTGTCCACACTGATAAAATATAATCCGCTACTTAAAGCTCAGATACATGCTGTCTTCAAGCTGCAGAAAATGGTGAACATACACAGGAAAAAAATGGTAGTTTTCTACCCTAGCCATACCTAGTAAAAGTGGCATGTAAATTTCTTGAAATTTCCGTAAATCTTTACAACTTTGATACTAGTTTGCTATGTATCATCAGGAGTATGAAAATGATGGTATGTTTTGGTGGTAATTTATTACATTTAACCATGGGTAGTAAATGGTTTGATAATTTTGGCCTTTACAACCAATTTACAACTAATTTACCTAGGTCTTTGCTACCTTTTTCACATCTTTGACAATCGGTTTTGTAGTAGTAAAAGAACTACTTTGACAAAAGCTTTACATATCATAAGCAACACCTCATGCATACATCCTTTACAACCAAAGGATAGATATAAAATGCCATCATTTAATACCCACATCCTTTAATTGTATTAAGGTAGAAATGTGATAGCTTGATCATGAATGTAATTAATATATGATGATATGAAAATTGACTCAACATATGCATTCAAAAGTCCTATATTTACTCATATGATAACATTATTGCCCACTCTCTTCAATTGGTAATTACACAATTATATGTATGAGGGCATTTTAAAAATTATCACTTTGTCTTATGAACTGAATATGAATGAGGACGCTATTGTATGCTTTTTTTTGTATGCAATTTCAACTAAAGGTAAATCTTGCAACATCAAGTCAGGTGTTTTGTATGAAGACATAATTATGTCACTTGTGTTATTATCTCACAATTATTATGATGAAATTTTATTCGTCCATTTTTACTGTTACATTTTGGATAAATAATGTTGCAGATTTGGACCAAGTAGAAAAAAATCGAAACACCTCTTATTAGGCCTTGGAATAAAATATACAGTCCAGAATCTGGTAACCTAACCAGGGCAAGTTTTGAATAGAACTTTTTCTGTAGTACTGATGTTAATCATGTTTATGTCCTGGTAAACTTCATATATGTTTTTTACACTTTTTAGTCTGTATTGAGGACAGAGTTTATTGCTTTTAAACTTTAATTATGCATAGAGACATATGACATATTTCAAGCTGAATTATTGTTTTAATCAGCTAAATTTCAGAAAATGGTCAAGAACTAAACATTTCCCAATTTGAAGAACAAATTGAAATTTTATGCATAAAAAATCTTAAACTTACCATGAAACATGTTAAGTACCATCTCTAGTGAGGTTTTTGCCTCTAGTGATCACTTTTTATGTCGGCTGACTTGTCAGTCAGCTGACATTATGTCTTCACTCTGAGGCGTTGGTGTATGTGTCTGCGCCAACAACTTCTCCTCCTAAACTACAAGACCCAGAGATGTGCTGTTTTTTTTAAAAGATACCTTAACTATCGAGGATGAAAAAGCTGCCTTTTACCCAGCCAGGAATAGTCAGACTAGGAGTCCATAAAATAATAATACGGGTTAAATATATTGTGTGGTACACACTTATTTTACAAAATAATCACTTCAAAGATGTTACCAGCACTCTGGCTTACTTCAACCATAAAATGATGTTTTAGTACACCAGCAATCAATGAAGAAGTGAAACTCGTGAAACCAAAATATGGCAGTTCTACTCAAGAAGATTACTATAAGAGGCTTCAAATGCGCAAAAATATGGGATAAAAGTGAGTAATTTCTTCAGATTTGAGGTATTAAGTTTGAGGTTTTATATTAAGTTTTCCCAAAAAACTTATTTTGAGATTTCATACATTAAAACATTAATGGTTTTAAAGATACTGGCAGGTATGCATGGTGACCATTTAGAAAGTTTGATGTTAAAAAATTAGTTTGTCAGTTATTATTTAATCCTTTTACCTTAAATTTCAGAATTTAGTGATAAGTCAAGACTTTTTTTTTTAAAAAAAGAGAAAAAGGTGTATGGCTGGAAAAAAAAGAATCCTGAATGAACATGTAGCTGTATTACTTTTAAACCAAAACACAAAAAGTGTGATATTATAAGATAAACTATGGAGAGGTATTATCTTTTCATCAGCCAAGATAAATTGGCAACATATATACTTGTAAATTTGTCTTATCACAACTCATTGTAGTTTGCACGATGGTCATCTGGTTTTAAGATGGTGTAAGTCATACTAGCATCTTTTGACCTTCTCCCGGTCCCTTACCGGGATGGGTGAGGATATTGCAATCAGTCTTTGTTCGTAACTCAAAAACCACACATCTAATCTGGGTCATATTTTCACACGATCTGCATCTGGCCCATTGTTACAGGACTGAGCAATGGTAATCAACTGTTTGGATCCTGATAGAGTGTCCAGAATTTTTTGAAATTATTTGTATTGTATCTGCCCGGGCATAGGCAACCTTACTACCAACTTTCCAACATGAAGTGTCCAGGCTGAGACTTGAACCGGCGAGAGGAAAAGGTATTATAGGTATAGTTCTCAAATCTGCAGGATATGTTCTTTATTACAAAAAGTTTGCCCCATTTTGAAAAACAAGATGGCCACCATGGGCGTTTCTTCAATGATTATCAAAGACTTTTCTCATCAATATAAAGTTGAATCACTTCATGATTCACATTTGAGTAAATGATTTTTTCTTTGTAACCGTTATAGTTAAATTTTTTTCCTAAATAAGTGAAGCTACTTTTTGATGTTCTGTGTCATGGTAAATTGTCAGAGCTGTAGCTCCATAGTTGACTGCATTACAGCTACTTTGATAGTCACATTTGAGTAAATTACTTGTAACTACAAAACTATTTAATGTACAGCATTGTTGTGAAATATATTGTTGCCTACTTTTTAATGATCTGTGATATGTCATTTTTTCAGAACTCTAGTTCAATAGTTAACTGAGTGATACCACGTTGATACTTCATCTTTCAGTAAATGACTTGTAACTACAAACCTATTGAATTTAGAATGTTTTTAAACATGTTGACCAACTACTCTCTGATGTTCTGTTTTGTAGCAAATTTCAGAGCTACACATCTGAGTAGTAGCTAGAATTTACTTAATTAATTCTTTCCCATGGTGGATACATTTTGCATCTTGCCACAGATGCGTCTTTAGTTAAGTTGAAGAAATTGCAAAGAAACAAAAAGGCTTGGTTAAAATTATTCAAAACTCATGTAAAACATTTTACTGTATGTCTTATCAAAACACTCAAAACCTTACAGACTGCAACACCAACTCTATAAAATTGGAACTTATTAGAATTGTACTATTGATTCCAGTCAGTAAGATATGGGGGCTCATTTGAATTAGGTTGGCAGCTTTTCTGTATAAATGCACTGAGGAAGAAATAAAAAAAAATATTGAAGCTAATCATTACTAATTTATTGAATAGAATTACATGGATTCATAGCATGACAAGAATAAGTTTACTTTTTATTTTAAGTACACATTTTTACATGAAAATTATTGGTCAAGCAAAACTACTCTATAACATTATTTTCACTTATATTTTTATTCAACGAAAGACAAATGTAAGCAAAACTTTAACACTACAGAATAATGTACAAGATTACCCACGAGTAAAGATATTTGAAAACATCATTGTTACAATGACATTACTGCCTTCCTACTCATTATTGCTGCATTCCACTTAATACCATCAGTAAATTTAACTAGAAAAAGGTGTTTGGTAACAAAAACAAGCGGCCCGGATGGAGACTTGGATTAATAAAGCTATAGTACTTGTGGTATGAGACTGTAAGCAGTAAGCTTTACTGTGTTTTGTAATTGATGAAAAAGTGCATTATTTAAAAACTGTAACGCTTGCAGTATAAGACTTTAATCAGAATGTGGGCATTACTGTGTTTCCTTAAGTAGTATATTTTACAAAAAGAATATATCATTTTTGCTATAGGTTGGCTGAAGAGAAATCGTAGCTGTAAATTTGGGATCATGAATTTTTTCCAGGAGATATTTAATCCTAGATTCATAATGAAAAAGATATACTGTAGTAAACAATAATTGGCTATAGATAGCGACATTCATATGGTCTATATCTTTGTCTATATCTTGTCTTAAATTGCTATTTAATATTTTTATAAGATAAACATGTTTAAGATAATAATCACACAAAAGATATCACACAAAAGCAAATGTAGAGTTGGAGGAGAAAAGGAGAGAGACACCACATTCATTTTCAATTAGCAGGAGATACATGAAATACTGTACCAGAAAAACTGTTCATGAGAAACTGTTCTTTTCCAGTCATCTTCTGACAGAAGTCTATACATTTGGCCAATTTACATAATCTATGTGCATAAGTAGCTAGATCCTGCTGCAAAACAAAAGCTGAATTAATTAAAGCTTTCTTTTAATGTGGGATTTCTTTAATGTGCCTAAAATTGGGAATTTATATTTTATGAACACTGATCAGCGGCAATATGTTAATAACCACATCAATGCATTCTAAATGCTTCATTTTTTTCTTTGAATATGCCATAACTTCAAAAACACTAGGTTAGCTTTACCAGATAACAGAAATTTTGTTTTAAGTATACATGTGCCAGGTGTGGTTTTAAAAAGTCTGAAAATAAATGAGGTGGGAGTAAAAATATATACTTATTATGTTATGATGGCCAAAGTCTCTTAAATACAGGAATTTTTATGACTTTTTCAACAGAGATTGAAGTTCAACTGTGTTTCACAAGATAAATAGCCACATCTACAGCAAGAGGCAACCATACAGGGTGACCAAAACAAGTAAATAAGCCAGTGTCGATATCCAGACCTTCAACTCTTCATCTGGTAAGACAAATAACAGCACTTTAACACCCTCTACGCCATCACTACTGATACAAACTGTTGATAACCCTGCAAAAAAATAAATGTGATTTCTCCCCTCCGCCCCCAGATGTGCACCCCATACTTGTCAACAGACTAGAATCTTTGATTCAGGAACGCTTTATAAGTCTCGAAAATAGTCTGTTAGAAAAGACAGAGAACACTACAAATGAGCTAAAGCAAGCCACTGTAGCCTCCCAAATGCCTCCCAAAGTCTAACGACACAATTGAAACCAATACTTTCTGAACAAGAACAACCCCTGAGAAAACAAATAGATGAGCTGTCCAAATCACTAGACATAGAAGTGGAGAGAAGAATAAACCTAGAGGCAACTATCAAAAAAACTTAAGGCTCTACAATATTCCTGATTCAGTACCATACAGCAAACTAACAGACTATGTTCTCGACACTTTACAGACACTAAGCAGATGCCAAAATGTCGCGTGATAACATTGATGTGACCCATCGCTATGGTCAGAAACAGGGAAAATCCCCCCCATCCAACAATTGTTACTTTTGCAACGCTGAAAGCAAAAACCTTGACTTTTAGCAAAGCGGGCTCCCTACGAAATCTAGGCTTTCCAGTGTCCGCTGAACTTCGACAAGAATGGGTAGAAAGAAGAAAATAATTGCGCCCATACCTTATTCAAGCCAGGGAATAAGAAACTGGCAGGCAAAACTTCAAGATGAAAAACTTAAATTGGATGGAAAGTTATACTCCCTTTCAAACCTGCATGATCTCCCATCAGACTTATCTCCGGCGGTATTGAGTACCCCAATGGATGAAAATTCAGTGCTATTTTTCACGAAGGATTCGCCTTTTTCTAACCATTACCGATCAAGATTTGCAGTTGATAATCTCAGCATCAACTGTGCTGAACAATAATGTCCCAAAAGGGGCTACTGTTTAATGACCAGGACTCGTTTAAAGAAATTATGAAAGAAAGTGATCCAAAGAAACAAAAGCATCTTGGCAAAAATATAAAAAATTTTGACAAAAAGATGTGGCTGCAAAAAGCAGAGGCATTAATAACACCGGGAATTCGAGCGAAATTCACACAATTCGAGGACCTAAAAAAACTTTTACATAGCACAGGTGCAAGAAAAATAGCAGAGGCAAACCCTCATGATACCTTTTTTGGCATAGGACTACATCTCAACGATCCAGCCATATGAGACCAAAACAACTGGAGCAAAGGAAAAAATGTTATGGGAAATATTTTAGAAATAGTCAGATCTTCCCTTTAATCAAATTTAAGTAATTGTCAATAGCATAATAATTTTATTCTAGATAATTAATCGAATATACATAATAGGCTATTGTGACCACTGTAACCATCCTAAGATTATAGGTCTGTTTACAGTCTGATATCATAGTAAACTATCCTAGATAATTAACCGAAAGTATTCAATAGGCCATTATGTCAATTGCAACCATATATATCAAGCTTTTGAAAACGATTTTTATTTGTATCATTTGTATTTGTGCGCAACTATAGTCCTGTTGGTAGACTGAAATTGTATCCCAGCCAGACGAAATATTAGTGTTGCTTACTGTAAGAATGGTCTAAAACGGAGATCAAGGCTCCAAGGCCCTCCACCAATGGCTAAAATATAGTCATGTGGTGGGGCTTAGGGTTATTGCACTTTTTTAGTTATGGTGTCAGTGAAAAGTATTATACATGTATTGTTTTTCTGATTATTGCAGTTAGTCCGTTATGGTGTCAATGTATCCATATTGTACACCTGTAAACAGGTGAAAAGGTGGGGTAATAGTGTTAGATGATGGCTTATAAAAATAATTCTAATATGTATCACTGCTTTTCTAAGTATTGTAGTTGCTCAGTTATGGTGTCATTGTAACATACATGCATTGCTTTTCCGATTCGAGGACAAAATACCTAACTGTGCTGAAAGATGTTGAAGTACATACTATTAGATGAGCTACACCCGAAACTGTCCTGTGATATTTTCAAAGCAAAGTACCATTCCTACAACAGGTTACATCCTGAGGTAATAATTATCCATGTTGGCACCAATTATCTGGGGACAAAACAAGAGTGGAGTCTTTATCCGAATCTGGTGAAGGGTAAACTATCTGAGACAAATTATAAACAATCTATTAAACGTCAAAATCCGTTACCAGAAAATGGTACGGCAATACATTTCCGTGACACCTTCCAGAGAATTATAGATACAATATGTACAAATAATTGGGATGTAACAATTTTGATATCAGCCATTATACCAAGGCCATGGGATTACGGACGAAGAAATAATGTAAGAATAATACACAATAGGATTCTTCAAAATTTGAACTCCCAACCTGGTGTGTTTTACATACCAACATACAGACCCTTTCTGGATAGAAATAAAAGCCTTATGACAGAATGATTTTTGCCAGATGGGCTACACCTTTTTACAAGAGGATCAGAATAGTTAAGATCCTTCTTCTATGACAAAATTAGAGGTCCTCAGTGGCCTAGTGGTTAGCAAGTTTGGCATCTAATCATAGGCTGTCACCTCTGTGGGTTCGAGTCCCACAAGTGGCAATGCTGAGGACCTGTCCCAATATGACCCTGGCTGTTGAACGGGACGTTAAACCCCAACTTTGACTTTGTCTATGACAAAATTGATAAGGCATGTAAGAAGACCCTAAAATAAAGTCATCAACAAATAAAATAAGGTAACCAACACATGTAATACTTGCTTCAGTGTATCAATATGTGATATATTGTAACAAAAAAATTAGAAAGTTATTGGCAAAAGATAGTAAACAATCCAAACATTGTAATATTGTGACTCAACGAACACATGCAACACTTGCTGCAGTGTATCAATGTGTGATATATTGTAACAAAAAATGTAGAAAGCTATTGAAAAAAGTAGTGAACCATGTAACCATTGTAAAGTCTCAGGCTTTGTGGCTCAAATCATAATTTAGGTTAAGTACTATTTAACCAAACGTGATAATGGTTTTGGTAGAAAGAGGAATACAGTGGTTATTTCATGTTTAATTAAGTTGTTACCACTACATGTTAATATTGCTGTGAATTTATCTGACAATTTGTGCAGACTACTACACTAATGCTGGACGATGTTTTCTCAGGTGTTACTTGGTTTTTAAACCAGCCTAATGAATCAAACTTGTAACTATGTTTTCATTTGGCAACAGCAATAATGTAGTTATTGATATCGGCAATAGCAAGAATGTAGTTATTAATATCATAGGAAAGGACCAGCAAGTTAAGTACCCCTTACAACTAAGGCCAAACATGGTCATGTGATGGGGCAAAAAAGTAAAGAATTTTTGTAATAATACTCATGTGATAACTAGCTACAACAAGTTACAATAGTGTATAATTAAATTAAATGAAGCAATGAAGAAACTGACAACAGCTTGTGAAAATAGTTCCTGGTTTTTCTGAAAAGCTGTTATATTTCCTTGGTAACCTCTCCAGTTACAATAATTGTGTTGGAAAATATATCAAAGGCTAATACAATGCCTTCTCAAGATGAAAGTCTCCTGAGACGTGTAATAGTATACAGGAGTAAAAAATGTGGACTAACCAAATTAGGATATTGTGTTTTTTGAAGTAAATGGTGAAATGATCTATTCCAGTTATTCAAACTGCTAGTGTATCTAATGATAAGTAGTTATATGACCAATTAACCAAGGTAATCTCTCCAGCCACAGTAAGGGTGTAGGTCAATGTTTCAAATGCCACTCTTTTCCAGATGTCCTAATGGTGTGGGTGTGGGTCATTTTGTCAAATTAATTATACTAGATTTGAGAAGATGCCAAGGACTACTGTAGCATAATTTTGTGATAAGTTCTTAAAAATGGATGCACTAATGCCTCCCAATAATGTAGAGTTGCATACCAAATGTGTTGATGTTGTATTCTGAATAGAAATCACCCTCTAAAATTATTTAAGTGTTCATCAATAAGCTGTCAAATGATGCTTAATAACAAAGAGAAAGATTTGTGTAAGTTACTTACTTATGTCCGGCACCAAAGGCCAAAACATGGTCATGTGGTGGGGCAAAAATTATGCATTAACAGTCTCTCAACATTGTAAATTTATATACCAAGTGTGTCAATGTTTCTTAATTATGTATTTCTTGATGACCTGTGGTGATTTATAACAAATGGATAGATTGGTATTAGTTGCTTACCAATGTCTTTGGTACATAGTTAGGAGGTAGCAAAAAAGATATATTCAGGTTTTTTTAACAATTAAGATCGGCATATTAAAATATGTCAATGCTTTATTTGAAATAGAAATCATCCTTTAAAATTTGTTGTGCAATTACCAACAATCTGTCAAATGGAGAGATATAACAAAAGGGAAAAATTTTGTACAAGTTACCTACCTATGTCCAGTACCAAAGGCCAAAACAGGGTAATGCAGTGGGACAGAACAGATGTATTATTGTCTACCTACAATGTAGATTTGTACACAAAATGTGTAAATGCCTCATTCTAAATAGAAATTATCTTCTTACGTCTTTTGTGTGTTGATGGATAACCTGTCAACAAATGGTGATTAATAACAAAGGGAAAATCTATACCCTGCACCAAAGGCTGCACATGGTCATCTGGTGGGCAAAATGGATGCATTAACGTTCCCTACCAATGTAGCCGTACAAAAGTAACTGTGTATGTTTTGGATATTAGTCTACTTTGGTGTCCTCTGTTGCATATTATACTGTATGCTAACAAATGCTTACTTTGTTTTTCTGAAAATGCCATGAAAAGCTTGGTCATCTATGGTTTACCATGTTGGCCATTAAATCATTCTTCCTGACTAGGGTGTATTGTTGTACATTTATTCACAGTAAAGAATTACAGTCCTTTAAATACACACCTGCACATACCAAGGGCCAACAATAACATGAAGTCATGCAGCGGGTAATAGCGGTCTTTTTGTGTAACTAGTATTACAACATCCAATACAAAAAATAATTTTTTATCAAAAGTGTAAATGCAGAGCTAAGTAAACTCCCTTTTTATGACCCATGAAACTCGTCTTTTCAAAGTTTTTAGATAAATTTGTAATGTACATATATATTTGTTTCTGTGTTTGTATGTTTGTTGTCATGTTCAATTGTTAGTTCATAAAAGGCTACATTAATCATATCAAAAACATTCCTTGCTAAGATATGGCCTAATCATTATTATTTCGAGAATGATATTCTCTTAAAAAAGATATTATATATTATGCTAATAAAAGTTATTATGGGTGGCAATGTTGATAAACATGAAGGGAGTCTTCCACAACAATATCATGGTGTTATTAAATGAAGTGAGTATATTGTCAGCAAACTGTCGAGGTCTAAGAGATATAAATAAGTGTAATGATGTCTTACACTATTTACAAAAATTAAACTCCTCAATAATCTGTCTACAAGATACCCATTGGGTCGAAAGGGATTTAAAACTCTTGAACAAATTATGGCAAGGCCATATATTAATCAATGAATACAAGTCAAATGCTTGTGGGGTGGCAATAATGATAAAAAACAACTTTGAGTACAAAATATTGGACAGCTACTGCAATGATACAAATAATATAATATGCATAGATTTAAAATTAGAGAATATGACTTTAAAAATCATCAACATTTATGGACCTAATATAGATTCCCCAGGGTTCTATGAAAATTTAAATGATATTGTGAAAAACAATGAACTAGATTATACAATCATATGTGGGGATTTTAATCTGATATTAAACCGGATATGGATTGTCACAACTACAAAACAATTGATAACCCACGTGCCCGTGCTCGCTTGATAGATATGATATCTGAACAAACTTAATGGGTACCTTCCGCCTCCTCCACCCATCTTCCAGGCGGTACACTTGGTGTCATAAAACTTCAATCAAGCAGGCCAGGCTAGAGTATTTTTGCGTTCTGATAGTCTTTGTGATCACATAAAGAGTAGTACTATAAAGCAAGGGTATAGATCAGACCATTCAATAATAGGATTAAAGCTAAGATTATGTAACTTTAATAGAGGGAGGGGAACCTGGACATTGAACTGCTCCCTTTTGGAAAATAAAGATTATTTGATGATGGTGAACAACCTAAAAGATGCAGAAAAATTGAACAATGCTGCATTAGTATATAATCCATGTGCCATTAATCAAATTAGCGATCAAGACATTCACATGACCATTCCTGACGGTTTATTTTCGGAGGTGCTTCTTCTAAAGATTACAGTAGAAACTATTAAATTTGCATTTCGCCTCTAAAAGAAAAACACCAATTTAAAGAATAATTTAGAAAAAGAGATCGAACAACTTGAAGCCACATGCGACAAAACAAATATAAACAAATTAATTAGTAAGAAAGGAACTAGAAGTAACTAGTAACTAGAAGTTTCAAGAGTTCGTTCTCGTGCAACCTGGCTAAAAGATGGTGAAAAACCTTCAAAATTCTTGACATCCCTAGAGAACAAAGGATATATAGACAAAACCATTAAAAGGCTACAAAAATCAGATAGGCAGTATATATCAAACCAGGGAGATATTCTAAATGAAGTTCAAATCTTTTATAAAAGGCTTTTTTCACAACCAAAAAATGAATATGAACCTCAGTTGGAAAGAGTTATGAGTAATTTAAAAACAGCAAAGCTTTCCCCAGTGGAAGCTATGGGTTTAGAACATGAACTGTCCATTGAAGAAATAGGTCAGGCTTTGAAACAAATGAAAAATGGAAAAAGTATGGGTATCGATGGCTACCCTGCGGAGTTCTTCAAGATTTTTTGGAAAAAATTAAAGTTTTTTGTTCTAAAAGCATATAATTGGTCTTATACTAAAGGTGAAATGACCATATCATTGCGGCAGTGCTTAATCTCTAGTATTCTGAAAGGCAACAAACCCAGGATATTTCTTAAGAACTGGAGACCAATTTCCCTTTTATCTTGTGTTTACACAATTTTGTCATCAGCAGTAGCAAATAGACTCAAGGGTGTCTTGGACAAATTGATTTCTAGAACACAAACTGTTTCATATGTGGAAGATATATTGGAGGAAACATTTGTTTGATCTATGACCTACTTCATTATACAGAGAAAGAAAATATTCCTGGCCAAATAATGTTGGTCGACTTTGAAAAGGCATTTGACTCAGTTTCATGGACATTCTTGTACCCAGTCCTAGAAATTTTAAATTTTGGCACTAACTTTAAAAAATGGGTCAAACTGTTTAACACTAATATAGTAGCTTTAGTTAGCCAATGTGGATTCCTATCAAACCCTTTCCCCATTGAAAGGGGATGTAGACAGGGAGATCCAATCTCCCCCTATCTTTTTATCTTGTGTGCCCAAATTTTATACCTGATGGTTATGAATGGTAAAAAATATAAAAAAAGCATCATGATTAGACAAAAGGAAATAAAGATAACACAGTTTGCTGACAATACCACAATGCTCTCAATGTACTAGAAGTTTTTGGCAATATATCTGGATTAAGAGTCAACACTGAAAAAACCCCAAATAGTCTGGATTGGGAAAAAAAGGAGCTAAGGACAAACTAAATGTTAACAAGGAACTACACTGGGGTAGCAAATCCTTTTCACTTCTAGCTATTAATCTCTCAGTGAACCTGCAACAAGTTCCAAGCCTTAATTACGAACCTGCATTAAATAATATATCAGCATCACTTGCCCAATGGCAACGGCATCTATTGTCTCCCTTAGGAAAGAAAACAGTCCTTAAATCCTTTGTAATGTCAAAGCTAAATTATCTGTTTATATGTATCCCAGATCCTTTTAAAAACTTTATAAAGACTTTGGAGAGATTGTTCTTTAAATTTATTTGGAATAATAAACCTGATAAAATTAGAAGAAATACCATCTGCATGGATTATAAATGGGGGGGGGGGGGGGGGGGGGGCTTGAGAATGTTTCATATAAGTGTACAGATATCAGCCCTCAAACTGACATGGTTGAGAAAACTAGTTCAAAACCAAAATTCTGACTACTATGATTTTTGTATATACAATATAAAATCTTTGGAAAAACTTTTGCACATGGGACCATTCTGGTGCAATAATATTGCAAACAAGATTTCAAACAAATTTTGGGAGGATATCTTGGTAAATTGGAAAAGAATACTCCAATCAGTACTGAATACTGCACACTCACATAAACTAACTTGTCCCCTATGGTACAATCCAAATATCTGAAAAGAAACCCTCTTCTTGCCGCAGTGGTACAGTGGGAATTATCTACCCAGCCGATTTATATAATAGTGAAGGTAACCTGTTGACATTAGAAAGAGTCAGAAATACTTTTGAAAGTAATCTTAATTTCTTTGACTATAACAGAGTAAGGTTAGGAATACAAAAATCCAGAAATAAAAATGGTGCTGATTTTCAGACTAGATTACCAGAGAAACCAATATGGCCCGACACTACATCGTTGAAAAATAAATCAAAAAAAGGTTGCAAAGACTTTTACAATGTGCTCTCAGAAAGTGAGTCTCCAAAGGACTTAGTGCATATGAAAACTTGGAAAAATCTAGTTCAAATAAATATAGAATTAAAAGAATGGAAAAACATACCGGACCTGCTTTAAAACAATTCTTGATAACCAGATTATTTGGCTGCAATATAGAATACTTCATAATATATTAGGAACAAAGGCTTTACTGTATAAAATGAAAAGGCTGAGAACAATCTCTGTCGCTTCTGTAATAATAAGCGTGAAACAATAACTCATGTCTTTGTAGACTGTCTATATGCTACCGAAATATGGGACTTACTTAAAAACTGGATTTATCAGGAAATGGGTTCAACATTTAACATTGACAAAAAATCAATACTACTTGGATTTTAGGGTCACAGTGCCATCACCTTCTCCAAAAATGCTATAATGTTTATAGTAAAATCCTACTTATTTAAATGTCTTAAAGAGAGTCGTAAACCAAATTTTAATGCATTACAGTTAAACATCAAGCGAGTCTTTGATGAACAATCGTACCTGTATGCCATAACAGATGCTACCACTCATTTTACAAGAAATTGGATGCTTGTTTCACACCTAATCCAGACTATAACTTAACTTGCAGTACAAATGCATAATGCCAGTTGTATCAAAAATGAGTACTTTGTCATGTGAAAGCTTATCAAAATGGAGCTGAATAAGTTATTCCAAAAAATGCTGAAATCCTGACTGTTTTTGAGTTCCAAGTACCTATTTAAAAAAAATTACAAAAATTGAACACCTCCCATTCAGGCATCTATGATCCGATTGATCAGATAATCTTTTCCGACATGCAGATTTAGGTTTAGAATGTACTGGTGTGTGTATTTTTTTCCCAAAATGCGATGACGGGGTGCTTTTTTAAATGCTTAAGATTACCTTAAGTAAAGTATCAAAGTATCCAAAAAAATAGGAAGGAAAGAAAAATTTGAAAGCCCAAGAAGTTATTCAAGGGAGACTATAATCCAGTGGCGGCAATCAGTCGAACCTACATGAAAACAATTAAGCGCCCCTAATAGGCCGCTTAATTATCATATTTCACAAATTGGCCTGCACCTTTAAATTCTTTTTGGGAACATTTTTTCCATTCAGTTTTTAAAATGTTCTTCCTTCTTTTCTAGTTTTGGATATATTCTTTGTCAAAAATATGTACAAACATACTGCCTGATGATAACTGGCAAGAAACATGTGATATCACTTGCACACTGATTTGTCATTTATCATGAAATACGCAACATAATAATGAGATGTAACATTGACATAATAACTTTGGTGTGTAATTTGTATACAATACAAACAACAACCATAATTAAATTTAGCCAAACATGTGGTCCATGCTTAATACATCAACTCAACAGCTGTGTAAGCATGATTGATATAATATTAATCACATTCAATTGATATTAATGCAAATCGTCAAGAATTAATATTTTGGCGGAGAACTGTTTTTGAATGTATCAATAAGAACCATGTAATTTTGGTAGGCTTCTAGCAAAAAGACAAAAAAACTTGGACACCATGGACATATATCAGTGATGGGTGTCTAGCAGATTCCAGTATCTCTGTACTGTAATCTTTAAAATAATACACTGACTCTGACATATAAGATATGCTAATGAAATAAATTATCAGAGACTTTACCATAAACTGCAAAAAATAATATTGTTGGGCTCTTTTGTGCAATTACACAACAGAGCATTTGATTTACAATATGTCTCCAGCTTGACTTAATAATGAAAAAGATGAACTTCAAAACAACACACATTATGCTAGACTGATGTAAGTATCCAAATGACTAGCAATATTTTTTAGTTCAGAATACAGAAAACACAGATAACAGGGCGAAAGAATAAAGGTCATGGTCTACACAAAAATTGTGAAAGCTAAACATTAATGCAGATTATAGTTATTAGCTTTCACCTAACAAGCTTTTACTATATGTGTTTTTTTTGTTTCTTTAATGGACATGTGACAAATGTGTGTTTTTGTTGTGAAAGTTGCTTCAAGGAATTGTAAAGAAATTACAAGAAGACAATGTCTTAACTTTGTGGAATAGGTAGTTTAATATACATAGGGAACATAGGTATGTTAAACATGGCATTTAAAGAACTAATTGTTATAAAAAAAGTCTTTGAAACTTGTGCATCATCCAAGATATTTACAAAACCATAAAGAAGGAGAATTATTCATTGCCTTATTTGGAAAAAAACATTTCCAGTCCGGTGAATCAAAGCGATTGGACTTCATGGTCAAGATGTGTCAGTACAGTTCTTTATTTAGACTTTGTTAAACAGATGTAAACAGTGACCTTCACTGAAAGATTTTCCTCCAATATTGTTTACACTTCACTGAAATCCTGGGTATAGTTTTTAAAGCACTTTGTACTAAATTCTTTTATGCATCATTTATGTGACCAAATTTTAGGACTTCTATAATAGGCCCACATTAGGAAATTCATTTTACAAGCTGGCTTTATCTGTCTATTAATATTAAAATATTTTTTATAGCAGCCTGCTTTCATTTAGGATCAAGAATATTACATCCCAAGGAGGCGTGAAATTTATGACCTCATGATTTAAAAGAAAAATGGTGTCCAAATAACTTGAAAAATGAAATCATGTAAACATTTAAAGGATGCAAAAGAAAAAACAAAAGTATGCTGTATAAGTAGAAAAGATCCTTATCCAGAAATAATCTTCACAGGGCATAGGAGCAGGCCAGGGAATAAACTGGCTTTCGGCCCCCTGGATATGGTTTCCCATAACCTCCTAATGTATTCGAAAAAGGGGCTTGGTGGCGTAGTGGTTAGAATTCTTGCCTCCAATCTCTGAGGCCGCCTGTTCAAATCTCGGGCCGGGCGGTTCATGTTGGAAAATTGGTAGTTACTTGCCGATGCCCAGTGGTTTACAGTGCAGTATGCACTGGTTTGCTCCACCTGTAAACTACCCGTTGCAATATGACCCTGGCTGTTGAACGCGACGTAAAACAACAAATAAATCTAAACGTAATGTATTCAAAAGCTCTAACAGCCACGTTAAAGAGATAAAAGCCAAAAACACAGAATCTGGGATTTATGACCCCAGTTTGACCCATAAGGGGAAACCATGGTGTAATTCTTACCAGCTTTCTAGACTCCCAGCTTATGGTTTCCTATTACCTTCCAGTATATTTGAAAAATCTAAATAATGGAGATGTAAAGCAAAAATAGAAAATCTGGCCAGCAGGAAAAATGACCTAAATACAAAAATCTCTCTTTTCAGAGGACACTTAATGATATTACATGCCAAAGGTGAAAAGCCTGAGGAAAATTCCAAAAAATCAAAAAAAAAAACAACAAAAGCACTCAGGGTAGAGCAGAGTGCATACTTTGCACATTTTTTGCAAAGTAAATTGCTCTTTCTGTTTGCAAAGCACTGATTTGCTTACAGGGCATTAAAAATGCTAAAGGAACATGGATATCATGCCCAAATTTAAATCACTTCTTCCTTGTAACAGTTCTGAAGCTCCCTGAAATTTACTTTGCTAAAATTTTGCAAAATAAAAGGTTTTGGGTTCCTGACTAATGTGCACTTTTTGCACTCTGATGACTGCCAAACTTGTAAGTTGTTAGGTGAAGTGTTGGATGTTTGACCAATATTTTTGAAAAATGTGGGTTAGGATGCTGTCAATATATCTATTTCTTCATCACTATCACCAAATATATTTTCCCAGACATCCTCTGGTAGAGGCAGCACTGGGATGGTCCAAGTAGTAGGGTCAAAATTCTGTTGGTTTTTTGGCAAAAAATCGGTGCCACCAACTAAGGCTGGGGCATCCTGAATGTCAATATTTTCCACAAGGTCGTGGAAGGTTTCATTCCAATAATGGCAAAATGTTGCCTTTCCTGTGGGGCAACAGGCTGTAGAATATTTGGACAGACATATTGTATGGCTGTCAATTGTTGTGTGTCCTGGAAGATGTAGGTCAAAGTATTTGGTGCTGTGTACAGAGACATCACAGGAACAACTGGTCGAATGCAAACTGCTTGTATGGGTGCTATTCAAGACATTCATCCCATAAAATGGTCCTAGGCTGGATATGGTGTCTGATATACTTTGTTTGGTCCATTGTCAAAAGGATATTTTTAGCTCTAGTGTGATCTGACAGGAAACTGTCCTGTAACCCCTTTCTAAATTATTGAGTCACTTCTCTGTTAACACTTGTGTCAAGGCCAATTGCAATATTTCAAAATTGATTTCTTTGACTGTCCTTACACATTCATGGGTTCCATGGGTGCTATCCTCATGGGGGAATTCAAAAATGTTGGATGCCATCTTACATTCTCCTAAAAATAGACTAAAATTTATTATTTACAATTATGAAAGATAACTATTATTCTACACAATAAAAAATTACTTTAAAGTTTTACTTTTACCTATTCAAATTTTTATTAACACCTTTTAGTCACCTCTTATGACATGCAGGTTTACAGAGTGCCTCTTCTTTTCCTGAGTCACCCACAGGGCCAAAAAAATTTACCAGGGTCTTCACCATCTTTTTTGTTGGTTTTTTAGCAAAGTGAGATGGGCTATTTGATGAGTCTCCCAAAATTGGGGATTAAATGTATCTCTGCTAGAACACTAATTATCCAACTGGGGCCTTTATTAACTAAACAACAACAAAAAAAGATATATTTACAAAGCACACAATCAGTCCAACAATTAAACATCACTTTCATTAATTTGTCTCAGTCTTTCCTTTCTCCACGCAGTCAATCTTAGATTATACATATGTTGCTCAGGGGTATTTTTGGTCTTTTTCTTCTTTTTATCTAAACAAGCAGAACAACATTATAAACACAGTGCCTCGTTTACTATACCCTCGGACATGCTTCAGATATACAGATTACTGTTTTAAGTAGGGGACTTTACTCCTTATCTTTCCATGTTACAGATACTCTTAATGATAAATTAACTGAGCTCAATGAACTCTTTATAGGAATTACATGCTTTCACTGACTCTATGTCTAACTTAAATAGTTTATATATGTCTGAGTGACCAGTTTATTAAATGTCCTAGAATACAGATAAAAATGCTTACATTATTTATACTGCTTTAATTACAAAGGAAACAAATTTTACCTTTATTCTCTAATTTCTTCAATTCAGTTTGTTCTGCTTCTCTGTTTGCCCTCTCTTCTTCTGCTGGATCAAAATCAAATGCTAAGGCCCTGCTCATGTATGCTAGTCTTTCCTCTCTTATTCTTAGGTATCTTTTCTTCAGTTTTAGATGTACCATCACTATAATAAAAGTATTTAAAATCACTGAGCATACAATCACAAGCGAAATACTTATATCAAATGTACTCTTCTTGATCATCTTTACAACATCCTTATTAGTAACAACTTCTGGTTTCACAACAGCCATATCAGTACTCTGTGTTATAACACAATCTCCCACCACTTTAACAATATATAAGCTTTCACAGTCTAAAAGGTCACCATCCACAACAGTCACTTTGTCCAAATTTTTAAAAACGTCAGTTAACCATTTCAATCCAACATAACTTTTCCTTGCTTCAATTTCCTTGGTAAAACTCTCTGTATAGAAACAAGTCCGTTTTATTATCCCCTCTACGAAACAATTTATCATTCTCATCGTAATATACACATTTCTCATTACACCAAAGGAGCCCTTTTCCAATCACCAGAATCCAAAACACTATTAATACTTTGATAGCCATTTTGAAAAAAAATCTTCTAAGATATCCCACTTAAGGCCTTCTGTATGTAACCAATAACATAGTCTCCTGTCATGAGAAATCATACCTCACATCTTAAAAATGCAAGACAATACAAGAATAATTAAAGATTATCAACTAAATGACTAATCCCCCAATATTATGAGAAACCACATCTGATGTATTATAAAACAAGATTCTCACAAGGATAAAATTGAATATCAAAGAAATGATTAATCCCCTCCATGTTATGAGAAGCCACATCTCATGTGTTTAAAACAGCAAGGCTCTAACAATACAAGGACAAGTGATTATCAAATAAATGAAATAATCCCCTAAAATGGAGGTTTTCTTATATATGGAGGGACAATTATCATTATTTGATCTATAAAGCAATTGAATATATTCTTATTAATCTATTCAAACATATTATCAAATGTTTAACTTCTCTATTGTTTTATATTCTATATACCTTTGTTGACTTATTGTCTTATATTCTCTATACTTTTGTTGAGGCTCTTACATTGTGGCTATAAATTATGGGTCAACATCACCCATGACCTTAGATTAATTTCAAATTCTTATCAAACTACAATGATGTTTTGGAAATTTTTGTTCATGTCTTTGTCCATTTATATGGCTGTTTATTCTCTTTGCCATGAGAAATGCATATGTTCTGATAAGAAAGTTTCATGTCTACAGTTGGATTTGAACAATGAAATGAAAACTAACAGTAAACCAAATGAACTCATATTGAGGGATGGTACTTGTAAAATGATCAGTATAACAGAAGCCTTTCCAAAACTAGAAAAACTAACTCTCATTAACTCTAGGCTTATAACGGATGCTGTTACTGACATTTCTGAAGAAACAAAGCAAAGTGTGTCAATTTGGTACACTCTATATCTTCTCCCATTCTTGTTATTAGCCTTCTGTCAGGCTCCTTTACAAAATTATGGGAATCTTCTGGACCATTTGAACATCGTCAGGGTGTTGATGCTAGGCTGGATTATGACAATCAGAGGAATCATCAGTATCCTGAAATGCATCATCCAAGCATTTACTTTTTTTAAGGAAAGCGTTAGGTATGACACAAAAAATACATTTTAAATTTGAATGCAATCATAAACTATTTTAGCTACATATTTTCCCCGCAACAAAATGCTTCATTGATACTAATTCTAGCTTTTAGCTTTTTAAATGGGGCTATAAATACAGATCTCAAATGTCAATGGTTTATATATTTAGTAATTTTCAGAAGCATCTGATGAAAATTAATTTAACTTCCAATACAATGTAATCGATTTTCTGTACTTTTTTATAAAACAAAATAAAAATGATTAGATTCTAGCAAATCGTCAAAGGCAACACCAAGCAGAAGTCAAGATTAGACTGGATGACAACCGTATGCTACAGCAAAGATTTGGACAGGGTGCCAGACCAGGTATAAGAAGAGCTGTTAGACAGAATAGAAGACATCACGATAGGGAGGACAGAAGGTCAGCTAGAGTACAACCAGACAGAATTATTACAATCTTAGAGAGACCAGACAGAGACATAGAGAGTATAGATATACCAATTAAGAGACTCATATAGTTCAACTTAAATGTATATATTTACTTTTTTCTAACAGAACAAATGTTATTTTTGTCTCTATGTAACACTTTGTATATATCATTAACCATGTCTGTATTACATAATTTTAATGTATGTACATAATATTTTCACTAACATTTGTAACAGTATATGTTTTATTTCAACAATAAATATTTGAAACCTTATTTTATTGTTAATCCATTAGCTGACTTTAGATACTACCTCTATACAATCTTTACTCCAGTTAATTTATACAACTGAATAATCACAAACAATAATTGGTCAAGATGAATTATATACTGTTCATATTGACTCATCTGATCAACAGTTTGAGAACACTCTTTCAACCACAAGGGCAATGTCTAGGATACAAATGGACATACAGGTTGATTTTAAGATACAATCTAGTTGGTTACAAGACTAACATCTAATTCGTTATTGGACATAACTTTGGATAATAGAGCGGTTGTTATATTTTGACTCATTTGGTCATATGGACAAAATCTAGGAAAATAACAAGCATTGGATTATAGGATATGACTCATTTGGTCTTGAGGACAAAAAAATCTAGAATGCTAATTGGTGTACAGATTTGACTCATTTGGTCAAAAGATTTTGAATATACAGCCATTAGCTTTCCACAGAGTGGAAATTTCCAGAAGCCACCACATGGAAGTTGCTGTATAAGGCTTCCTCACCTAATTTTTCCAAAAAATATTTTTTACCAATTTTTCTAGCCAAAGGTTCCCTCCCCCACCCACCCCACCCCTATTTGTTTACACTATGTTGCTGGTAGCCCCATCCCCCTCTCCCTCTTCCCCCCTCACTCCTCTGCTCCACAGTCTTCTCTTCATCCTCTACTTCCCACTCTATGGTGTCAGCGAACTGGAAAAACAAAACAAAAATTGTCTCATTTAAGAATCCATGTCAATTTTTTATAAATCCACAAGATTTTCTAAAATCTTACAAAGAAATAATTCAACACATTCTAACACAATCTGTGTGACAATTAAAAATGCTTACAAAAAGCTTTTTTGGACATCACTGTCCATTATATGCATTGTGGCCACCAACACTTCCTCGATCAAGTCAAAGACTTTCTCTGTTCTTGAGCTTCCTAAAGCCCACAATGCTTGTACCAGTTTTTCGGCAACACTGTTGAAAAAAAATAAAAATATAGCCATTATATCCCACATAAATCTTAAAATTTCATTACAATTAGATGTAACTCTGGATTAGAACTGCATTGATTGCTCAGTCTATGTTAAATGGACACTAATAGGCAAGATATATTAACCAACCATAGGTGTGTATTGCATCTCAACTGTCACATTCGATATAAAAATTGCCAACCATAAACTCATAGATATATTTCAAAATCCTAGTATTTTCTCAGATATATGTCTTTAATTTCATAACTGCTTGATTGATTTCACTTGGCTGTTGAATAAGTCATAAAACCCATAATTTGACCTGTAAGCATTTTCACTGATATTCTTTTTCCACCGGAACTAAACACTTAATCTTTAAGTGTTTTATTGTTTTTGTCAGTAAACAGAAGTTCTCTATAAGAGTGATGTCACTTTCTAAGAATCTCATTGGTAATGTTTTAATCTTGAAAGGCATCCACTGCCGGAACTAAGCACTTAAATTAAAGTGCTTGATTGATTTCACTAGGCTGTTGAATGAGTCATAAAACCCATAATTTGACCTGTAAACATTTTCACTGATAAACTTTTTCCACTGGAAGTAAGCCCTTAACTTTAAGTGTTTTATTTTTTTTTTTCAGTAATCAGAAGTTCTCTATAAGAGTGATGTCACTTTCTAAGTATCTCATTGGTAATGTTATAATCTTACTAACTCTGATTGATAGATCGGAAATCGGTTGTGTATAAGTACTTACCCCTACCTATATTAATAACATTAGATTTCAGGATTTTCTTTAAGGATAAGGTTTTACTTTCCATTGTAGACTGTTCATGCACTCATGGATAACCACAGGTTTTGAAAAAACACTTTTGTTTTTGGATTACTAAGCAATTTTTCAATGGTCGAGGTAAATTTTCAATTATTTGTAGCTAAATCAATTAACTTTTTCCCCCTTTAGATCATAAAGTCATTAATTAAGCTAAAATATGGTGAAAGAATTTCAATAGTGCATATGCTTCTATTATGTACACATCGCTGGTAGAAACATACCATTCTGTTTTACAATGTTCTGTACAGTAGCATATTTCCACCCCTGTTCACAATGCACTCATCGCAGTCATTTGGAAAAAATAACATTATAATCTTCCAAGACACCTATCAAAGAAAAAATTCATATGACACTTAATTCAGAATTTTAACAGAAAATAGCAATAATTAAAAAATTTGAGATACATTCTTAAATATCCTTCAAATGGGATAATGATAATGCATTATATTTTCATCAAGTAACATTAGAGATTTACGAATTATTATTGCATTATTTGCACATTTAATCATTTAAATTTTAAACATATGCAGCAGATTTGGTCTAAGTCAAAGTTGCAAAATGTCAGGCATTTACTTCTACTTATGGCAAGTTCCAGTTATACCCACTTTGAGAAATATATTAAGTATTGAAGATACTATGTAATTTAACTCTGTTGCAATAATTAACACTTGTGTGATCACTCTACTGTGAAATTTATTTGTTTGGTGTTCAGACTTAACACAAAAGTGAGGAATAAGGGACAGTGTCATAAAAGTACTATTTTGTCACCTCTTTCTTGTATATTAACTCTTCTGTACACACAAGGTTTATAGGTTCTACTTATACCTTGTTATTCCCATTGAAAAATAGCACTTTATGCATCAAATTAGGTTCTAGTTATGGCCAACTTCTGTAATTCCAACTTCCACTTATACTTATATTTTGCACTAATAATTTTGGGGACCTAGAAGCTACTTCTATTTATGACAATATTCTTCTTATGGCAGTTCTACTTACACCAAATTCACTGTACTGTATAGTAAAATACAGAAAAAAGCCAAAAATGTGAACAAAATGTTTAAAGACATACCTTTTTGGACAGACCAACTCCACTAAGAGTGTGCAACCTGTCTAATTATGGCATACATTTACTGTACATCTTTTATCTCGTGTATTTAAGGAAATGATTCTACCTGATATGAAATATACTTTTGACACAAGATATATCTATATCTAGACCGAATGTTCCATAGTTTGTCTCAAGCAAAAGTAAACAGAAAAAGATAATTTTATAATAGTAGATGTCAACTTTGAAAGCAAAAGTGGATTCTTTCCAAGACTCTAATGAGTTGCGTGACTGGGCCAAGGCTTTGGACATTCACAAAGATCTGTTAGTCCCACAGAGACAGGAAGCTTTGAACACACAAAATGTCGATGAAACCGGTAATTACATTTTTTAGCTTTTTCGTTTGATTTCTTTCATTTTTATAAGCTACTATTAATACTGTATATGTTTATTTGTCAGGTACATCGTGGTCTTTGCCTGAGAGCCTACCCGAGCCAGGTAGCGATCTGAGTTTGTGGGATAGTAAGGTTTTTCAGAACTGGATGAAAACGAAGAGGCTTCCCTCTTAAATGAAATGCTTAAGGAACCGGAGAGCCAGATGGAATGGTGGGATCAGTCCCTCTTCGATGAGTCCGAGCAAGCTACATCTACTGAACCTACAGAGCTCAAAAGCAACTAGGAGCATGAAACTGACGAAAAATTGTGGTAGGATGACTCTTTTGAGGCAGCTTTAGAAGCAATAGACCAACAAACCATGCAGCAAGTGGCACCCCCTAGGAAGGAAGCACAAGCATTGACCCTGTCGATAGAAACTACCCCATCAGTAGAAGAAACTGCAGCTCCAGTGGAGCCTACTGCAGAATGGTAGGATGATTCATTTGATACCTCAGCCATGGAAGCAGCCTTAAACCAATCCTCTGAAAATGGTAATCTCAGAGAACTTTATTATTTTAGTTTTTTTCTCATTTTTAAAATAAAAATCAATATTTATTATTATTATTATATTATACTTATTATCTACAGTCAATCGTGGATTGAAAAGGTCAGCTTCCGCAACGGATGAGGAACCCTTCAAAAAGAAATATGAGGTGGGACAACCCGAAACTAAATATTATGAAATTGAGTCTGTGGGATCAAAAAGTTTCAAAGGTAACTACTGTTATTAAGCTTGTAATTGAAAGGTTCATACATGGATACAAATACAGATTACTATTGAAAAATTATTATTTTACAGGCAAAGTTCGCAGAGAGAATACCTTCCGGGTCAGATTTCGGGAAGAAGTTAATGGTACGCCCCTCCGTGATCTCCGCGCTGAATTGATTCAGATGTTCGAGGAAGTTATCCGTAGGGGTAGCGAAGATTATCCAGAGGATGTTATGGCTCATATCTATATAACTGCAGAAAATCTCAGCAATCCCATCATAGTATGACTGAGACCCTTATGGTAATTGATGGACGTAGCGGTCCTGGAGGCTGTGATGGCGGCTTTAAATAGCAACGAAGGGATTGTGGTGTCCGACGCATTCCAGATTCAATTAGGGATTGCACAGTTTGTTAGCGGGAGTGGCTATAGAAGACAAATAGTTGATTTGAAAAAAGATTGTAAGGCAAAAAGATCCATTGTGACTATTAAAAACCGGGATAACCTCTGTCTGGCTAGGGCCCTAGCAGTATCTGTGATGGTGGCTTTAAATAGCAATGAAGGGATTGTGGTGTCCGTCGCATTCCAGATTCAATTAGGGATTGCACAGTTTGTTAGCGGGAGTGGCTATAGAAGACAAATAGTTGATTTGAAAAAAGATTGTAAGGCAAAAAGATCCATTGTGACTATTAAAAACCGGGATTACCTCTGTCTTTAGCTTATTTAGATATGATCAACTCGCCTACTGATGCGGAAAAAAAGAAGGCTGAGAAAAACTACAAAAACATCAGGATGGTGACACAAACTGTAAGCACAGTCTGCAAAAGAAGAAGGCCGAAGAGTATCAGAAATTGGCCGGACTCCCCGTGGACCGTACCTGCTCTTTGACTGACATTTCCAAATTCGAAGAGGCTCTCAATGTAGATGTGTATGTTTTCGCTGCTCATGTGAATTAGAGAATCATATATACAGACTATGACAGACCCCGACGGGAGAAAAGAGTCTACTTGTATTATACCTGCCATAATAAAACCAGAGGCCATTTCGATGCCATTACTAAAGTCCCGGCTTTCATGGGAAGAAGCTATTTTTGTCACACCTGTCTGAAAAGCTTCAATGATTGAAACAAATATGTCATCGTCTTGCCGCACCTGTAGAAGAGAAAAGTGCCCAAAAGTCAAAAGTATCGTCTGCAGTACTTGCAACATGGACTGTAGATCCAAAGAGTGTTACGAACAACACCGGCGGCCAAAAGTGGTTCATAAAAAGAAAACACCAGCCCCTTGTGAGTCCTAATACAAATGTCAAAAGTGCAAAAGTGTCTTGCAAATGACCCAAAGAAGTAAAGAAGACCACAGATGCTGGGAGTTCAAATGCAAGTCCTGTCAAGGTTATCACCTTGGTGAGCATTGCTATCTGAGAACACATCAGAGATTGGAGCGACCTTGTAAATACATGTTTTTTAATTTTGTGTACCCAGGAAAGCAGAGTGCATGTCCCCAACTTTGTGGTTGCTCTGACCGTCTGCCAACTGTGTCTGGAAAATCCATTATATCCCAACTCCAAATGTCACTTATGGTAGCAGATGCAGTCAATGCGACCAGATGGATCCGAAGTCCGGGGAATATTCCAAGGAAGCCTGTGATGGATGTGCCAAATGGGAAATAATCTTTTCCGGCCCCAACACTCAGATGCTCTTCGGCCAATGGCTTTTTTAGTAAGGGAAGGAGTCATTTCACTGCTATAGCTCACAATGGCAAGAGCTACAACAATTATTTTTATTGTCGTATCTCATAGAAAATGGAGCGGTTATAAAGCTGGTTTACAATGACTCCAAGATTATGATGCTGCATCTCGAAAAAGGCTATGACATATGAGTCTTGGATTCGGCAAATTTCCTCCCGATGAGATTGGCGGCTCTGCCCAAAGCTTTTGGGTTGACCAAACAAGCCAAGGGCTATTTGCCGCATTTTTGCTGGATACACGGTATGTCTACAAATGATTGTGAAAACTTTCTGCAATGGTATCATTCCCGAAGGGATGACTTTGACTTTCAACAGCAGATGCTCATGTACTGTAGGAACGATGTTCAACTCCTCAGGGAAGCTTGCATGAAATTTCAGGCATTGCTACTCAGCATAACAGGAGAATCCGTGGAAGAAATGCATCCGGAAATCCTGGAGGTCAAGCGTACCATCCAAAATGGAGTGGACCCCTTAGCCTACCTGACCATAGCTTCGGTCTGCATGAATGTCTTTAGAAGCCAATTTCTGAAGGAAATGCACCTGGCTAGAACTGAAGAAGGGGAGAAATACAGGAAACAAAGCTGTACAAATAAGACAGCAGTTTTTCAAAGATGGTGAATCAGTAGACGAAGTCATCGAAACTGAATTCCAAAGCTTACCCTTAGCCATGATTCCAGCCGGTGGTTACGTTGCTAGAGATCAGTACAGTTAAATCTCTATCCAGTGGTTAGAATGGGGGTTTAAACGGCGAGGGGTAAACATCTGTCATGCATTGAATGAATGGAGGTTAGATTTCCGGCCTCGAGCGGCCGGTATTTCAAGCTGGATGGGTTTTACATGGATCCTACAACCGGTGAAAATGTCTGTCTAGAGTACAATTCCTGTGTGCACCACGGATGTTTGTGTCAAGACAGAGAAGCCATGGATCCGTAAAATAAACAAACCATGGCTCAAAGATATGCCCAAACTATGGAAAAGGTATGGATCCTAGAAGACGCCGGTATCACAGTTATCACCAAGTGGTATCACGACTTTTGCAAAGAATTGGCGACCGATCCAGTCTTAGGAGATTTTGTCGAAACGCTTGACATAGAAGAACGTCTAGAGCCCAGAGATGCCTTTTTCGGAGGATGAACCAATGCGGTCAAATCCAGAGAAGGCTAGAAAGGATCCCTAGAGCCGGAAAGGATACAGAAAAATCCCGGGTTGCGGTCCTTGGCTAAATTATATTTGAACAGGTACGTCTTTACATATTTGGCTGATGAGGTTTAGAATCTTCGTATAGGTTTGCAGGGTTTTCTCTTTGGAGAAATTCTTACCATTTTAATTGTTTTTACTATTTTTTCAGTTTCTGGGGAAAATTCGGTTAGAGGGAAAACCAAAGGTAGAGTCAAATCATAGCTGACATTGCAGAATTCCTTAGAATACTGAGCAGCACCAACAAATAAATCATCGATTGGCACATCCACAGTGAGGATTTGGTTCAAGTAGACTGGAAATATGTCAAGGACTTTCTCACTGAAAACGATCAAACAAACATGTTCTTGGCAGCCTTCACTACCGCCCATGCCAGGATGAGGTTGTATGATATCTTGGATCAGCTAGGTGAGAAAGTCCTGTATTTTGATACAGACTCGGTAATCTATGTTGTGAAGGACGGAGAGGCTGAGCCACCAGTCGGCGATTTCTTGGGTGACTTGGCTATTTCGCTTGTTCAAGAACAAAAAAGTCGTGTTTTCTGAACCGGTATTTACCAAGATACATTCGATGCCATGAAGCGAGATGTTGAGGGTATAGAATTTCTACACGGTGTACCAAAGCAATCTGAAATAGAAGGGTTTACAGACGACCAGCATAATCTTGTGATATTAGACGTTCTCTCTTTTCGTCCAGGGAGTGCACCACTTTAACCTTAGTGTATTTTTTGTCAGCCACAACTGTTTCAGACAAGGCAAATGTGCCAGAATGATTACATTAAACACCCATTACACAGTATTGTGTAGAAATACAAGGGACGGACAACAGATATCGTTTTTGGGAAAACAAATGTATCCCGGTAACAATAAAGCTCTGGTTGAGGCATACAAAGACACAACTTCCGGGTAAATACGGTTGCTTGGTTATCGATTCCACAGCCAATGGCGAAGACGTATACAGGCTGAGAACAAAAATAGATCCTTGGGTGTACATACCGATAAATTATAAAAGTGATTGATCGGGCTTGATATAGAAAACAATGTATAATGGATGCGAAGAGCAAACATTTATTACTATATTTAGCAGAGGCGAGTGACAAACAGCTTTCGTCATTTTTGAAGATTGCAGATAGAGGGCAAATCTTGTGTCTGAAAGAAACAGTGTTTAACTTGCTATTGGCTAATGTACCAGTGACGGAAGAAGATAAAAAAGCTTTGAAAAGCTACAAGAATTTTTTGAGAGAGTTTGCCCATAAAGGAAGCGAAACCAATTTGAGTAAAATGGCGAAAGCCACAAAGCTCCTTTTAAAAATAGCCGGCCCTGTATTAAAACGAATATGAAAAGTGTATGCAAGATGGTCTTGGTGCCTTACATAGAAGGGGTGCAAAAACCACAAAATAAGGGGTTAGAGAAAGACGGCCATGCCAAAATCTTTAAAGAGAAAGGCGGAATCCTTACTGCAGTATATCGACAAAGAAGTGAATTGGAAAGAAAACGGAGAAGTGGTGCACAAGGACAAGACACTACCAGGTAGCCACATCACAGATCTCGTATGTTACACCCTACAAGAATACGGCGAATCGCCACCGCCTCAATGTAGTGCACTTTTGGATATTTTATGGGAGGCAAACATACCTAAAAGCATAGTTACTCAACGAAAAAATCCCCTGCTTATGAGGGAAAGAAGTGGAGTACTTGGCAAAAGCTATAAAAGTAGAACTATGGACACGCCTCAGTCAAAATGCGGATAGATTGCATCTGTCCAGTCACTGCATTGTTTGCAGTGCTTGTCGCTGCCCTATTATTGCACTACTCCGGAGACAGTTTTTGGATAGAAATATTGGTCCTTACTCGAGGATCGTCCGAAAAATGAGCACCTGGAAAAACTTTCTGGAGAGGCATTACTTCGATCCGGAGAACACGGTTAGTTTTGCGGGACCCTTATAGTTGTATCGCTATCTGAAGAACACTGAAAGTTTGACATGAGGTATAAAGACATTGTGAACTGGCTGAAAGATCAAGAAGTTTACAGTGTACATGAGTAGGCACGTAAACCTAAAAAGCATAGCAGAGTGGTGATCGAAGGTATATACGGCCAATGGGATATAGATTTAATGGACATTGGGTCCTTGTCAAAAAAGAATGACGGGGTAAAGTTTCTCCTGGTAGCCATAGATGTATTCTCGAAATAGTTTTTTGTAAGGCCCTTAAAATGAAGACGGGCAACGAAGTGAAAACGGCCTTAGAGGAGGTATTTGAAAAAGGTAGGAAAACAAAAAGGTGTCATTTCGACCAAGGGAAGGAATTCTGAAATAAATGGGTACACTGGGTTTTGAAAGATAAGGTTATAGCTCACTTTACCAGTCGAAACGAGACAAAAGCAAACTATGCAGAAAGGGTGATCAAAACTTTAAAGAAAACGATCTACAGGTACATCACACACAACAACGACGAGAGATACATAGACCGATTACAAGACTTTGTGCGATCTTACAACTCGAGTTATCACAGAGCTATAGGTATGCTGCCAGAAATGGTGAGTAAGAATAATAAAAGGTCAGTGTGGTGGTATTCTTAACTGGCCAAAACAGGGAAAAGATTTCAATCTGAAACCTTTCAAATTCAGAGTGGGGGATTGTGTAAGAGTTAGCTCATTAAAGGGTATTTTTGACAGAGAGTACAATTTCAAGTCGTCTGGTGAGATATTTATAGTCAAAAACCACTACAGGAGAGACGGAATCAATGTGTATCGCCTCAAAGATTTTATGTAAGAAGATATAAAAGGGAGTTTCTACAACGTGGAGTTGCAAAAAGTCAAGGTGGACAACGAAAATAAGCTCTGGAAAATAAGCAAGGTCTTTAAAATGCTCAAAAATAAGGGCCGCAAGGAACATTTGGTACGGTGGTTACATTGGCCTAAACAATTTGATTCTTGGGTATCCAACAAGGACTTGAAAAGCTTATAAAAGATGTTTTTGCACGTAGGTTGGAAAGATTCCATAGACTTGCATCCTCGAAACAGACCGACTGATTTTATTGTGGATTTACCAAAGACATTGCATTTAGAAGGAAATCGGAGATAGCCCTTGTGGATATTTAAGTAAAATTGGCAAAGAAATCGAGTTTTTACCTACTGGCAGACTTTTGCAAGGAAAGCTTTTTAAAGGGAAGTCTGTACCCCGATTTACACAGAGTAGATCAGAAAGAGACTCATTATCCATTTCCTTACTTCTTAAAAGTAACTAAAGCCGAGGTACAGAGCTTGAAGCTAACTGTTGTAGACCAAAATTTAAAACCTTACGAAGTCAACAATTTTGACTGTACCTTGTGTTTGAGAAAAATATGAGGGTTCCAAAAGGCTAGTATCCCCTTAAATTAAAAAGCCCTGTGCAAAAACAAATGGAGATGGCTAAAATGTTGGTTAAAAAGAAAAGTCGTAAAAGGAAGGGGGTGGCAAAACCTGGTAAAAGGAGGGCTAAAGTAAGTTAACTGACCAAAAGCAAGAGGCCTTCAAAGAACAACAAAAAGTTTATAAAATGTCCAATAATGGTGAGAAAGGATATATTTTTGTGATGTGTACAAATCGAATTTGCATTTGTTCCAGGAGACCCCCGTGGATTCTTCCGTTGAAAAAACGGAATGGATCCCATATGAACCTAAGGGTGTAATAGGAAGAAATGCTCCCTTAGAATTCGATATTCCCGGTAATTCTACGACTTACATAGATTTAAATAAAACCAGACTTAGAGTAGGGCTACAAATTGTAACCGGTGAGGGTAAACCGGTCAAGCAAGAAGACAAAATGTGTTTGTCAAACCTGGGATTACACACTTTGTTCAGACAAGTAGACATTGAGATGAATCAAAGATTACTGCGAGTGTAGGTTCTTATTACCCGTATAAAGCTGATTTGGACGTGATTTTAAACAGCCAACAAGGAGATATCATGGGTATTTTAAAGAATGATACAAGACAACAATGAAGGGTAATACCGTGTTCTTAGAAGGTCCTATTCGTGATATTTGTCAACAAAAGCGACTCATCGTCAATGGAATTTGAAGTTGAATGAAACTGTATGATGAATACAAAATAGAAATACAATACGCATTGCTGAGAGTGTGCCAAATAAAACTGAACCTGACTATCATGGTCGCGCATGAAAAATCTATATTGCAGAAGCAAGCTGTATACCCCTTTTGGAAGTCTGATATAAAAGCTTTCAATGTCGAAAAGGGAAGTTACATTTGGCCAGCTGATGACGTGTATCACAGAAACATACCATCTGAAATACGAGTGGTATTATGCAGTGGAAGCTCATTCAATGGTAATTATGGAGAAAACCCCTTTAACTTTAAAAATTATGGGTTGAATTTCGTGGAAGTGATGGGGAACGGGATATCTGTACCCTCCCAAGCCTTGACCCTGAATTATTATGACGGAGATTATTCAGAAGTGTACTGGACGCTAATGTTGGAAGAACCCAGATACGGAAAATGCATAGAAATGAGAGAGTACCCATCGGGCTACTACATATACATTTTTAGAATATTTGGAAAACTAGGAGGCGAAGTGGTACTGCTAAAAAATTGTGGCCATACCAGGGTCAATCTGAAATTTGTCAAAGCTTTAGAAGAAAGCGTCGCAGTGTTACTGTACGCCACTTTCCCAGGAAAAATAAAGGTGGATGTGCCAGGAACATTTTGTAAAAGTTTATAAAAGAGGGAATGGTTGTAAAAAAGCTCAACCAAAGCAAAGATGTATAACAAAGGCTTTTTCATGCTGCTTTTCATACCAGACTTTTATTGCAGACCTTGCGGTGAGCCCCCAGTTTGTAAATGCTACGAACCAGCCGGTTTAATATCCTGCGAAGAAATCAGAGAATTTCACAAGGATATATGGAACATCGACATGTTGGATATTATTAATACTAGTTCATCGAAAGTACCGGATCTCGAGGGATGTTCATACTCATACTACTTCCGTTTACACTTAGCCATTAAACACTGATGAACCATCTGCTAGTAACCAATCATTCTAGAGTAAAGAAGCTTTTTTGTTCTACGCATGTTGCTGTGACTTGTGCATTCTCCAACACTAGAAAAAAGCCTTTATTTGAGAGTTTTTATTAAATAATTAAAAATACTAAACATGCACGGATTTTCACCATTTAAACACAAGCAGAAAGCTACAATGTCGTAGATTAAGATGCTAAAATAATGGTTCCATTATCTTAAGTATAAGTGTCTTAATTTTCTGTTTAAAACTCGTACATCCTAAAAACGTCAAAAATTTAAAAGTTGCATGTTTTAATTTTATAATTAAAAATACTAAACAGATTTTCGCCATTTAAACGCGAGCAGAAAGCTCAGACGTCATTGATTAAGATGCAAAAAAATGGTTTCATTATCTTAAGAAAAAGTGCCTCAATCTTTGAGTTAAAAATCATACATAACTGGCGATTTTCACAGATTTCTCATCACATTGCAGGAGAAAAGACTTATATTGATCCAGTTCATGATGTCATTCCTTACCCAAAGTGTACTAACATTGGCATATTGACAATATTGAAAGCACACTTTCTGCGGAATAAAAGATCAACAATGTTCTAACACTCTGTATTAAAACACTGTCTATCAAAGTTGAAACATGTGGAATAGAAGATAAGCAGTGCTGTATCTGATCCATGGTGTTGACAGGGAAGTTAATTTATTATTAAAAATATTTCTTCAAGGTTTATTGTTTTGAATTTGTGTTTGTAAAATAGCTTTATAGCTTGCAATGCGGAGTATATTTAAATAATTTGCAATCACTTATATTTGGTACTCAGTAATGTAAAGTGATTCTTGTGTATTTGACAGTTTTGCAAGGCTCTTTAAAGCAAATGAAATTACAAAGTATTTGATTGTATCCAGATTTATGTCATCGCCGTAGAAATGTCCTTGGATATGCAATGATTCAAAATATTGTTTCACTTATCTCTGTTATGGCCATTTTATACTGTGAACCGAAAAGGCGAGTGAACGCTACTTTTTCTATATATTTAAGCACTTGTCCTTGACCTCGTACCAAGACTCTTGAGAAAGCTATAAAATAGGGGGATTATGCGAGTCCTTCAAACACAAGTGAGATGTCGAATAGGCAGGAACTCTCGAGCGACGGCAAATTTGCCAATAGGACAGGTTTTTCAATTACAGGATTCGGTGCGCAAAGCTACGACACCGTTCAGAAGCACGTGCAGGGTTTTGCCTTATCAACGAACAATAAATATCAGAATTACGTCGACAGAATTGGAACCTTTTCCACATGGCCAAAATCCATGCCAATCACAGCTAAAGAACTATCTCACACCGGATTCATCTACACGGGATTCGCAGACAAGGTACACTGTCCCGGGTGTAAATTAACCTTGCACGATTTCCACAGGCAAGACAGTGCATTTGAAGAACACGTTAAGCACAGCAAATGTTGCCGTTACCTGCAGATGACAGAGGCAGAAAGTGTATTGGAAGTCAATGGGCTATGTCCTCAAAAAATAATAATTAAGGAAATATACCAGTTTACAATAATTAGGAAATATGCTACTTAAAGTAAATATACCATTTGTTTTTCAAGTGGCCTCAAGTGGATCCCCACTTATACCATAATTACCCCAACCCTCCCACGGCCGGCCGTCATTAACCCCCCACATTAGTGTGGACCATTTGGCCTCCACCCCCTGAGGGGGGCCAGATTATACCCAAAATTTGACTATACTGCCCCCTTTACTACTAATATTCCTGTGAATCATACTCTATTTTAACCTAAGCTGTAACTCTATAATGAACTAGTTCAATATCTATGTGTACTACTACTACTAATAAAAACTTATCTGTCTAGTAAAATTAATGTATTTAATTGCTTTACAAAATACTGTTACATCAGAAGAAAGAAAGATGGCTGTTGAAAGTTAACTCTGAAACTATAGAAATATGAAGGAAAGACTTGGAAGTAGGGTAAAAGGTCAAATTTGACCTTTCTAAAGGATTCCCCACTCATGGTATCTTGTAGCTAAGACATCATGCTAAGACAAGCCGGAATCCAGGGATATGAGTAATTTTGGTGTAGAATATATTTTATGAATAGAACAGAAATTCAAGGTAACAAAAGTCTACTGTAGCCTTTACGATGACAGCAATTTTTAATCATTAAATAGTAGACATAAATTTAAAACAAAAGTTTAAAAAATAGCATCAGAGATGCCCATACCCCACAGCCTGGGGAAATAGTTTCCATCACCATGAGATATACCTCCTTCTTTTCGAACAAAATTCAGAAAATTAGAGATAATTTTGCTTCTATTGGCCCTGATAATGATATTCACCCTCCTTCAGATCCTCCAAAAATTTACAACTTTAGGCAAGTTTCTGAGGAGGCTGTTGATAAAATAATTGAAACCTCACCAACAAAATCATGCCTGTTGGACTCTGTGCCGACTTTCCTTATCAAGGAATGCATTGATATATTGTTACCATCCCTTACAAAGCTGGTTAACTGCTCACTCATGGAGGGGTATGTTCCTGACGCTTTCAAATCTGCTGTGGTCACTCCCCTTATTAAAAAGCCAAATCTTCCCTCAAATGACCTGAAAAATTATCGTCCTGTATCTGGCCTTAGTTTTATCTCAAAATTGGTAGAACGTGTGGTTGCTAAGCAGCTATTAGAACATATTCATGCCCATAACTTAGACAATCCGTACCAGTCGGCATATAAGGCCGGCCATTCAACTGAGACAGCTCTTCTTTACATAAAAAATGAAGTTCACTTATCACTGTCAAGAGGTAAAACCACTGCCTTGGTATTGCTTGACTTGTCTGCCGCCTTCGACACCATAGATCATTCTACTCTTCTTAGCTGCCTCCGAAACTGGTTTGGTGTCGGTGGTTGTGTTCTGAAATGGTTCACATCCTACCTAACAGATCGTTACCAATCAATAAAAATTGGATCTACTTTGTCAGATGTTTGTAAACTCCTATTTGGCGTTCCCCAAGGTTTTGTCTTGGGCCCTTTGCTGTTCTCATTGTACACCACCCCCCCTCAGTTTGATTATTAGTAGACATAAGGGAATAAAGTTTCACTTCTGTGCAGATGATAGCCAAGTTCATATACATTTATCCCATAAGAATGTATCTGCTGCCTTTGAAAAGCTAAATATGTGCCTAGATGATGTTAAGGAGTGGATATCCACTAGTAAGCTCAAATTAAATCCTGACAAGAGTTTATCATCTTT
This sequence comes from Sabellastarte sp. h YS-2021, assembly GCA_964017235.1. Classification (NCBI taxonomy): domain Eukaryota; kingdom Metazoa; phylum Annelida; class Polychaeta; order Sabellida; family Sabellidae; genus Sabellastarte; species Sabellastarte sp. h YS-2021. Next base: position 5,210,741 of record OZ024929.1, on the reverse strand, counting down.
GGTTCGAAGAGACAGAGGGACAAGTTGAAAGCATGTTTTCCAATTGATATCTTGGGCAACTCACTCTGATTCAGTAAAAAATTAGGGTGTGTGGTTTGATTCAGACTTTTCTTTGTCCAAGCATGTTCAGAATGTCTGCAAAAGTTGTTTTTTGATTTCAGACATGTCAGGCAGTTTCTCACTCATGATGTTTCTGTTCTTGTGGCTAATGCTCTTGTTAGTAGTCGGCTGGATTATTGCAACTCACTATTCAGGAGCCTCTCCAAGTTCAATCTACACAAATTACAGTGCATCCAAAATAGTGCGGCTAGAATTGTATCAAACACCAGTTGATACACCAGTATAACTCCTGTGCTAAGGAAACTGCATTGGCTTCCTGTTGAACAGCGCACAGTTTTCAAGACAGTCACACTTGTTTATAAGTATCTTCACACAGGCTTTCCCAGGTATTTTGCTCCATATCTTTCCTCCTACAGCAGTTCTTATAATACCAGCCACAGTCAAAGTGGTGGTAATTTCCTTGTCATTCCAAAGTTCTGTCCCTCTGTTCACAAATCTGTCAAACAGTTTGGTAATAGTTTTGCGTTTGATGCTCCCACTGTGTGGAATGCTCTCCCTGAGGTGATTCGTGCCTCTCTCTCACTGGCCTGCTTCAGAAAGCAGCTGAAAACCTACCTGTACACCAAAGCATACCCACCTTAGCTTGCATCATTCCCCTGGCGTTCTCCGTGATGCTTGACCCCTGCTATGCCCTTGGATACAGAAATTTTGATGTCTGCTTTTTTGTTTTGTTGCGCCTTAGAGTCCTCTTGTTTGGGAGATTAAGCGCTATAAAAGTCCAATTAGAATTAGAATATAGAAACAGTACAAAGATTGGAATACTTTCAGAGCAGTGTCAGTTATATATAAGTCCAAATAATGTTTAAGTAGGGAAAATTTATGTAAAGATACAGTATTAAAACAAGGCAATTCAATAGCAAGATGCAACATTAATCAGTAAACTAAATATTATGAAGCTGTCAAATTTATTAATTGGAAAATCCATATGTCTTTGTCATAAGAGAAACATGTCTCAAATATGGCAGGTGAACATACTATAATGCACACCTATACTCCCTCACCAATGTTCCTACCAAGTGTCAACCTTCTACACCTTACAAAGTCCACGAAATAGCCCAGAAAATGTTTTGAAACTTCACTACGACAAGGACAAAGGTGAAATCAAGATCACACCATGATGCTGCACACCTACAAACCCCAACCAATGTCCATATCAGGTATCAACTTTCTACACTCTATATAGCCCAGACAAGATATTATAGGTCAAGGTTAATACAGCAAGGTCAAATCAAACCCACACTATGACGTTGCACACCTACAATCCCCTACTCATTATCAAATTTATACTCCTTATGCTTTGCAAGATATAGCCCGGACAAGATTTTAAAGGTCAAGGTCACCACTGCTAGGTCAAGGTTCAAAGGTTCAAGGCCACACCATGACAATGTACACCTACACCCCCTAACCAATATCCCTATCAAGTATCAACTTCCTACACCTTACAGTTTCTAAGATATAGCTCGGACAAGATTTTCAAATTCAAGGCACTACGGCAAGGTCAAAGGTCAAATCAAGGTCATATTATGACATTGCACACCTACACCTCCTATCCAGTGTCCCTACCAAGTTTCAACTTCTTACCCCTTACATTTTCTGAGATACAGGTCAGACAAATGTTTTAATTTCTCACTGTCAGCCCGCCAACCAATCTACAAACCCTGCGTGAAAACCCTCAAGGGCTGTGGGGTAAAAACAGTGTTTTACTATTGAATGTTATTTTGCAACCTTATTCAGTATTTTCATTCCTATCAGCTGAAAGTTATGTAAATATTGTGTCTCAAAGAATGACTCACTTGAATGGCCTTCATTTGTGCAGCATTTGTGTGGGAGGTTGTAGTATCATCTTTAAAGAAAGATGACATTGCCTAATCTTTTACAGTGCCAAAAACCTGGTCATTGTCTGCAGACATGGATTGTGCGGGGGTGTGTTGAACAATCTTCGAGGAGGAGTTTTTCCCATGTTTGGTGTTCACACCTTTCTTGGTCTTCTTGGCTGCTGTGGAGTCCTCTTCTGAATGGTTGGGGTAACTGTAGAAATGTACAATAAAATAAAAGGTTTTGTTTCATTGAAACACTGTCATAGCAAAATTATAAATGATTCCCCATAAAAAAGTTCGAAAATATTGAGCACAATGAATCCTGCAGAACATGTAGGTTTGAGTAAAATATCATTGTACCAGAGTCACCGTCCTAGGTTTCAGCTTGGATAGCAATGAACAATTTATTAGCACAACCATTGTATATATATTTGTAAAATGTAATGACAGGAGTGAGAGATAAACTGTCATTATACTTAAATATAAAAATAATAGCATGACTGTCCATCCAGTAACTGGTAACCCCCTACTTTGTTTTTGCAGCTGTGAATGAAATAGTTTTAAATGGACCATAATTTAGATTTTATGTCATTGTGGTACATTGTTTTCAGATTTAATCTACATTTAATCTTATTAACCACAACTTTCTTCATTTCTGGTCTAATTTTTATAATTGTTTTACCACTGTCCTCAATTTAATTAATTGACTTCAATATATTTCAGTTGTTTGTGCTATTTGAACACATGTTAAACTATATATAAGTTTATATGTCAACTGTGATCTTCGAAAAAAATTCTACTTGTGTAGCTTAGTTGACAATAAAGTGGCAGAATTTGTGACCATTTTACTATAAACATGACCATTTTCTGATTCTTAATCACATTAAACCACCATACAGCATAACCATTATTACAATATTGAGAAATATTTACAAAATATTACTGACAATTATTGTCACCGGTAACATAGATATGTACTTATAAATCAGTCAGTGACAGTAGCCCAGCCACATTAGACAAATTAAGGTTATGAAAATTTAATAGTTACATAAAACACAATTACCTTTGCTGCTCATACTAATATCCTTTTCAACTTTTAAAAGGTGATACTCATGAAACAAGCCAGTGTATGTGTCTGAAAAATGAGACACACTTCAAAATTTGTTTTTGTGTCCTGTTCAATGGCTAAGTTAAAACGACCTGCATCAAAGCATCCATGTCTTTATTGTAGCTATTGCCCATATTTTGCACAAGCAATAGTCATGTTGCAATAGAAGTGGAAATGTAAAACGACTGATGTCATTGGTTAGTTTCCATGTAGTTTTCAGATGCATTTCATGATGTCAAAAGGCTGATATCATTGGTTACTTTAGTTTGTATATATAGGTTTTAAACACATTTTAAGATGTCATGTTCACTAAATACTTCAATATCTATCAGCATGCTGTCTGCTTCTTTATGGTGAATAAGTGCAACAAAAACTTTCATGGATCTTCCATATGACGATAAAGGATTCCATATAAAGGTATTGGTTTTGATATCAATAACAATAATGAAGCTACCGTATTTATCTGTATAAATGCCCTCTCTCTATTAATAACCCCCCACCTGTCTAACTTTAGAAAGTTAATATTTCGGGATATTAAATCCCTCTCAACAGCCAACACCTTTGCGGTTTTGGGATTCCAAAAAAATATGCGTTTTAGTATTTCCCAAATCGAATACCACTTACGAGAAAAAAAGAAAATCACAACAAAACATGGCAGTTTTGTTCACACACGCTATGAAATCTGAAAAAATGTGAGATAAAAGTTTTTTTATAATTTCTTCAGATTTAAGGTTTGTTTCCAATATTTTAAGCTCGCTCACCATTTTTCATGCTGACAAGCAAGATCAAGGCTGCCAGTGTCCATTATCGCCCATTGCTACTGGAGTTGAGATTTGATTTTTTTACCTGCTATAGTTGCTCTGTGTATAAAAGAATTATGTTGAGTTTAAGGTTTTTTATTTTCCCATGGAGTATACTGAAAATAATAGATTTTGCATATATATGTAACTGGCCATAGATAAGTGCGATACATTAAGGTGACCTTAAACTCCCAGTAATACCACATTGTCAGACTCGTCACACTTCATTTCAAGACAGTATCTCAAAAATGGCATGATGAATTAAATTCAAATTTGGCATGTGGATGTAACTGGTCCTCAAGGTGTGCCCTATTTTAAGGTGACCTTGAACACCCACTAGTAATATAATTATATTGATCTTAAGTTTTTCCATTTCTTGACAGTATCTTGATAATGAGTTGACAGATTCAATTCAAATTTAGCATGTGGTTCTAACTGGTATTCAAGGTGTGTTCTATTTTAAGGTAACAAGGTAACCTTAAACTCCCATGTATAAAAGAATTATGTTGCGTTTAAGGTTTTTTATTTTTTTCCATAGAGTATACTGAAGACAACCTGAGAAATTTCATTCAGATTTTGCAAGTATATATAACTAACCATAGATAAGTGCCATACATTAACGTGGCCTTAAATTTCCAGTAATAACACATTGTCAGGATTGTTAACACACTTCCTTTCAAGACAGCATCTCAAAATTGGCGTGATGGATTAAATTGAAATTTGGCTTGTTGACGTTACTGTTTTGAGGTGACCTTTAACTCCCACTAGTTACATAATTATATTGATCTTAAGTTTTCCATTTCCAGACAGTATCTCGAAAATGAGTTGACAAATTCCATTCAAATTTAGCATGTGGTTGTAAGTGGTATTCAAGGTGGGTCCTATTTTAAGGTGATCTTAAACTCCCACGTATAAACAAATTATGTTGAGTTTATTTTTTTTTTGTTTTCCATAGAAATTTCATTCAGATTTTGCATGTATATGTAACTAAGTGTGACTTTACCAATTTTAACAGTATTTGAAATACTGTGCAGTTCTCTGTGTTTAAGTTATTGATGTGATAATCCTTGAATAGAACCCAGTGTTCTATTCATGCCAGAATGAGGCCCGAGGTCGAGAAAATTCATCTCCACCCAGACCAATACTTGGGCACAGGGCTCAAAACTAGCACCGACCTGCCAGTCCATGACCTTCTCAATCCACTTAGGTGGAGGCTGCTTATTTTTATGCACATCTTGCATGGTTGAATTATGATTTGGATGTTCTGGATTACCTATACATACAGAAGTGCCAATACATTCAATGAATGCTTATGTGTGGTGTTGGTGTACTTGATAAGTAAAATCCTTAATGAATTGTAATTGCTTTCTTGGCAATTTCTTCAACAAGTGTTGCCATGGCAACACTTTTCCTACTGTGTTTTATTTTTAATTTGGTGGGTTTTTATAAATAAAATCCATGCAAAGATTTTAACCAATAATTTCAGGAAATTTTCTTGTAATGGGAACTAGAATAGTGGTGATGCTTTTTTTGGTAACAAACATTTTGGCCATAGTTTTCCTTTGATGGTCCTAAGATCTGGAATGAACTCCCTAATGATGTGCATAGTGGAACATCAGTTGCCTCCTTCAGGAAATGAGAGAAGCTCAAAACTTACCTCTTTGCAAAAGCATATCTGCCATAGCCTCTCCTGTCACCCCTGCGTCTCCTTGGTATGACCTGGCTATGTCATTGGATTAATGTTAATTGCCTTGTTTTATGTTCAGATCACCTTAGAGTCTGTCAGTGATGTAGATTAAGCACTATAAAAATCCACATTAGACTAGATAAGAACTGTTGCCACGACAACATTTTTTCTGTATTGTTTTTGGACTTGTGATTTTATGGGTATTTGGCAACACTTTCTCATGTTTCTTCGATTTAGAAATCTTTTTGAGGGCTCTTTGCATTCCAAACCCCTGCATGGATTGGAGCTAATTAGTTTTTTTGACAATACCTGGCAACAAGTGTTGTTGGACTTATTAATATATTTGTGGGATCTTGGCATTCCAAAATCCTGTAGAGTTAGGAGCTGATGAGTTATTCAACAATACAATTCGAGATATTCCTGCAATAGTCAATGAGAAAATGGTGATGAAGTGTTGAAATTTTCAGACTTTGTTGGGGGTACCTCTATTCTAATGGCTCTGGAAACAAATGAACAGACAGATCTGCATCAATTTTACGATTTTTCATCCTTGATAGGTAAAGTATCTTTTAAAAAACAGCATGTCTGTCTTTTATGCTATCCTCTATTTACTTTTTGTGGCATATCTCTTACCATTTCCTGGGGATGCTTTGTTTTTGCATGAAAATAGCCATTTTCTACTTTCCATTTAATAGTTTGACAATGACATCTGCATCTATTACCTTTAAATCAACTGTTATTGACAGCCATTGTGGCTATTCTTTTATAGACAACCCAGATAAAGCTAGACAGAATAGCTTCCCTGTTATTCAGGCACTTTTTCATGTAGACAGATAACCATGTGCAAGTTTCATATCTGTAGAGTACTTAAAGTGGTAGTTAATGGTAAAGAATTCAGCTCTATAACTGAACTAGTTTTTCATCTGATCACAATTTGTTTTCTACCTTTAGCTATCTTTGCTTATGAGCTTGGATAGTGACAACTGATTTCTGGTGAAAGTTGTATTAATCTTTAAAGTAAAAAAAGACTATTTGTTAACATAGAATCTAGTTTCTTACCATATTTATCTGTACAAACACCCCTCCCTATTAATCCCCCCACCCAACACTTTTACGATTCCGGGATTCCAAAAAAGATGTGGTTTAGTACTTACCCAATCGAATATCACTTACAAGAAATAAAGAAAATCACAGCAAAACATGGCAGTTTTGATCAAAGACACATTGTCCATTATCGCCCATTGCCACTGGACTCAAGAGTTAATTTTTTATCTGTTGTAGTCGCCCGCTTTTGAAAAATACATCGCCCTGGGGGCGTTTATACAAATAAATATGGTAATTATTTTTTTAAGGAAAGAAACTTTCTTCCAACAAAAAATTCCTTTGAAGTTTTAAATATATATATAGTGTAAGGATTGGGACAGTGAGCTAAAACCCCCAAAGTGTTTTCCCAAGTCCCTATCTCGACCTATATCGGAGTAAGAAAGTTTAAGTTTGGTATAGAGTTGGCCCATCTGTTTATGTGCAATTAGCTTCAAAAAGTTGTTCTCAGTGGTTGAAAGGGACAAAGTTGTTTCTCAAAACCAAGTTTTTTACACAACACATAAAGCAACTAAACTTAGAGGTTTTAAATATTCAATCTAATGGATTCACAGAATCTGGTATTTTGAAAGTGCCAAATTCAGGCACTTTGAGGTTTGATTATAATGCAATGCATAGGCTAGATAACTGTATGTAGCAAGTTCAACACAATTCTATGACATTTGGGGTTTTCCTCACATAAGTCTATAGATATAGACATTACTTTATATAAACATTTATTTTTACTACAAAAATATGCAACAGCAAAACTTCCTGAAAACATGTAACTGATGAGAATTAAGAAAGAAATGGTTACAAGAAACCATTATAAGCTTATTGAAATAGCAATTATCAGTTTTAATCTTTAAAAAAACGATTTTGAAGTCATTAACATGTATATATGTCAAATATGAAGATATGAACATCTGAAGTAAATGCAAACCTGTGATAAAGTGTTGAAAAATAATCTTCCACTATATATCATCAAAGTTTAATTTAACCTTTGTGTTGAATAGTTCGATCACAAATACATGTATGTATAATAGGCTAATGATAAATTAATATAATGCATCTGTATGTTTGAATACTAGCTTAAGTTGAACCCTTTTGAGTATATTCTTGAGGGACCAGCAAAAACCTACCATTAAATAAGGATTTCTAGATTACAATAATTTTCAACAGGAATGGCCACACAAGCACATGATATTTACATCTACTTCTCAGATTTTAACTGGTCAGGATTCAGCTGTATTGATAATAGCTAAATATTTTCATCCAGACATAAATGTGCCAACTAATACACCTTGAATAAATCTAGAATAATAAATTTTACATTTCTTAACTCTATATGTCACAGTAGAAAAAAGACTCTAATTGAGCACTGAAATTCTGCTGGAAGCAACCACAGTTTACAACTGCCCTAGCACAAAGGTAGCTGTCTGACACGATACAGTCATATCAAATTTTCAACTTACCTATAGTTTATTGTTTATTTGGGGTTTTACACTGTACAGGTCATATCACGACGGGTAGTTGGAAGGGCAGAGGAAACCAGTACATATAGTTCGCTAGGGTTCTGTACTGTAAACTGCCGACCAACGGCAAGCAACTACCAGCTTTCCCACTTACGGCCATGACGGGGATCGAACCCCGGCCGCAGAGGTGGGAGGCGAGAGTGTTACCACTCTGCCACCGTGGCCCCCAACTTACCTATAAGAATGCAAGGAAAATAGTCTTAAATTTAAGCCCACACTCTCTCAAAGGCAACATTTACTGTTCTGAATGAAATACATTAACTTCCAATATAAAAGAACATATAATGGATCAAACAGAACAAATCTGTACTTTGATGGACTGAATAAATCATAAGAATCAACCTGAATAAATACAATTATTTTCAACTGTGTTGGTGCCCATTATCTCCTAATTTTCAGAACATTTTCATTCAACATAGTACTGGTTAATTCATACATGTATTACCATAAGAACTTGCAGAACACATTTCCTGACAATTGTCCAAACCTGGAAAAGTATACATCTGTAAGATTGTGCAAGTTATAGTGAAACATGCTAATATTGTATGCCACTATTGAAAACAAAACAGATTCAGAAATATAAAGTGCCTCTTCTTTCCATTTTTGTCACAAATCTTTCAAAAGAGAAGCTTCTGATGTGTGCTAGGTACTCCTTTATGGAAGGAGGGCAGTACTAGAATTTAAAGACCCAGTACACAGCCCTGCACAGTTAGCATGCACAAAACAATCATGCAGGCCTTCAAACCAAATCTCACATCCCCATGAGGCAGTGGGACTGATGAGCCCTGTAAAACAACACAGCCTTGAAGGAAAGGGGAAATTATTTAGAAAGCCAACCTAACCTACAACTAAACATCATGAGAACTTTACATTGAAATTTACATGCATTCAAAACATATAAACTTCCAACAATTACAATATACCAACCAAAACATCACTAAATAGTAGTATGTAGTTGTAGTTCTCCCAATGATGAAAATGTTTGTGCAGCAGTTGAATGTTGTAAATAGACAAAAATACAACACCCACACCAGATCCAAACCCAAACTTGAAAATGTCATCAGCATAATGCATAATGCTTTTCAAGTAAGGATAAAGTAAAAACTGATGTCTAATACAAAAGATACATTATGGCAGTCATACATGCAAATGCATACAAAAATACAATTATAAGTATCAACATATACTTATAAAATAACAAAACGTAGGAACCAATTTCAAAAACTGATCCCTAGCCAACAGAGAATGTGAGTCAGAAATTGGTAGAAATGTTATTGTTTCTAGTAACAGGCATCCAAATTCATGCACTGAAACCACCACCTTTGAAAGCTGAAGATGTACTCATAAGACATACATCATGACTTTTTTACCTGACATAATTGCTGAGACTCAGAATCTGACTCCTCGCAAGCCAAAAGAATAGCCTGCTTCAACCAAGATGATATAGTTGCTCTGGAAATATCTCCTATAAAGCCCTCCTTAATAGCTGCAACCAACAAAATCCTATTCCTCCTTAAAACTTTTGTGCTATCTAAGTAGTATTTGAAAGACCTCGCCGGAGAAAGATATCTATCTTGAGTGAACTGCTGTCCAAATGAGGATTGTGAGCTGGAACGACCACCAGCTTAATTACAGTAGACCTATCCAAAGCCAGCTGGTTCTTGGCTAAAAAAGACAAGTGATGGGCCAGATCCACTTGTAACTTATTTCCCTAATAACTAAGGGAAGAATATGTCCAGGTATGGATTTCACTTATCTTTTTGTCTGATGCCAAAGTCAAAAGCAAGACTGTCTTGAAAGTCAATAACTTGAAAGAAGCTTTCCCCAAAGGCTCAAAAGGTTGTTTGGTGAAACCATGCAAGAGCAGTGACAAAAACCAGGAAGGACGAACCTATAGTGTGATCTGAGATGTCCGCCCAATCTCTTCACACCCCTTTCCAAAAATGGATAACCTTGGCTCTTAGTTCTCTTTGAGGAGAACCTTTAAAACTCCTTAATTTGCTCACTACTACCTACTGAAACCTACTGAATATTCCCGACTGACTCCGGAGCACCAAACATGAAGATTCTGCCAAGCAAGGTTGTTGTGAAGAGTGTTACTGTATGGCTGAGCCAACAGATTCACCCACGAGCATAGCCTTAGAGGGAGTTATGTGGACAAATCCATCAGACCCCAAAACCAAGAAATCCATGGCCACCCTGATGCACCTGAAGGTGGTCATTTTTAAATCACCTGAAAACCCAAACCCGTCCAGACCCTCCCAGGAGATGTTCAATGTATCTGTTCCTCAAGCCTGACAGTCTAGGACAGACACATAGATACACAGACATTACACATACATCGGAAGTTTGTGCTTCAACTTGTTGCAAATAAAATTCCTCGTTAGTTGATGCCAGCAATGGCAGATTTGACTGAAAATCTGACTCAGAACAGATGATTTAAAACTCATTCAAATTGAATCACCCGGTCTTGTTTGGACAATGAACCTGCTAGAAAACTTAAGATTCCCTGGAATTCGTTTTGACTGAATCTGAATCCTCCTGGCACTCATTCAAGCCACGGTTCTCCAGATTTAAGGCACACATTTCCAGAGAGTGGGTGCATCCTGCTTGTTCAGATAAGCAAACACTAATGAACTGACTATGGAAATCAACAGATTTTGATTCAGAAGGTGACTTCCGAATGATTTTGAATGTGAAACCTGGATTGTTCCTGACACCACAAACCACAGCCTGTTTCATGCTTCCATTGAGCATACCGACCCTTTAGGGAAGCATCTGTGAACAGCAGGAGACTGTGCTCCTTCTGATGGAATGGTGAACAACTCCTTAAGTATGAAAGATTGGTACACCACTGAAGATGATCCCTGAGAACTTGTGACACAAATACTGGGATATCCAGACTGAGGATATCTGCAGTGTGTCTTCAGATACAGATTGTCTTCAGATTGAAGTGACCTCATATGTAGGCAACCTGATGGTATTGTCTTCTCTAATGAAATCATGCTTCAAATCAGAGACATGAGCTTCCTTTGAGATGTGAGAGAAGCTTTTAACATGGTAATGATCCTAAAGCTTGTATCACTATTATTAGCTCTAGAAAGTTAATGCGGAGTCTTGACTCTTCATGATACCCCAGACCACTGGCTGTTCGATGCTTCAGTTGAGCATCTCAACCCTAAAAGAAAGCATCTGTGAACAGGAGAGTGTGCTCCTTCTGATGGAGTGGTGAGCCCTCCTTCAAACTTGACAAGTTGGTCCACCACTGAAGATGATCCCTGAGAACTTGTGACACAGGAACCGGGATATCCAGACACTGAAGTGTGTTGGCTACATATGAGGCCACTCCAATGGTATTGTCTTCTCCATTAAAGGCATGCTTCCAATAGTGACATGAGATTTCTTGGAGATATGTAAAGAGCTTTCAACATAAGCCGATCGTCTATACACTGGCAAATCCTGATGCCTTTTGCCCAAACCATCAGCTTCGCCTCTTTTGTTACCATAGAAAACTCAAGCAATACTGAAGGGTAAGGCAGTGAACTGGATCGAATCTGTCAATAAAGATGTTTCTCTCGATTTTTTCATGTCAAACACCCCGAACAACTGCTTTAGGGACATGTAAAATCACTTCCTCCTCCTGCCCTTGCTTTTGTGAAAAAGTGTGGTTGAATAATATCCTCCTACTCTCAGGAGTTGTATATCTGCCCAAAACTGGACAATCATTCCTCCTAAAAGGTTACTCCTAACACCCCTATGTCTAACTGAGGAGGAGAACTTGTAACAGTATAAGAGGAGTAATTGCCATAATAGGGACAAAAAGATCTACCCGGAGGCCCTTTGTCCCATTTGTAGACATATAAGAATCCCTATACACACAATATCACAAGATGAAGTTCTTCTAGACATCTGACCATGTGTCCTCCAGGGAAAACCTCATTAAGAGTGAAAAATGCATTCTAAAAACATCTTAAGAGATAAGTTAGAGCAATGCGAGACATGTTACACTCCTGTTGAGTAACATGTTTGAAGAACTGGTCAACGCACTGCCCCCCAAAAAATCTAGGTTAATTGAGGACTGTAATTGCAAACTACTCTGCACACAGTTCAATGCATCACTGAATACTCTATGAGATCCTGTTAATCCTTATATCCTTGAAGACCTACTGCAAGAGGTCCTGCTAAACAAGTTCATGTGATTCTTATCCAAGATTTGACATGCTCTCTGCTGCAAGAAACCTAGAAAACCTGTACTCTTGAATCATAAAATTCTGACAATGGGTAGTGTAAACTGTCCCTGTCAAAGCTGATATGACTGCTGACAGTTTCAGTGTTTCCATTCTGCCAAATCTTTGATGTGACAAATTTATAGTCATAAAAGAACTTGTCCATATTCCTGTAAAGACCTGTCTCTTTTTAATTGAAGAAACATCTTCATCCAACAACGAAACAACAGTGCCGCCATGTTGAAAAATAATGGTGGTCATCCCAAACCTGTATAAAATGACCATAAAAAGATTTTTTTCCCTGAGAAGACATTATCAGAGTAGATGCCTCACCACAGAACTTAAAAACACACAAAGTTAAAAAAAAACTGAAAAAGAAAAATCCGAAATTAAAATACACATCTACACTCTAAGATGGCCAACAAAAATAATGAAGATTGTTAATAGACGTGGTCACATATACGTGACCACTAGGGGGACTTCCTAGTTCACACTCATTCCCTGGCCTCTTAAGGTAGCTTAAAATGTTTCTCAACGTTGGCCAGTGAGTTGGATGGCACCAACATATAGCTATGGTCAGGAAATGGTAAGTATATTTTTCGCAATAAAAATGTTACTCTCACAACCTGTTTAGCTAATGGAAGATTCACTGTAATATTTTCATCACAAAAACACAGCATATAAAATATGATCATCTGTGTAACTTAAATTATTTATTAGGACCAAAGCTAGCTCACTTTCCACAGATGGGTCTAAATTTTTTATGGATTTTAAAAATCACAACTACACAGAATACCCTTCATTTTGTACAAAATTACAACTTTTTACACAGGTAAATAAAAACAAAGTTTTCTTTTTTTCTCAGTGCTTAAAAAATAGTATCACAAATTTATCTTTGAAAGTAATTTTAAAGTACTTTTCTGTAAATTCTAAAATTTAATCAAAGCAAATTCTGCCTATAGATTTCTGGCTGTAAGACACACCAGAAGTAGAACCAGTATAAGACAACGGCAGGTTAAGTTAATGTAGAAGACAGTAAACTGGAAACCTATTTGCCAACCGAAAGACACTGATCTGGCTACCTTCTGTTTTCTTGTAATCAAAACCAGTTTCCTCACATATTCATTATTTTAACAAAAGTTTACCAAAATAATCAACTATAAAACATAGTTCACAGTATTTTATAAAATTCTATCAATATATTTGACATTTTGTCCTCAAAAGTTTTCAAAAAGGACAGTATGATTCATAATTATATGCCAGTTATAGCTCACGTGCACATTTGAAACTTATGTTTTGGCATTTACTAAATCAAATGCACACAGATTTTTGCCGAATTTCCGCTTTCAGCAACCGTTTCTAAAATTTCTATTCAACCACTAAACTAGCAAAAGGAGAACCAGTTCTGACCTCATTTGAGAAAACCTTGTATTTTATTGGATGTTTAAGTAGAAATTAACCATAACTAGAACCAAATCCTTTTGTTATTGGAGGTTCTTGAGTGAAAATAATACACATTTAATAATATCTCATGGAAGTCATTTCCAGTTGTAAGTTATGGCTCATGTACGATTGCAATTACTTTTCACTGTACAGTAACAAGCATTTGAAATTCCAGATTTTGTTCCTTTCAATGCCCCGGTAACTGGTTATGACTTTTGTAAAATGTCCCACTACTATGATAGACTAGTAATTTAGTACAAGAAATCACTTCTCATTCCAATGAAACCATTTCCATGAGATCAGTGTTTCTCCTACCTTTCCTTCCTGGCTTCACCTCTCCATCTGCTTCGTAATATTCTCTGATGTTGACGAAGACCTCCTTCCTTAATTCAGTCACTGAAACCCATTGATTTGCCGACAACTATATCAAAAGAGACAGAATGACAAAGTATTGGGAATGAAGAACTATTTACAGACACAACTCTGGTACAGAAACCTGGGGGGCCATATTTGCTTGAATAATAATTCATAAATACTATTTATTTGATTTTACTGATAATTTATGAAAATAATGTGTCAGAAAATAAAATGTGTTAATATGTTGGATTAAATATTATTGTAAAATGAAGTATAGAAGTTGGAATACCTGAAAGCTAACTTCCCCAATACCACTTGGTGGCTCTTTTGATTTTTCTCCCTTTTTGGGACTAGATTTCTTTGCTTTCTTTTTTGTCAGCTAAAAACAAACACAAAGGTTGTAGTCACCAATATGCATAAGGGGACAAATTCACAAAGTTAAATAAAACTTGAAACTAACTTCCACTTATATCTGGAGAAATAATATAAATGTCATGGCAGAAACTCCAATCTGGTAGAATTCTACCGGTAGAAGCTCCAATTGGACTTTCTAGCTGTAGAAACTCCAATTTGAGTTTCTTCCAGTAGAATTACAAAGTTCAAGCTAAACTTGGTTGAAAGCCCAATCAAATTTTCTACCAAGGAAAACTTGGTAGAAACTTTCATTTGAATTTTGTTATGCTCTTGTTATACGACCTGGGCCTTCTTTCAGTTCAAGCTGCATAAAATAGGAATAACATAATCACCAAATCAGAAAAATCAGGTGGTGAATAATAGTTTTACACTGTAATTTGGCAATTTGAACATAGTAAAATACACAGTCTTAAAACTCTTATAGTCTATTATGGCAGCCAAATAATTTTGATAAACAGACACTATCAGTTTGGTTGAGTCTTATCTGGCAGAATTTCAAATTCAACCGAATTTGAATTTTTACTAGGGTGGTAGAAAGTCAAATGTGGTAGAATGTGTAATTCTGTTAGTATCAATAATAGCTACCAAGCTAAACTTGGTTTGATTGGAGTTTCTACTATGACATAAACATTAATAATCAGGTTCCATTTTATGTTGACAATAAATCTGGACCATTGCCACAATGCTAAACACAAAACACTACCTTATAAGCACCAAATATACTTCTGTAGGCACTGAAATTATCAAAACAAAGTTCACTTATTCGTTCAAAAAATGTAAATAGCTCACAGTCACTATTTTCAGATGATTCTTCACTGGTAAGATCTTTGTGTTTTGGCATGTTTCTGGATTTTTTAGAGGTAGACCACTTACTTATGCAAAACTATTAAACAATAAAAATACAATGCAGACTGCAGTACAAAATATGTAATAACCCCTGCAACTTAGAACTCTGGCAGATTGTTAACTCAAAATATATTATTTAAGCTTTGTTTAAATTTAATATCTTTATCAGTGCATGTCCATCAATTTAGGCCAACCCATATTTATACTGTCTGCAATCAGTATACCATCTCATGGTAGTTGTGTGACTTATTTTTTTACTTGTAAAAGTTGGGAGTAATTTTATTTTTCTACACCACGAGAGCAAACCATTTCATTTGTGCAAAATAACTAGGTGTGTGAAGTGGAGAAAATGATGTTTAAGAGAGAGAAAAGGTATGTGAAGTTAAACACAACAGCAAGATGAGAGCATTAACAGCATAATAAAGTAAAATTACATTATAAATAACTAGAAAAATGTTTTTGCTGACATAAACCAAGTGTCCCTTAAGTGCACAGAAAAGTGCCCACCTATAAAAGTGCCCTCTTAGAAGACTGCCCTCCTAGAAAAGTGCCTTCCTAGAAGACTGCCCTCCTAGAAAACGGCCCTCCTTTTGAAGGCCTGGAAAGATGCCTTCCTTTTTCTCAAATGATATACCATAAAATATTTTCTATGCATTTTAATAAGCATTTTATAGACATTTAATTCTGAGAATTATAACATGATTGTGACAACATATTTATGATAATACACAAATAAGCACACATAGGAACTAAGCACTAATTTCACTATCAACATGGTTATCGTGATAATGTTGGAGCCCAACTTAGGAGTTAGGATCCTCAGTTGGGTAGCCTATATTGAGATGGACTAGAACATATCAGCCCACGTTAAGATAATAAAATTGAAGAATGATTTTTATGCACAATATAATATAAACTATTTATATGGAAATTATTTTTCATGAAAAAGAATGATGAAAGATGAAAAATTTGCTAAACAATAGACACCTTATGACCTAATGACCCTCCCATTGTCAAATTTTCTGAGACAGAGTCCTTGAAAAATAAAGGAATTAGGACTAATCCTATCAGTGCATAATGAGGTAAAGAAAAATAAGTAACATTTAAGTAGAAAAATAAGTAAATAATATCATTTCAATTTCAAAAATAAAAATATCATCTGAGAGTTTTCCAGTTTTCCACCTCTTCAAACTTGAAGGAGGATAGTCTTCTAAGAGGGCACCTTTCTAGGGCACTTTTCATGGATTCATGGATTCGTCCGTTATGGCTTAATTAGTATAAAATAAGCTTTGCAATAGGCTCAGAATGCATAAAGCATGAATACTTGTCAATACAATAATAGGTTGAAAGTTACACCATAAAACTACTTAATTAAACAGTAATATTGCTTTATAAATGCCATATATCTATTTACATTTTAGAAAAAGGCTTAGTAAAATTTGAGCCCTTAGAAAGGCAAGAAGTTTATATGACACATTGCTCTGAATACATCTATCCCAATGAGTAAATAAAAGGTCAATGTTCCCACAATCCTATTTATATCTTACGAATAATGCTCATTTCTATTTATATATAATTGCCAGTCTTTGATAATCCCCAGAGAATTAGTCTGCTGGGTATATGCTGATAAGGGATAAAACCAATAGTTAATGTGTTTGTCTCCCCCGGTGCACAGGAAAAAGCCTGGTGGAAAAAATGGCGGTGGAAAGAAAGCCTAAGAACTAAAACATTAATTTATTCCAATCATTTGATTAAAACAAGAAATACAAAGTAGCACTTTATGCATGCTCTACAAACAAATGTAAAGAATTTGTACTCTACAAACAAACATACATTTGATTAAAAATGAAACACAACATACACAAATGTTAAATCAGCACTTTGTACACATGTACAAAGAACACCAGAGCACACTTTAAATGGACCATTGTATATACTTAGGATTGGCTCTTAAACATGGCTGTTAACACCTACTTGCAATTAGTGACATACACATCCAGCATCTTCCTGGGAATCCAACCATAATTGCATGTTTAGAAAAAAAGTTTCATTTCCATTAGGGATATACTGACATAATTTTAAAACAACCTCTAGTAAAGCATAATAAATTTTACATGATTCTGTAATCTATATTGATAAAAATAAATTACACTAGAAAAAAATAAATTGTATGTACTAAACACATTTTTAAATCAAATGGTTGAAATAATGTGTTAGATTTACTTCATCATTAATCTTGATATGTATCAAACCTAAAAAAAAACACCAGGCTTTTTTCCATCTTTTCCAAAACAGACCAGGCTTTCTTTCCACCAGGTTTTCTTTCCACTGTCATTTTTTCCACCATGTTTTTTTCCTGGATTCATCTCCCGCAACACCCCCCCTTACCCTGTTTTAATCTATGCATGAAGAAATGCTTATATAAGGCATAAGATGTTATCTTTATCTATGCTCTATTGAAAGTGTCAGTGATATGTAGATTTTATGTATAAATAAGGGACATGTAATAGTAAAGAATATGTTTGCATTGCTGAGTTATTACTTTACTGCAGAAGAATCGAAGTCTGAAGAAGAGTTAATGAGCTGAAAATGCTAATTAACAAATGTGCCATTATCAAACTGCTGTACTGAAATAAATTTGTAAATATTTGGACCCAGTTTTTTACAATAAAACAAGCATAATTTGAAGCATAATATAATTTTAGACGATGACAACTAAATACAAATAAGTCGTGAGTGTAATTTAACCCGGCTAAATATGACCGGCTATCTAGACTCTTCACACGTTGTTTCCCAATACCTCTTAACACATTCTAAAGCTCTAAAAGCAAGAATAAAGTAGGTGTAAGGCAAAAACACAAAATCGGCTATTTTATTACCCCAGTTTGATCCGCGAGGGAGAGTCAAGGGGTAAATCTGACCAGCTCTCTAGATTCTTCACATAAGGTTTCCCAATACCTCTTACTACATTCTAAAACTTTCAAAGCAAGAATCAAGTAGATATAAGGCAATAACACAAAATCAGCTATTTTATGACTCCAGTTTGACCCATAAGGTGGGATCAGTAGGTAAATCTGACTGTCTATCTAGACTATTCAAACATGGTTTCCCATGGCAATCCCAGGTAAGCTATTGACCTAACTATTGTTCATACCAAATTTGGTAAAGATATGTCAAATATTATTCCTTAAAATGCCTAGAAAAAGAGGTACACAAAAATAGCTAAACAGCTATACTCAGTTAGCCATAGAGCTATCTTCACCAAAAGCAATCCCATGCAAGCTATTAACCCATAAAACACCCATACCAATTTGGTAAAGATAGGATAAATACTTTTCCTTAAAAGGTCCGGAAACCAAGCGTGACCACGGATGGCAGACGCTGGGAAAAGCAAAAATAATATGTCCACCCCCAGTAGGGTGGAGATAATAATAATGTATTCCCAGTTGAGATTTCAGTTCTATCAGTCACATATTTTAACAGTCTCAGGGCTTCAAAGTAGCAAAATGTCCAAATATTGGGTCTCTGTGGGCCTTTTAGAGACCTCAATGTGACCTTCAAATTGAAAAGCTTCAGACTAAAATCTTTCACAATCAAAGATTACACATAGAATGCATATCTAACACAGTTTGAAACTTCTCAGACTTACCATTGCCAAGTTACAGGGCGAAATATGTGGAAAATGTCTAAAAAGGGTCACTCAGGTGGGTGTTTATGGTCCTCATACACAGGTTAAATGTCTACTGAAAGCCTTTATTTTGGCACATGTAAAAAGAAAATAACATATTCCCAGATGGGATTTCAGCTCTATCAGTCACATAGTTTAACAGTCACAGGGCTTAAGAGTGGGAAAATGTCCAAATATTGTGTCTCTGTGGGCCTTTTAGAGACCTCAATGTGACCTTCAAGTTAAAGCTTCAGATTTAAAATCTGTCACATACAAAGATTACACATAGAATTTATATCTAATACAGTTTGAAACTTCTCAGACTTACCATTTCTAAGTTACAGGGCAAAATATGTGAAAAATGTCTTAAAAGGGTTACTTGGGTGGGTGTTTATGGTCTTTGTACACAGGTTAAATGTCTATTAAAGCCTAAATTTTGGGGCACATATAAGAAAAACATATCGATATATTCCCAGATGATATTTCACTTAGATTAGAGACATAATTTGAAAGCTACAGTACTTGAAAGTGGCAAAAAGTCCATAAATTAGTTCTCGGTGTGCAATTTTGAGACCTTAAGTCGATCTTATAGTTAAACCTAAAGCCCTTAAATTTTTCACAGACAAGGATTACACATAAAATTTATACCTAGTGCAGTTGGAGACTCATCAGAATTACCACTTCCAAATTATAGGGCAAAATATGTGAAAAATGTAGCAAAGTAAGGTCTTTATGGGCCTCAAACACAATTTCATCCTCAGCTTAAAGACTTGATTTTTAACACATGCACTAAGAAGATATTAATGTGTTCTCAGGTAAAATTTTAGCCAGATGAACCTCATAGTTTGTCACATAGTTGGCTCTAAGTGACCTAAAGTCAAATTTCTGACCTTAAGGTGGCCACAAGTTCTTTATTATTGGGAGTTTAAGGTCACCTTAAAATAGGGATCATCCTTTGAGCACCCTTAACATGTGTACCAATTTTGGAATACAATACTGATCCATTTTTAGGTGGGTTGCATGTAACCAAACCACCTATTAGATTGATGTGTCCGTTGTCCATCTGCCCGTCAACATTTTGTTTTCCAGACTGTAACTCAAAAATTCTTTGTCCAATTGAATTCAAACTTGACAAGGAGATGGTGCAATTCCGTCTGTTCATTTTTCTGTTTTTTGTCTGTTTGTCGGTCAACATTTCAGTTTCCGAACTCTAACTCGAAAACGCTTTGTCCAATCGAAGTCAATCGTGACAGAGAGATAGATCACCATCATTTGGTGTAATTCCATCCGTTCATTTGTCTGTTTATAGCATTGATATAATTATGTAACCTAGATTACAAGTTTTACATTTCTTAGCATGTCTAACACATTTACCTTAACTGGGTGACCTAACATTTCTTTCTTTGTTTCTAAATTTAATTACAGCAGTCACTAACCTTATTGCTGCCTGCGCAACCCGCCTTTTGGGTCATCTTTGAGCATCTTGTTGCCTTATTGTGTACACAAAGAAATTTCTACGGCGGTGGGGCGACTGACCTGAATCCAATATGTCCCCAACTTTCGTCTGGGGATATAATAATTAAGAAAGATCCAGGCCTGATACACAAGGGAATCTACTTCAGGTCTAGTATATATATGCAAGAGAGAAATCCCTGCAATAGCAAATGAGAAAATTGTGATAAGTGTTAAAATTTTCACACTTGAAAATTGAGCTGATATATATATATATTGAGTTGGCATCATTGTCCTTAGATCAGCGTACAGTATTTGCCAAAATTGAAAAGCCATTTTAATAAGCAGTGGGTTGGGAATAAAGAAATTGGTGATTTTTATGTTATACATGTATACTTACACTTAAATAACCAAAATTGTCCATGATATTGCACACATTCGCATTACCACCCACACCCCAAAAAGCTGACACTTTCCAGTTCCAGCAAATGCAGAGCCCACTTTGTCTAAGGTATTTTAATGCTGTTTGCTTATGTTTCATCTATCTGACTTGAGGACAATTGTAAAATGTAGCTACATTGTATCCAAAATAACATTGTTACATAATAAAAGTCGGAACTGCCCACACTGAAAGTTGCAAAGGTTTTGATTAGCAGAGCAATAATATTGCAGGTACAATGCATATGATGGGTTGTGCATACATTAGTTCATTATTTACTAACATTTCACGTTTGGATTGATAAAGTAAATACACTTTATATATGTAGATATTGTACATTCTTTTGATATTTGAAAGATCACATTATTGCCATGCTCAAATTATCACCAACACTCTTAATCTTACCTTATGTGCCGACAAATGCCCATCCCCTATTTTATATTTTTTTTCAAATAACACTCTACGGTGGACATTTTTGGTTCTTAAACTTTGTGAAATTTTTAACTAGATAAATCTTAGAAATATCAGCAAATACAGATTGTCCTGACTATGAAACATTAAAATCAACTGGTGGCCAAACATGGCAATGTGTTGCCATAATTGGTCATCCATGCACTGTGATCTAGGTGTAACAGTCTGAAAACAACAAACTTCTGTCAAACTAGCTTCACAAGAGGAATATGGCAATAACAATGTTATAACTATCTGCATAAACACTTTGATGAATGTTAGAACTTTCTGCATGAGCACTTTGATAACAAAAGATACCTTCTCTTTATCCTTCTCAGAAAATGAATCATCTGCATAAAAATGTGAAGGTCATTTTGATAAAAATAGCCAGTCTTGGCAGGCAAGAACCCCAGCCTGCAGGTACAAGTAAATGGGCAACAAAATTGAGATTTAGGAAAATCTTAGGACTAACTTTAGTTGTAAGAAGTATACAGAATCCACAAAATGGATGTAAGATTCACAGGCCATGATTTCTTACAAGTTATTTTCATATTTTCAAGCACTAGAACCAATTATAAGGGAGATACAATGCCCTTTCAGCATAATGACCCTACAACACCTTGAAGCAC
Organism: Sabellastarte sp. h YS-2021; assembly: GCA_964017235.1. NCBI lineage: Eukaryota > Metazoa > Annelida > Polychaeta > Sabellida > Sabellidae > Sabellastarte > Sabellastarte sp. h YS-2021. Next base: position 5,188,671 of record OZ024929.1, on the reverse strand, counting down.
AGTTCAAAGGTCAAAATTACTCAGACAAGCTTTCTTAGCCATCTAGATTTTATAAAGGAGATATATGGCTCGTTTAGCATGATGACCCTACATGACCTTGGAGCAGATGTCAAAGGTCAAAATTACTCGCAGGTAAGCTTTCCTAGCCATTTACATTTTGTGTAAATCTGCAATATTTAAAATTTTAAAACATATCAATAATTTTTTAACTATCGGCGATGGCAGCCACGAGTACAAAATATTTTACACATATGTTTTTACAGCCATGAACATTGTCTACAAATTTTCATATTTTTAATGTAAAATACATTTTTATGAAGAAAAATGTATATACCTACCAAATGAAACCACCTGGGTAAGCTTGACTTGGCGTTCAGTGACCGCCACATACAACATACATAGAATTTAACATTAGGGGGAGACCCTTATTAAACCTATGTACTTGCTACCCTTTGATCCGTGGTGACCCAATTCACTCTGCCATGTGCAGAAATACAGAACTAATTCTTTTTATGAATAAACATAAATGCTGGAAAAAGGTATTTTTTGAAATGTGGGGTTGGCAGGAACGTGATTTGTTCTTTTCATATGGTAGGTATATACATTTACCGAATATCCCGAAAACCTAATCAGCTCTAGATCCTCTTGGGATAAATATACCCTAAAACTTTGGTGAAAATCTGTGCATGGGTTTAGGCTGTGGAACAGACACAAACTTTAAGACCAAAAAATCTTAAAATTGTTGCCATGGCAACAGTTGTTGCCAGATACCCCAAAACCTAATCTGCTCCTGATGCTCTTGAGGTACCTTGAAAAATTGGTGAAAATCCATGTATGGGTTTAGGCTGTGGAACACCCACAAGCTTTATGCCTACCGCCACCCAGATGGTGCAGGGGAAGAGTATAACCCCAGCCTTTATGGGCTGTGGTTAATAAAAACACATTTTGCAATATCTCCTTCACACTGTATCATATTTAAGAATAACTTTACAGATGTGCTTCTTTGAGGATTATTTTTGTCTGTGAAAATTTTCAACAACATACTATTTCCTTGTTTCCCTTCATTTAAATTATAATTTTTGTTTATTTTTAAACTAAATAGGACACCCCATTATTGTTTTCTAAAACCTTTTTTTCTGCTTTTTAAGAATTTGTAAAAAATGGAGAATAATAACAAAATAATCTTCATTATAGATTAATGCACTTTAAAGCATCTAATTTTACATTGATACTATCCAATAATTTCCAAAGGCCCAGGCGTACTGAATGCACGTACTGATACTGAATCATCTGGAATTAGAAAAAACAAATTGAGAGTTTACCTACTGAGAGCAATGTATAAATTATTGAACAAGAATATTTTAAGTCGTTTAGTAGAAAATATTCTAATGGTACCAGAGAGCAACAATAAATATGGTTTCAAAAATGATCTCACAGTGCAAAAATGTAATGGTAGAAATACTCCTAAAAGTATCTTGCAGAAAACAAAGATGGGTAAAATTTCTCAGGAATTTTCAACAAGACTATTATGAAAATAATATGGCGTGAAGTATGTAAACTTTCATTGTGGTTATATTTTTACGACTGCATTTGGTACTCAGTAGATATAGAGCAAGAATAATTGTTCTTATTTATATTTACTACTCTCTTCACCTTCATCAATATCAGTATCAGGAGTAACTGTAACAAGGAAAGCAATAACAAAAATCAAAAAGACATTTTGCAATATCTCTTCTACACTGTTTTATATTTAAGAATAACTTTACAGATGTGTTTGATTTGACTTTGCCACAGTGACCTTTCATTTGAAAATTTTATCTGGGCTATACCTCGGAAACCATAAGGTGTAGGAAGTTTCTACTTGGTAGGAACAGTGGTACGGATATGTACATGTGTAGTGTCATGACTTGACCTTGATTTGACCTTTGAACTTGTCATAGTGACCTTGACCTTTAAAATCTTATCTGAGCTATAACTGTAAGGTGTAGAAATTTATAACTGGTAGGGACATTGGTTAGGTGGCAGAGATTGTGCAATGTCATGGTGTGAACTTGAATGGACCTTTAACCTTGCCGTAGTGACCTATAAAATCCTGTCTTGGCTATTTCTTGGAACCTGTAAGGTAAAGAAAGTTAATACTTGGTAGGAACATTGTTTGGTGGTGTAGGTGGGCAATGTGACCTTGACTTCACGTTTGACTTTGCTGTAGTGACCTTGACTTTATACATCTTTTGCAAGTTATATCCCAGAAAACTGTAAAATGTAGGAAGAGGCAGTAATTGAGAGATATAGACGTACATTGTCATGGTACATTTTGCTTCTCTTAAACATTATTTGGACCTTTATGAAGCTGAGACATTTGCTCTGAAAGTCTCCTGATCTATGAACTATTTCACTTCTTCTGTATTTCATGGTATCTCTTTCCCTGCACTGTGCGGTATGGGCATCTCACATAGTAGTTTTTTCATTACACTCAGTAGCAATTATAGGAGGGGTTGTCTTTGGCAGAGACATACACTCTCTGATTGCTCTTCTTTGTCAAATGTTTTCTGCATTGTATGCTTATAGAAATTCACAAACATGACATTGGAAATGGAGTGGAATCGAAAATTGTTTGTTGTGTTTTAGTGTAAGGTAATGCAGATTGTATGCCTTTTCATCAGAATCAAGTTGACAAAATTACCGATGTAAATAAACTTGAGACCTAAAAAATGCAAATAATTAAAAACGGACTTTTATTGAATTTAACCATTTATATATCATATACAACATTTAGTTTTGTAAATTGGATCATAATGAATTTCTACTTGAAATCAGCATCCCAAATTGACTAATTAGCATAGAGCTTGCAAGTCGTGATGTTTTTAGTGGTATGCCTCATTTGTTGGAGTGTGAATTCATTGTTAACTATGTACCAAACTGAGTGCTTTGTCAGATTTTCAAGCTAAATAGTAGTGATACATATCAGTGACACTTTCTATTGACAGGTCCATTCATTACCTCCATTGCTCCTGGCAGTATCAAAGATGCCTACATCATATTTCCTATAGATTGCTGGTTTCATGGAAAGAAAAACAGAACTGAAAAGAAGGAAGCACTCGATCATCAAGAGCTTAAAGTGTTCACTACATTATAAAGCATGAAGCTGAATAATTTTATCTACAGCAGGACGTTACGTTTTTGTATTTTTAGTTTAATTATATATCTTATAACTTCAAAAAAAAAAATGATGATGACATTTTTATATAGCTGGAACTTAGCCAGAGTAAGAAGTGATTAAATTTCGGAAAGATCCAGATCATATTCTAGATTTTAAATGTATATTCAATAACTTTATCAGTTTGGTTTACATAACACCAATAGTTCATAAATTTTTGATGCAGGTAGCAACTGGCTAAAGGAAGAAGAGATAATATTTGCTGAAAGCAGACCTGTGGTATTCGTATTCATATTCGAATTCATAAGTTTTCGAATACACTTTTCTGTCTATTCGTATTAGAATATTTTGTGAAAAGTACAAAATATTTGCATTCAAATACATTCCTAAAGTATTGTATTCCTGACCTGTGATATTCGTATTCATATTCATAAGTTTTTGAATACACTTTTTTGTCTATTCGTATTAGAATATTTTGTGCAAAGTGCAAAATATTTGCATTCAAATACATGCCTAAAGTATTGTATTTATGAATACTTTTTTCAATACATTTAACATTTTTTGACTTTTTTATTTTTCTTAAATCACCATATAATTACAAGTTCAAGGTTTAAATATGATTTTTTGCTGCATTTGTGCCTATGTTACATAACACAATAATGACATTGTCCTGTTTTAGCAAAATAGTTACAACTTCCTCTCTCAGATCGCTTATTATTATAAATGTGTCAGAATGTTTGTTTAAAACATGTTATCATTTTGATTAATCATTTTATGTGTTTTTAACTTCTTGATATTGGGTTTTATAGTGTATTTTCATATTATTATGAAATTCATGAAATCATAAAGACCAAGCTATCCACCTCAAAATTGACAGGTGTGTTTGTCTTCGTTACACTAGGGGATTAACTAAGATGTGTTTAAATAGCAGTGTTACTTTAAATACCAGTGTTTATCAGATACAATATTCGCATCTTGCTGCAATAAACATGAACTGTGGCCAAACATGACTGAAGTAAATGTAAACTATCATTTACTCAGTTGTGCTTTTATGTTTGTATAGTATGCTCAAAAGGTAAGAAGTATAAAGATATTGGTTTCATATTTGAAAAATACTAGCGAACACTTTTTAAAAGTATTCATATTCAAATACTTTCAAAATTGTTGTATTCATACTCATATTCAAATGGAAATTATTCATATTCGCATTCAAACACTTTTAAAGGTATTGACCCCAGGCCTACCAGAATGACTCTGGTTCTATTCTGATTACAAAAAATCACAAATAACCCTTGGCAGAAGTTCATAGCCTGAGGACTAGTTTTTCTCTTTTGGTGGGGTATTTTTAAAAAAAGTGAGAAATTACAGGACTGAATATTATGATGTACATTATGTTGCTTAAAACCTTCATTTTGCTTCAACACAAGGAATAAAAATATACGTTCATTATTTCTCTTATCAAAAAGGCAACTCTTACTTGTAATGATTTGCCAGGTACACACCGAGGTCCTGTCACAATCCTTCACCCAAAAGTGGGTTTTTGGTATAACAGGAGAAATGAGGCTTGTCCACGGTAAGCACAGGGAGTGTGATACGGCAGCCACATTAAGCCACAAAACTAAAATTTTGAAATGTTGAAAATTTTAACCATTTCTTATCATGGCCCCCCACGTGTACCCCTCTATGGAAATGGGATCTGTGGCGCTAGCCAATGTTGAAGAACATACTAGGACGTTATGAAAGGTAATGCAAAGTTTCTGCAGGTAGTGGCAATCAATGGACGTTCCCTTACGTTCCCACCTTCTCTCCCCTTTTGTTTAGTCCCATTGTATACCTTTGACAAACACAAGATTTAATTTCTCAAAACTTCTTGTTACTGCGGCTAACGTCGACCATTTTTGGTGTTTTCATCCGTGGTCTACTGTTGACAAACTTTATCAAATAGTCCATCCCCTATGTTCCCTGAGTGTAACTTTGTTTACCGCATTCAGGTTGCCAGGGAATACTGATGTAGAATGACATAGTATGCCGTTTCAAACAGTTTGAAATGTTCAGGCTTGGCAGTTTAAATTTGGAGTCGGTGAAGTTAACATTGTTTTTATGAAATCTCTGCAACTTTGGATATTTTATATAACATTGTGAACTTTGATGAATTGTGTTGGATTAATAGTAAGGACAACAATAATTCTTCTGGATACTTCTCTTGTGAACAACAATTTTGTAAGTGTGACTGTGACTTGTTCTTGCTTGTTTTTTAACTGAAATATTTGTTCACTAAAATGGTAAGGGAAAAGAAAAGGGAAACATTCCATGACTGCTGGGAGTTCAGGACACTATGGTAATAATGTACTGTACATTCTTTATTATTAATACAAATATGCATCCCAGAACAAAATGCATTTGGCTGAGTGCCTAAGAAGTAAGGAGCTTACAGAGAAGGCAAAGATGGAGGAGCTTAGCCAGTCAGTTACAATGATCATCCCTCAGTCTGAGCCACCATCACAAGTGCTCCCACCTCTGCCTCAGCCACTCAGACAGAGAGCCAATGAGTACATACAGGCACAACCACATACTCAGCTTATTCAGTTGCAACCATCTGCATAGTATATCCACTCAAAGTCTGGCACTCAGCTTATTTAGTCGCAACCGTCCACACAGCCAGCCACAACAATCAGTCACAGTCCGAGACAATCACTATCCAGATCAGTGAACCAGTTGAGATTGACGACCCACAGGTGCAATGTTTTTATACACAAGTTTCAAGTATTGAGCAAGAGGACATAGATAACAGTTACATGGACACATGGAAAATCCTGGTGATACCAGTCTTAAGTTGTCGGCACTTGTTACTTGTTAAATGGAAAGGGAAGAGAAAAGGCAGTTGTACCATAACTAGTGACAAGTATCAATGCATAGCAGATGATGGGACAAATCAGGTATTTAAAAAAGTCAGTGTTTCTGGTGATGCTGTCACATCAATGTCACAAATTCTAATATGTTCAGTCGTGAAAGAGCCAAAAGTTGAAACAACTACAGAAACTGCTGAGGCATCAACAGGTGAGGCTGCAGTGACAGATACTACTACCTCACAAACAGTAACAACTGTGACTGAGGACACAATTTGAAATCTCCTTAAAGTATTAATTTAGTATTTACTTCTTTATTTGGAAATGAAAACAAATTCTGACTTGTTGTAAATGTTTCCATAAGTAACCTTACACATACAGCTACCTTAAGGTTTGTGTGGTTTTATTATCTACAACTGTGGTTCTATATACTATGGATCTGTTATGTCATTAAGTTTGAGTATTTCACTGATTCCTCAGAAACTGTGTATCCTACAATTATGTAATACATGTCCCCTTATAACGCATATACACGTGTTTCTTACATGAAAGTCCATGCAGAAATCATTTATTAAGTAATTGTTTCCATTTCTGCCCATTTTGTCTGGTAGCCGGTTACATTTGGTCATGCAATAGTCATTTCTGCAGTCCCAATTACCCATCTAATCTAATCTAATGTGGACTTTTATAGCGCTTAATCTCCATCACTGATGGACTCTAAGGCGCATCTAAACATAAAGCAAGGCAGTTAGTGTTAATCAAGGGACATAGCCAGGTCATACCAAGGAGACACAGACGTGACGGGGAGGCTATGGTGGGTAGGCTTTTGCAAACAGGTATGTTTTAAGCTTCTTTCTGAAGGAGGCAACTGATGTTGCACTGCGAGCATCTTGAGGGAGATCATTCCAGATCTTAGGAGCATCAAAGACAAAACTATGGCCAAAATGTTTGGCTGACTTAAAGACTGATGAATGGAAAGGAGGAACTGTAAGGTATTGACGATCTGGGTGACTATGCCTAGTACTATAGGGACAACTATTAAAAGACAAGAACGGTTTGAAGTAAGAGGAAGAACCACTATGCAAACATTTATACACAAGTGTTGCGGTTTTGAAAATACAACGATACTTAACAGAAACACAAATTCTATTAACAGGCAACCAGTGGAGTTTCTGTAGAATGGGTGTAACATGAGCATACTTTCTATGATTTGTAACAATACGAGCAAGGGTGTTCTGAATACTTTGCAACATGAACGTGGGAAATCATCAAATAGCAAATGTGGAGACTGTTCATAATCTGGGTGTTTTAATTAATAATGATCTCTCTATGGTGCATTTTTATCCAAGCAAAATCATAAGCATTACTTTCCAGCTTAGAACTCTTAGGAGAATCAGGTTGTTTCTTACAAATAGTGCATGCAAAATATTAATACAAGCCACAATACAGTCCCGACTTGATTGCTGTGTTAGTCTCCTCTATGGAATCAGTGAGCAGAACATTCAGAAACTCTGCTGCCTGATTTATTTTGAATATTCTTCACCATGCCTATGCAACACAACCAAGGAAACAACTGCACTGGCTTCCAATAAGACAAAGAATCATTTTTACGATACTGACTTTTTATTTAAATGTCTTCACAGTGTTACATATATGGGCACTATATAAGTGCGTTGTTTAATTTAAGCTTTATGTCTATATATTAGCATATAAGGTAATAGAGTTATAGATTCTTTTTGTGTGTTATGTAGTATTGGGCTATTTATAGACTGGGAAAATCCTTCCAATAACCTCAGTGATTATATTAGTAGATTTGGGGAAACCCAATTGCCAGTAGTGTCTGGTACTTCCTTGGTGAATCTGGTAACCTTCCTCTTCCTATTTCCAGTTTTCTCATCTCTTACAAATTACTTCCTTCTGTCATTTGGTGGCATTTCTCCCCCTTTTTTCACATTTTCTTTATTATTTTCAACATTATTTACTTTATTCATCTACTACAGTCTCTAAAATTGTCATTTCTAATCTCGTCTTTCTTCAAGGTCGGGTATGACCTTTCTTTTGACCTTTACCTTGTTATTCAAGGTCATTATCATTCACTGTATTCCACAGTAAATTGTACTGGTATTCCTCCATTCACCTAGTACAAACCCTGAAAATTCACAATTCTAATTCATCTTTTCAGAGGTCGGGTATGACCTTCCTTTTGACCTTTACCTTATTATTCAAGGTCAGTATCATTCACTTTATTTTCCAGAATAAATTCTACCGGGGTGGTGTTGTGCTAAACCAATGCTTATCATATAGATCTTACTTTGTAAATTTTCATTTAGATTTGCTTTTAAATATAATTCTTCATGTTTATCAGTATATAGATCTTAGTTGGTAACTTTTGCATTTATATTCTGCTTTAAAGATAATGCTTTACTAATCATAACATTTATGTCATAATGTTTTCTTTAAAGTTCATTAATGTATGTAATAATGTTATCTTAAAAGTCTTAGTAGATAATGAATTTATATATATTCCCAACTGCCAAGTTATTGTTTGGTGTGGGTCCCCTGGGGAATGTTGGGGTGATGCATATGTAACTTGTGAAATAGCACACTATATCAGTTATGGGGGAGAAACCAAAAAATTCCTTACAAGTGGCCTAGTTAATGTGTACTTTGCAATTTCAACATGGAAATAGTTTAAAGTGAATTTCTCTTGCAAATATGCAAATTAGATGGGGTGACCTTGTCTGAAAATTTAGAAACCCCGCCAAAAATTTCACTATATAAACTGTGCCAGCATTGAAAGAAATTGTTGTGAGATTGGCGTGTGGCCAGTAAAGGTAATTTGATTTCTACACCAGTGTATGCTATAAGAGGCGTATGATATTGAACACGTGGCTTTAATACACAGTGTACATTGATTCCTCGTGCATTAACTGGGTGGTTGTAGAAATGGGGAAGAAGAAGAATACAAAAAATTCTTCAAAGAATAAAACTACTGCCGACAAACATTTGCAGGAAAATATTGTAAATGATGGGGCGGGTACAAGTCAAGAACAGGACATGTCAGTTTCACAAAAGTTAGATGTTTTGATGAATGCTATGCAAGAAATGGGTTCAAAAATTAAAGAACAAGATGAAAGGTTAAGAAGACAAGAAGAGAAGACTAGCATCTCAGATCTATCTGCTGTGCCCTCTGCTCATAGTTCTCCGAAGGCGATGCATTCAAAGGTGCAGAAGATTCCATCTTTGGATGAAGTGAAGACAGACATGAGGGTACAAGCCGAAGTTGAAAAAAGGATGCAGCAATACCAAGATGCTTCACGCACTGAATATTCAGGTAGGCCCACTTCAACTCTTAAGTCAGGTAGATATAGGGCAGGGGTTACCAAAATTAAAGTACCAATTAATTAGCCACAAGATTTATGTTCTGTCCCAGTTGGAAATAAGCAACCTTTGTACGATGAAATGTCAAACGAACAATGGGTGCAAGGTATGTTACTGTGTATTCTTGAAGAAAGTTCGGTAGAAAACAAAAATTACATGTTGTCGTACTTTTCAATGTTGATGCAGGATGCAATAGAACTTTCTTTAGGTACAGCTCGAAAAGCTCATGCAGTGGTCCTCCAAGAAATGGAGAAAGGCACATTTACTTGGAATGACTCTGATTTGATTGAAAAATGTAAAAATAGGCACACACAACGTATGTTACAAACAGTTAAAAGTGCAACAACTAGTAACACTCAAGTCTGTGTGTTTTACAATAAAGGAAAATGCAAAAATAATAGTGATCATGTTAGTTCTGGCATCTTGTACCAACATTGTTGTTCATATTGTTACAAAGAAACAAAGAAAAGGTATGAACACCCAGTGAACCAATGTATGCGAATGAGAAAAGGTAATTCAAAAACTGAAACAGGGACAGTAAAGATGGATAAACAGCATGTTTAACCAAGTTTACACAGATCTGTCTATGGCAATTGAGAATAATATTTTATTACATAGTATTAGTCAATTTGCTTACGACAAAAGTGTGATATGGGAATATATAAATGATCAGTATGAATATATTGATTATATGAAAGTACACATAGAACAGTCAAATAAATGGTTGGCTAATTTGTGGTTACTTCATGACAACAAACAGGTCGATTGGATTAATAATTTAATAATCTATAGTCCTGCGTATCACTATATTACAAATGTGGAATTATATGGTGTAAATGAAGAAAACTGGTTAGCAGTTCAGTCTAATAGCTTGAGTGATAGTTACTTGGGTATCCTTTGTCCTGAAAATAGTGTTATGGGACAGGTTTTCTGCAATATAAAAAATAGTAAAATAAATAGTGACATGCAGATAAATATGTCGCATATATGCATCAGTAGTTATCAGAAGGAATATTATGTGGCATGTAATGCAGAACTGCCTGGTGGGGGCCCCTGTAGTCCTCAGTACGGCTTTGGTCAAAATACTAACAATAATATATGCTGTACCCAGCAAAATGCACATAACTGCCAGGTGAGTAATTCTTCACTTGATGTTCAGCGTGGCATGCCTTCTTGGTCTGGTAGCCTCCTGAGATCTTCTGTTAACCTTGGGAAATCTTATAAACTACGTACTGTGGGTTACGGAAATGACGTAAATATATGTTATCAAATTCCCTTATATAATATCCAAAAACGAGGTAATCATATTGAAAAAGATTGTCTTATTGGTGTTAATGATGATAATATGGTTTTAACAAATAAAAATCTGGCTACATGCCTTTTTCACGACTCTCAATATGTATGTAGTAAACAAGATTCTTTTAGTGATAAGAATAGTTTTAATTACTATAGTTATGTTAGTCAATTTGAAAACTTTAGTTATAGATATGATATAATGAATAAAACTAACATGTTTGCATCTGATATAATAAACGAAACATCATGGTGCTTGGATGACTCTAGAACTTTGCAAAAAGTAACTAGTATTGACACAAAAACCCTAATAGTAAACACTATTCATGATAGTTCTGTTGTAGAAGGCAACGATATGCATGTAATGGTACATAGATCTTATGGGTTTATACTACTTGCGATGTCAGAATATCAATGCACAACTGAAGGTAAAAACTTGGAGTTCGAACCCACACAGCAATGGTTAGAAAATATTCATAAACAAGTTAAAGTTTATGGAGTACCAAACTATAAAGGCGCGTGTATTCGAGTGCCTTCTACACTCAATGTTAAAGCATGGAGGCAGCTTGTTGAGCACTATGACTACAAAATATTAGCAGAATATATCGAATTCAGGTTTCCAATGAATATCGATTACAATACTTTTGTACCTAATACACATATTGTAAATCACAAGTCTGCAATTTGTAGACCTGAAGGAGTGAATAAATATTTTCAGATTGAAACTAGTAAACAAGCAATGTTGGGCCCCTTTGATAAACAGCCTTTTGATGCCATGCATTTTTCGCCTCTTATGGCTCGTGATAAACCAGAAAGTGATTCTACTTTAAGTTAGCTGTAATGTAACTTGAACTGTCTTCTGGTAATTTGCAAGAGTAATTGATTACGGACAGATTTGCTTTAAAGTTTTGACTCATAAGTAATCTTACTTTGAAGTAGCTGTAATGTGACTAAAAGTACCTTCTTGTAATGTAGAAGAGTAAATGGTTTATAGACAGATTTACTTTAAAGATATCAATCATAAATAGTGTGTCAGTTACTTTAAGTTAGCTGCAATGTAACTTGAATTGATGTCTTACTTAAAAATGGTGCCAAGTTATGGCTTTTTGAATGGTTAAATTACTGTGCTAATGTTTTCTGATTACTAAGTGTGTAAAGTAATGTTAACATAGATGTTTTAACTGTAACTAATATTTTTTAACTGTTGAAGAATAAATCCAAACTTGTTAACAAATACTTGGGTGTTACTCATGTCTTGCCCCAGAACTGATATATAAAAACTATAAAAATAATACCATATTCAATCATTCACAAGACAGAGTTTTCTTTAAGTGATAAACTGCATCAGAAACCATGCAGCCGGATGGTCAACAGTTTTATACTTCTCCTTGGATGTTTATAATTACCTGGTACAGTGTATCTTTACTTCAGGACATAACACATTACATTACACTTCCTGGACACCTGACAAAGCTCTTCTGTGACTGTCAATTGAACAACTGAAATACAGAGTTTTGGGTGTGACCAGCTATCAATTTCGATGAGATTCTTTAGCCCCCTACAGGGGAAATGACCAAAATGACAGAGGGCCACCATTAGGTAGTCATTGGTGCTCTTGTGTATCTACCTGTACCTGGCATCAAACAGTGGTCATCTTTATTTATTTTAGGCCAGTTTGTTACTGAAATAAATGATAAAGCCTTATAAAACAGAAAATATGAAAAGTTTTACTACAGATTCAACTATAAGAGGCAGGTGGATGAAAAGTGTTCAGAATCCTTGTAAATTCAAAATTAAACTTACACCATAGAGTTGGGAGTTATAGTAGTCAAGTCGACTGCTGATCATTGAGTTTGCAAGCAAGGCTACAGTCTCCACACTAAGGAATTTACGGATGCATCTTAGGTCCATGAGGTGATAGTTGCAGGAATGACAAACATTGGTTATGTGGCTGGTAAAAGTGTTGCAAGAGTAAAAAGTAACACCTAGGTTCTTGACTGTATCGGTAGGGGAGATAGAATTTCCAAGAAGATAGGTTGTAAATCTTTGGATGAGGGACTCTCTGGCTTGTCTATCACCAATGATAATGAATTATGTTTTCTCTGGATTGAGTTTCAATTCCACACCATCCATATACTTTTGAACACAGGTGAGTCACTCAGTGAGCTCAGCAAAACTGGAATCAAAGTTCCTATGGTCAAGTGCTAGATGTATTTGGGTGTCATCTGCATGTAGATGGTGGGTGACATTGAAACTGGAAATGATATTACTGGGGGGGGGGGGGGTAGTGTAAAAGGTAAAAAGGAGGGGATCCAGGACAGAGCCCTGGGTAACCCATAGGGGAGTTAAAAGACATCTGAAAAGCTATTACCTATTTTAACCTATTTTCTGTCTGCGGTTGGAAAGATAGGATTTGATCCACCTCAACACAGTGCCATCAGCGCCAAACAAATACTTACGCAGTTGAAAAGAATATTATGGTCAATAGTATCAACAGCTGCAGAGAGGTCCAGCAATGTGAGCGCAACAGTCTTACCAAACTCCGTCAAAGCAGCAATATCGTTTTGGATTTTCAGGAGTGCTGTTTCTTTGGAATGTAATCTCCTGTAGGTGGAGTGGTTAACATTGGAGAACTCCTCACTAGTAAGGTAATTATTTAGCTGTTTAGCCACTACTTTTTTGACCCATTTGGATATGAAACTAAGGTTTGACACCAGTCTGTAGTTTTTGAGGAGATTTTTGTCTAGGTTAGGTTTGTTGAGAAAGGGGTTTAACATATGCAATTTTGAAACAGTTTGGGAAGCACCCTTCTTTCATCAAGTAATTTATAATATTAGTAATTGTTGTGACAAGAATGTCTGCACATTCTTCAACTAATGAAGTTGGTATTGGGTCCAGATCGCATGATTTGGTGGGGGAAGAATTTAAGATTTAGAGCATGTTGCCCTCAGATACAGGCTCGAAGGAGGATAGGGCGCTGTTGTTCCTTCTCAGTCTTGTAAAGGAAACAGACACTGATGACTGTAGTGCAACTATGATTTTCATAATTTTGTCATTGAAAAAATGTCCAAAGGTGTTGGCTAAATCAGTAGGACTAATGTGATCAGGTAAGATGATGGTTGAGCATTTATGTAAGATTTTTTGAAAGTGTTCCACAGTGCCTTGGGGTTACCACTATTTTCAGTAATAACTGTAAAATAGTGCCTGCATCTTGGCTGTTCCAGTAGAAAATTGTAGTGATTGACAGCAGTTTGATATCTACTCTGGTTCATTGCAAAATTGTCACTGCGCCATACTCCCTCATACTTTTGCTTAAGACACTTTTCCAAGACGATGTCTGAATTCACAAAACCTTTTGTTAGGGTGCAATGGTGCCACTTTCCTGTTGATTGGAGCATGCTTGTCCAGAACGTTGTGCAGGGTATGGAAATACTGGTGACTGAGTAAACTTGCAGTTGTGTGAGGATGTTTGATTGGATAACAAGTCAGGATGTCTTCTCTGAAGTCAGTGATATTTATCTTGTGAATTATCCGTGTATTGACCTGCCTGAATTTGATAGGTATATTGACCAAAAATGTGATGGCAAGATGGTCAGACAGCCTGCCTACCCCCCTGAAACCTTCAGGCAAACCGCCTTTGAGAAGGTGTCCCTCACACACAACATCTAATATATGGCCGTGGATATCGGTTGAGTAATCAATAATTTGGGTAAAATCGTATTGACAGAGGGAGTCATTGAATTTCTGTGACCAACCATCCTGTTTATCAAGATATAGATTTAAGTCACCCAATATTATGTTTTCATGATTGTAGCCAACAGTCAACCACACAGGATAAGCAAGGGTCGGCAAGGGTTAAAGTTGAGTTTTACATCTCGTTCAACAGCCAAGGTCATATTGGAACAAGTCCTCAGCATTGTCACTTGTAGGATGACACAGAGATGACTGCCTGTGATTAGATGGCTAACTAATGCAAGACCTGAAGACAACAACCTTTATACCAAGGAAGACAGGACAGGTATATTTAAGAGATGATTACCTGATGCAGTATACTTTACTGCTTATTACCACACCCCCAGTGTTACATCAAGGCCAAGACCACTATGTAACATCTAAATGTACATTTTGAGAATAGAATGGGACGCTTTTCAGATACTATCCAATCCTGGATCATTGCCTTCCCCTTTTGATACAGCCCTAATGTTTCTAGGAGAACTGGAGTATAGAACCATCCCTTCAAATTGTATCCAAATATCTTATCCATATTGAGTTTGTGTATGCCTAATATTGAATGGAGACTAGGAGGGTTTCCCTCCAGTGTGTATTCAATTCAACAGTGGTCACCCTTATGTTCATGATGTGACCTGTTAGTCATCCTCTTTCCTTACATAAACCACGGAATTTATTAGGTTTGAGGATGTTCCAATTAATTTGGTGTTATATAAATTATCTAAATCAGTAAGCGTCATGATTATAGACTTTTATGGTAATTTAAAGCTTTATTTTATCTTTATGTTGACATGTAACATTTGGTGCTGTCACTTGTAACTGCTTACTTGTAACCATTGAGGTTATTTACCCATGTAGAAGAACAGAGGACCAGAGTTTAATCCCAGATACAGACTGATACATAATGGCTCAGAACACCAATCATAATTGTTGTCATCCGTCATTTAGCCTTATCCTCAGTAGGAGCTTACAGAACCTTAGGAAAGTAAGTAATCATTTGACCACCTTTGACCGCAGAGTTCACAAATCACATTTGCAATTTTCTAATCCCTTCTGTTATTACGCACCTACTCTTTGGAACTCTTTACCCTTTCTAATAAGAAACAGCCCTTTTATCACTCCCTCCAGGAAACATTAAAAAGCCACCTCTTGAACTCTAGTTTCCCCACATAATCTCCTTCCCCTCAGTTACACGTACAACTCTGGATTACCAAGCTTGACTGCCCCTTGACTTTCCTACTGTTTAATATTTTTGCTTCCTAAGTACACTTAGTTCCCCACTGTGGGGAAGATATTGTGCCTCTAGAGCAATAGATTAGATTATTCCTGAGGCTCTGTCAGGTTATTTACTTGGGCTTGGGCAGTGCAGTTGTGATGGGTCAAATGAGTGGTTTGAGTTATTATCCTGAGGGTAAATACTAGTTTCATATGCAATTGCTTAATAACATATCGATTATATTTTGATGGTTTATTTTTAGAAACAAGTGTTTGTTAAATTAACAAAAGCATTAAAACAGGAATAATAACCCATTTTTAAGATTTCTACCTTACAGTTCTTCTTTCAGTGCAGTGTAAAGCGCCATAGTTTTAGAACATTATAAATTATATATTTTGCTTCCATTTCTGTGAGTTTGTGAAACAACATTGAAATGATGAATCGGAGAAGTGTGAACCAGGTTTAATGTGAAACACACATTAAAATTCAAATGGGCTATAAATTGTTACGCATTTTGATGTTAGTAGAACAACTGTCTTACCTTTATAAGCCATATGCTTATGACAAATTCATTTCAATACTGTTCACATGAGAGTTTCCATATTCAAGTGACAATCAGCTGAAACAATCCTGAAAGTGTCTTGTGACACTTTTAGTATTCTAAACAGAGAAACGGTTATTGGAAGGTTTAAAAGTGGTTCAGTCATCATTCTAAAATTAAGGTATTTTGTGTGATTTCTTTTTATTTTAAATTTCAATATGTATTAATTTGTCTTATATCACTACTCAGTGCACTTTTCATAGAAACATAAGATTAAATACTTTAATTTCCTCAATTAATTCCTCAATCTGAAGAGTTTGCACACGTACAATACAGTTTAAATCACTGAATTTACCATTGTTAATATTGCATATATATTTTTGGTTTTAATTCTTTGCCTATCAGTCTGTATCCACAATTACTTCAAAAACGATGAACATATCTTAAGCTTCTCTTACATCCCGTCGTATGTGTATAGACATGTAAGTGTGCTGCAAATATTGTTGAAAAATATGAACGTGGCCTGGTAGTGGGATAGTAGAGGTTTGCACATGCAAACAGGGTGTGTTATTCCAACAACAGTGTCACAACTTGAAGATCAAAGAACAGACTGTGACTAGCTACAGGTTGTACAGTTGATTTATGTACATGCAAGGTACAAGTGAGTGTATCTTACAGCATGTGTAAACAATTTAAGTAAATGGGGAGAACCTACAACACTTGCAAGGAGAATACACGAGCCTAAGTCTCCCATAAGTTACCCTTGAGGCATGGATGCGTTTGTAGATATACTGTGTGCATGCAGAGAATAATGTGCATGCCAATTTTTATTGTGGGGTCTTTGCGACCTTGATATTCTGTCATAAAATCGCAAGTGTACTTTGATGGTCCCTTGCAAATCAGCCGATTTTTCTCTGTAACCAGGACGTATGTGCACGTATTATGGGATGTAAGAGAGGCTTTAATGATACTTCTTTATGTGGGTTATGGCTGACCACTGGATGAAGTAAAAATTTATGGGAAAGATCCAGATAATATTCTGAATTAAAAGCTCCTGAACTTTCAAAAGTTCTGTTTTCAGCACTTTTCATCTTCAAACTATTTGATTATGAATGTTATAATAAAAGGCAGTATTTGTGACATTACAACAGCAGTGTTTTCTAGTCTGTAATGAAATTGGTTTGTAAGGCTGACAGTACTAAAAAAATTTCTGGTTCTATTGCTCAGCTAGTACAGTTCATCATCCTAAAATGAGCGTAGTAATCTTTCAATTTTTGTGTGGTTGAAGTAGATTTTGGAGATAAGGAGGTGCAAATCCTTAATTGATTAAAACGCCAACAGAAGAATCTTGTACTGAATCCAGTACTTGATAGGTAACCAATGCACTGTCTTCAAGCATTCAGGAGAACTTTGGTGCTCCATATTTGAGGTCAACACAAGTCTTGCCGCACAATTTTGAACCTTCTGTAGTTTATTTAATAGCTTGTGCTATACATGCCATAACTGCTAATACATGATACAAGTGCTAATAACATTGATGTATAAACTTAGATTAAAGGCTGATGTGCGTATGTTTTAATATTGCCATAATATACAACTGTCAAAATTCAGGGGGTGATAATAGAGTTTGTTCATAATAAAAAGGGCATAAGTTGGCCACTGCCCATTAGCATAATCTAGTGAGACAAATTACAATTGGCTACAGTTAAATAATTAAATTACAATTAATAAATACAATATCTAATCCATGAAAGCACATACAGTTTCCCTGGTAAAGGAGGTAAAGTTTTCCAAGTTGCCATGAATAAAATAAATATTTTACCAATACAGTGCAATGTTAGAGGGGTATAACTCAAGCTATGAATCAGTAAACCAATGATATTACTCATCCAACATATTTTAATAATCTATTCTCAATTATAAATATAAATTATGCAATTTCAGTGCCAAGTTTATTTCAACAGTTTTTAAATTGATCTGCCACATTTTATATAAAAGATGGGTGATAGAAAAATATGGATATTTATATTTTTGCCATGCTAAAATGACAGCTAATGCTACCACCAGAATAGCCAACTATTCAAGCAGGTATTCATTCATAATTCTCTATGTAAGAGCCTACACTGGTTGCCAATTGAAGAGTACTCTGCGTTCAAGTGTGCTACATAGTGTATGGTGTGCCACTGCTTATTAAAATTTGCATACAAGTTTGCCAAGTAATTTAGTCTTAGCTTTGCTGATAATGTTCCAACGATTTGGAATGATTTGTCTGAAGGACTCTGCTGGTTCCCTTTTCTTCCATTGAAATCTTATCTCTTTGCAAACTTTTAAATTTTGCCTTTTCTGGAAGTTTTTCTTTGTGGTACTGACCTCTGCTTACGTCCGTAGATATTTGATGAATGCTTATACTTTGTGCTATAAGTACTATACAAGTTAGATGTTAGAGTTTAGAATTGACATCTGTTGTTGCTGGATATTAAGGAAGGAGCCTTCTATGCAATCTTGTTATCTTTGATTTGCCATAAGAAATAAGCTGAACAGTTTGGATTACTATATTTGGTGTATTGAGCATTACAAATTCACTGAACAGAATATTATGTCCCAGCAGAACTAGATGTTTGATTGACTTAACATTTTGATGCATGCCACAAATAGACACAAGATGAATAAAACAATAAATAACTCCAGTCAGTTATGGCATGTTATGGCTTATCGCTTTTTATGCACTACTGTCCTCCATCACTCAGTTACTTCCCCTGGCATTGGGATGAATTATACAGTGTGATAAAAGTGATTTAAAACTTATGTTTGAAATACATAATTTACTTTTTGAGGTAGAATAGTGGGTACCAAAATTAACCTTTCTCATATAAGTAAAAGTAGAACCATGACACCTGTATGTGGATTTAGTAAAATCATTCTTATTACAGGAAGGCTGGCGGTCTTGTAGACAGATTGGTACTTCCCAACTGTATATATACGCCAACGTGTCTACCTCTTAAATATGCAATTGAATTGATTATAACAAATTTAGCAGAAATGAATTACCAAAAGGAATTATATTGCTTAAGAAAAGGGAAGCAGTCCATTCCTCCATCTTATCAAATACCTGAAGTCTTATATTTACGGCTTATATTCATTAATACTAATTAATCTTAATCTAAGAACTCCACTTAAGACAGGTGATATGTCAAAAAAGAAAACTTCCGGAATAAGAAAAAGAATTTTCATATTAACCAATAACTCAAATACAAATGCTACCTGCTTTCTACACAGTTATTAAATCAAAATTTTTATCAGTGTTCTAAAGATTGTAACATATTAAAACATTTTTAATATTAGAATTTTTTGTTATTTTCAGAATAATTTTTAGATGGTAGATTACAATCCCGAATGTAATGAAAATACTTCTAAAACCCACATGAATTAAAAAAAAATTGTAAACTCACTCCTAAAATGCAAATGCTAAGGTAACCAAGTATCCCAATATTGCAGTTTCACCTAAAATGCTATTTTTTATCTTTGCATTTATTCCAACTCAACCACAAACCTAAAATTATCAAAAATGGGAATGTTGAAAAGACAGTGACTCAGATCACTTTCAAAATTTAATGGCACCTAAGTTGGACCATGTTCCAGCTTCTATTTTTTCTGGAAGATCGAACCAGTAGTATTAGTGTAATCCTGCTAAAAGACAGACAAAAATGGTCATAAAACATGTTCAACAGGATTCTAGCTGTTCTATTTTGGATGCACTGTAATTTAAAAAATTGAACTTAGAGAGACTCCTGAAAAAAGAGTTACAGTAATCCAACCAACTACAAACAAGAGCATTGGTCACAAGTACAGAAGAGTTGCATGAAACTAATTTTACAGACATTGTGAACATGTTTGGAGTCTAACCATACTCACAAATTCTTAACTGACTCAGCAAGCAGAGCGGACTATCCAAGATGATTGTTGGGAAATATGCTTCACCTTGAACTAAATACAGTAAACTCAGTCTTATCTGGATTTAGTTTGAGCTTACTAGTTGACAGCCACTTTTTAACATCATCTAGGAACCTGTTCAACTGTTCAAAAGCAGCAGATGAATTCTTCTGGGATAGATGGACATAAATCTGGGTATCATCTGCAAAAGATGAAACTTTATTCCATTGTATTTACCAATAACCAAACTGAGGGGGGTTAGTGTACAATAAAAACAATAAAGGACCCAAGACAGTACCTTGGGGCAGACGAAATAGGAGTTTACAAGAATCAGAAAGAGTAGAACCAATATTTATTGACTAATAATGCTCAGACAGGTAGGAAGTGAACCATTTCAGAACAGAACCACTAACTCCTAACCAAGTCTGAAGACAACCAAGAAGAGTGGAATGATCAATGGTGTCAAATGTTGCCAAGAGGTCAAGCAATATCAAGGCAGTAGGTTCGCCTCTCGATAGATGAGCTTCATACTTTATGGAGAGGGGCTGTCTCAGTCAAGTGACCTGTTTTGTATGCAGCCTGATATGGATTGACTAAGTAATGGACATGGATATGTTCTAACAGCTGCTTTCAACCACTTGTTTAACCAATTTGGATATAAAACTGAGGCCAGATACAGATACAGATAGTTTTTCATATCATCTACAAGAAAAGTATCCTTTTTGATAAGAGGAGTAACTACAGCAACTTTAAAACCATCAGGGATATAACCCTCTATGAGTGAGTAATTGACCAACTTTGTAATTGATGGTAGTAGTATATTACTACAATCCTTAATGAGAAATGATTTGCCATGGATCCAACAGGCATTATTTTGTAGGCGAGTTTCTAATTATTTTATCAACATCATCTTCAGAAACTCCTGTAAAGGTTGTAATTTTTGGAGGATATGAAAGAGGATGGGCATCATTTTCAGTATCAGTGGGGACAAAGGAATCTTTAATGATCTTGATTTTATTCAGAAAAAATGAGGCAAACTGGTCAGCCAGTGACTTGTCAGACTCATGAGATGGAAGTGTCATTTCAGAAACCTATTCAGGGTTTTGCGCAGCACATGCTTTAATTTTCTAGAATCATGACTATTGTCTGAGATCAGTTTACTATTATGGTCTGACTTATCCTTGTTAACAAGTACATTGCACCAAGCAATTTGGCAACAAAGGCCACTTCTGTTCAGTGGATTTTTGACCTTTTGTCAAGTTCTTTCAAATTGCAGCCTAAGAAAATTTGCACATCGATAAAAATCAGACTACCATTCCAGAGAATCTTTCTTTGTCAGTCTAGATACCAGTGGAATGTGCTTGTCAAAAACATCCGCTAAGTCATGTATATATTGCTCATAATGGTCGACTACAGCATTAGGAAAGGAAGTGTCTTTGAGATCAGAGCAGAAATCAGACATGTTGATATGGTGGTACCTTTATTTGGAATATAAGCCACTTGATGAGGAAAAGCAATTGAGCTTTTGACTAATGCATGGTGAGATTTAAAATCACAAATTTTGAAATCAACAATAGTATCCTGATCACAGGGGGATAAAATGAGGTTAAATATGTGACTATGCAGATGGGTGGGTTAATTATCTAACTCTTTCAGATCACATGCGTGTAAGGTCATAAATTTATAATCATCACCACCTGGTACATCAACATGAATGTTGAAGTCACCACAAATATAATACGAAGATTCATCAAGGAAGTTATTAATGTAGATGACACCCTGTTTTTGTAATTGCTTTTTGTTCAAAATTAGGTTTTATATACAAAGTAAAAAGTATTCCAAACAGAGTAGGTTTGAAGATCTATTTCATTTTCAAAATTAAGCTTATACATTTTCCAGGCCATGAGAACCACTTCCCAAAATAAATTGTCCATTTTTGCGTAATCTACTCCAGAGAATAACAATCTCGTACCCAAATCTGATTTTTGTCTATATTAATCATTTTTTCTAAAATGGTTTGCCAAATCACCACATTTTATAAAAGACGGTTTGATCCATGCAAGCTTTAAGCCATGATTTAAGCACAACAGATTTGTCAACATTAGTCCCCATTAAAGAATATCCTGCTCTAGTTGATACAGTGTCATTCTTGATTTTGATGTAACCCGGATGAACTTTCTAAAGAGTTTTTGTAATAAATTGAGTATTTTTTTCTGATGGTTTCGGGAGGATTGACATTGGATACTCGAACTCAGGGATGGTTATATTTTTATTTATTTGGGTTTCAATGTCGCTTTCAACACATTTTATAGGGTCATATGACAACGCATAGTTGGAAGGGCAGAGGAAACCAGCACATACAGTTGTTCAAGGTTCTGTACTGTAAATAGCTGACCAACAGCAACCAACTACCAGCACTTAAAGTCAGACCGGGAACCAAACTCTGATCTCAGAGGTGCGAGGCGGTTAGAGACTTAATAACTGTGATTTTGCAAAGTTTTTTAAAATTTTAGTCATTAGTTGGCCATTTTGTATTGGATAACTTCCAGAAATGCTTCTTAAGTTATCCAGACAAGCACAGTTCTTTAGAAACATGTTTGGTCATGTGACACCTCTGATTCATGGATATGTTTTCTCATCATATTCATTACAGTTTTCCCGAGCTTATGCTTATGCAGCCCCTGAGAATGAGGGAGCTGGCAGAGCCAGTGGCTCCTCCCACATGAAGGTTCTGCTGTTTTCAAACAAGAATCCCTTGTGGGATGGTTAATTCAAATCTCATTGGTTTGCAACTGAACCATTAAGGTTTAAGATTGGTCAGTCAGGAAAATGTTCCTAATTTGTTTGTGAATGTTAAGTCAGGTTTGAGACTAAGTAACGATATAAAAATTGCTTTACTAATGTTAAAAAAGGTTTAAGATATGTTAAGGTTTGAGTTCCAGAATGCATGATCCGATAAAGTTCACAGAAACATTTTGAAATTACCATGGAGAGAAGCAATTGGCTTCCAAAAAATATCAAAGTTTAGGATTTGGGTTCATGACTACCCAAGACAAAATAATGACTTTCCTAATGGCCATAGTGTAAATTCTGATAGTGGAACAGGGGTCTAAGACATCCAGATTATCAAACTACATGTCTATATGCACTATATTTCTGAGCAAATAAATTGTTTTTTTTTATCAGACCTCTGTTCCACATTACCAAGTCCAAATCCTTGCAATTATGCAGCCCACATCTCATTTGTGAAGGGGTGACCAAAATTAATATATAGCTCATATATATTAGAATGAAATTATATTTAAAAAATAAAGAAGCAACACATTAATGTTTCTTTTCCTTAGCTTTTGTATCAAAAGTAAATTAATTAAAACACGACCGGTTGTACAATTGGTATCAAAGGTAAGGTCCAAGGTTTCAAGTGTATTTTTTAATAAAAGATTCTCTGCCCCTGTGGCGTATTGGCACAAAGTATATACTGGCATATAGAATAAGGACAGTTGTAACTATTTATTACATATCTGTATCTTTGGATAGTAGCATTTATGAAAGCACAAAAACAAATATTTCTGCCTTGATGCTGTCCTACTACAGTGTCAAAGTTCAAATAGATCAGCAAAAGCATCTTTGAGTCAGAGACTAGAAAACAAAATTTTGGACAGATGCATGGAAATACATTTGCACTGGCTGACACCAATTTCAAAAGCAACCTAGCCCGGTTGGTGTCCTATCGCCCTGTCAAATTTCAAAGCAACCGGGAAGAGTCTGGAAACCAAAATGTTGATGGACAGGCACCAACTGACGCCAATTTTAAAAGCTACCTCTTCAAGGCGGTGTAATACCACTCTGTCTAGCTACAAATGAGAATGTTGACAGACAGACAAAAGGAGAGATGGACACACCAACAGATTGCAATTTCAAAAACAACGTAGTCCAGATGATATCCTGTCACCCTGTCAAATTTCAAATTGATCAGCAGAAGCTTTTCTGAGTGCAAGTGTGGAAACCAAAATGTTGCCAGACAACCAAATGAGCAAACGGATGGACCAACTGAAAGCAACCTTAACCAGATGGTGTCTTATCACAGTCAAATTTTAAATTAGTCAGTGGTAGTATCTTTGAGTTAGAGTCCAGAAGCCAAAATAGTAATGGACAGATGCACAGACAAAAAATGTCCCAACAAAAATGTTGATGGCGGAAGGTGGAATGACACACAGATAGATGAACAAAATTTAGACAAATTAAAATAATATAGACGCAAGCCATTTCCCCAAAAACATGTGTGTCTATACTAAATTATTAAATAAAAGTGTGACAGAGGTACACACACAGAAAAAAAACCTATGAGCTTCCTAATTCTTCTGACAACTTACCTAAGCAAAAAAACAAAACAAAAAAAGTTATAGGTAATGAGGGAACATACAGCTAAGTATAATGGCTATTTAATGATATCACACACTCAGTACAGCTTATGATCCTAGCTGCTGAGGCTGCATGCAGAAAAAGGCCACAGTTTGCTCCACACTGAGAACTGAACCAGTGATTAGTTTAAGGAAAGAAATGTGGGAAGTCACTGTACTCAGAATCCCCCTGGCTCTGTGAGAGCCGGTCTGTGTACCTTGTGTGTAGGACTTCAAACAGACACTGCTTCAGTTTGTATTTTTACATGCTTATAAATATTCAGTTACAGGGCATATGTACACAATAATGAATATTTTTAGATGGTGGCGCCATCTTCATAACAGTTTTTGGGGCATTGATATATAAAAAATAGGCCCATTCATCTCATTGATTCATCTTGTAGTCATTGCTCTTATTTGTAAATGTGCTGGAATACTATTTTGCAATGGCTTGTTTACCATGGCTGACAAGAGGAATTATTCAAAATAAAGTTTGAGTAGTCTTCACTAAGGTTAAATAATTACATTATTAAACCACATCTTTTACTACCTTAAAGGTAATATGATTAACACAATATCCCCAAAAATTTCAATCCTCATGATATATTTTTTAACTTATGTGTATATGAGTAACCTACAGCTGCAAAAATATTGTTTTGTGCCAATTATTATTGAGTAGAAAAATCAGCACAGCTTTATCCTTCTCTTGCTTTAACATAAAAATTATTTATCAAATCTAATCTGTAGAGCATTGCCATTTACCCGTCTGTTACCCTTTTTTAACATAAACAATATTTATGAATTGATAATATTGTACAGTGACTATGTATGTATGAATATAATAGTATATTATATATATAATATTATATAAAATCACTATCCTAAACATGTGTTCCAATATGACCCAGGATATTAAACAAAACATAAAATCTGAACTTTGACTTTTACTTAGCAAAATTTACATGTGAGGACTTAATAATTGACTATTAACTAGTCTCCGTTTATAACAATCCATTAATTAAAAAGGGTTTAAAAATCCCAGCCTTCCACTGATTTGTCAACTAAAAAATCTGTCATGCTAACTAACTGGCTGATAAAACAGGCCATGCAACTTTTTTGATTATTATATGTTTTATTCCTTAATATAACTAAATTTCTTATGTGATCGTTGCATATATAAATATTCATGAAAAGCAATTCTTGTCAATGACCGTGCCTTCCAGTGCAGCATCTCTTGCCCAATTAACATGAAATATGCACCAGTGTATCCTATTAATAATCTTCCCTAAATTGTCACATGATTCAGTATTAGATTTTTTGAAATCTTTTAAAGACCTATTTCTTTTTAAAAAGCCAATCTCTGGTCACTCCCCTACTTGGATGCTACACTTTGCAAAAACAAAATGCAGGATATATTCTAATTTATTCTTCCTAAAATTTCTGCTTCTTTTTCTTGGATGTGACCTTTGTTTTGGAAGATGAATTTTCTATTTTTCCAATGGTGTATTAGTGGATGTTTAGTTTAGCACCTTAAAAATTTTCTATTATTTCTTGTACAATTATGTTCCCTTGATGTGATATGCTTTTTAAGGGATCAATAATTGGCAGCCTTTTGGGGCTTATGTTCCCTATGTGCATCAGCCTTGACTCATATTTGGCTGTTCCAGGAACTCCCCCACTCAACATATCCATTACACAGTGCACATGGAATAAAACTACTTCACTGAACTCTCCACATGCTGTATCAGCCGTACATAATGAGCCAGTGTAAGTTAATGTATTTATTTATTTCATATTATGGGTACACCAAAAAAGAAACTCAAATGGTACATCACTTTTAAGCATGTTTTCTGTGTTTTACATTTCAGAAATGTGCAAATTTTCTCTGTTATATAAAAAATGACTACAATTAAAATAACAATAGAACAATTACCCCTAAATCCTGTAAAGAGAATGTTGTCACATAGAAGCTGATACTTAGTGCCCTAACTTATGCCTTTGAACTAGTACATCATTTGCAGGTTGTTACTTGCAATGATTTTGAGCAGTGAATAATTTTCATAAAAGCTTAAGCTTTCAGAAATAAGATATATCATGTATTGCAATACTTTGTTATTTGTTATATCAACAATGGTCAATGAAATTTATAATAAAATAAGTTGGCACATTTAGATACACTATTAGTTTTACAGTTTATCATTTCAGCCTGGGACTCAATAAATTATACACAGTATCTTTCCTTTGGTTTCCATTCATTGGAATAATGACAACAGTTATCGTGGGATTAGTAGCCAGTGCAATAACAAGTATGTACTCTATAACAAAGACAAACTGTTTCAGGTAAATGATATGAGATAAACAGAAAGGGATTCATGTCCTTTTAATTGAAAACATATATATTTGTCATTGGCACAAGTTGTGGCCACGGTGGCAGAGTGGTAACACTCTCGCCTCCCACCTCTGAGGCCGGGGTTCGGTTCATGGCTCTACCTCAAGTGGGAAAGCTGGTAGTTGCTTGCCGTTGGTCGGCAGGTTGCAGTACAGAACCTTGACCAACTGTATGTACTGGTTTCCTCTGCCCTTCCAAATACCCGTCGTGATATGACCTGTACAGTGTTGAAAGCAACGTAAACCAAATACCCGTCGTGATATGACCTGTACAGGGTTGAAAGCAACGTAACCCCCCCCCCAAACAAAAAATCGGCACAAGTTCAACTTAACAACAAAAGGATAGACATACCCTGTGGTAACCTGCACCTGGTCATCAGAGTCCATTAGAATTTCAACCCATTGTGGTCATGTATTAAGAGCAACAATAAAACAATTAAATTATTTTGATTTATTTTTAAATAGTTTATGTTAGTGAATGTTTAATCAGAATTGTTACATTAAACATTAATTATTTTTAAACTGGAAAGCGTTTGCAAGGGGAAAAAAACATTTTGTCAATGATAGTGAATAAATAAATCTATGAACAATTTTCCATTTCATATAATTTATTAAATTATTATCTAATAATATTTTACCAAATAAGACCCAAGTTATATCAATGTGCACCATCTAAGTTAAGCAAGAACATACCACATTAGACCTTTTCGGCACTGTTTTGAGAAGAAACTGACAATGTTAATTATCCAAAATGATGGCCAACCCCAGACCCTTATCTGTAGTAAAAACAGTATAGGACAAGAAAATAATTTTCAACTTTCTGAGACTCTTGCAGTGCCAATAAACAGGCATGTTATGTGTATATTATCAACCACATTCTTTATTTGACCAATATACTGAGGAAGAAATGGTGCTCCAGTGCCCCATAACATGGATACAAGTGGTCAATAAGTGCTTATTTTTAGTTAATATTTCCAAATTTACGTGTTCTATAAATATATATATCATTGTTAAGGTATTTTTACATGGCTTCTGCTCATTTTTGTAATAACGTAGCTATTTCTGCTCATTTTTTTATAATCCTTACAAAAATAAAACAAATGAAGCTAAAACAAATAAACTAATACTAGATATTCAGCTCTGACCCTTGGTAACAACGTGTTCATGGCTGAGGTTTTTGCAAATGAGTAGAGTAAAAGAAAGATTTATTTTAGTAAATATTTATCTGTTTTACTGACACAATAATCAGTTTTATGCTTTCAACATTGATCAAAGGGGGGCTCGGTAGTGTAGAGGTCAGAGTTCTTTTCTCCAACCTCTGAGGCCGCCGGTTCGAATCTCGGGCTGGGCACTTCATGTTGGAAAGTTGGTAGTTACTTGCCAATGCCCGGTGGTTTACAGTGCAGTATGCACTGGTTTCCTCCACCTGTAAAACTACCCATCGCAATATGACCCTGGCTGTTGAACGTGATGTAAAACAACAAATAAATCTAAATCTAAATAAATCAACATTGATCAATGTGATGTTATTTACTGATTCAATATTGTGATATATGCCACTTGAGTAACTTTTCTATTGCATTTCAGAGTCAAAGTGGGAGTTTTATGTTCCATTCAACATCTAAGGTCATATTGGAATAGGTCCTCAGCATTGACACTTGTAGTAGTCTAACCCACATAGAAATGACAGCCATGATTTAATAGGAAAGTAGTTAAACACTGAGCTGCTGAGGACATTTTATATTTTTTTAATAAACTGTGTCTTTAATATGTGTTCACTTATAAATGCTAGGTAAAAGAAAAAAATCAATACAGACTTATACTTACAAACATGTTTGTAACTTCAGTTTTTTTCAAGTCCTTCAGCTAACAGTCATTAATGGCTTAAATTATTATTAGTAGTTATAAATAATTTGTGTTTTATACTTCAAATTTAATTCACAAAAATTATGAGAACACTTGATAGTATTGCTATATCAGTTTAACTATTGAGAGAAATTAATCATGTAGTTTTAATAATTTTCATGAGTGGTGAGATTAAAGTGAGATTGTGTCCTGTTTTCAATTTACATTAAGGGAACTTTTGTGCTGGTTGAATACAGCAGTTTCAAAAATACCAATATAACATAGTTTCAGATACGAATAAGCTTCACAGGAAAATGGTTACTTAAAAATCATATACTGGGGGTGTCATTCTTTGAAAAAATATTTCAACAATTATTTCACCAATAAAAATCAACCTCATGGAACAGTGATAGTTTTCATGATCCAGATCTTTCCGTATGACTGCTATGCTAAAAATCATTTAAGAAATCCCTAGACCCATGCAGAGGTATGCACTGTCTCAGTGCTCTACTTTGTAGAAAACAATTGTTCAGTATTTTACTTTATGCTTATTGAAAGTTACACTCTGCTATTTCCTACTGTAAATTGTTTCCTGCTGTAAATTGTTTATGAGTGCCTGTTTTATGTAAGGCAACACTAATTCCTGTGCATGAGAGTACAAATTGAGACAATCACAATTTACAGATATTCTTTAGAAGTAAAATAGTAAGGAATTAACAATTAATCGTGTAATAAATTTATGTTTATCATTATTATCCATTGCTGTTTTCACTTTATACTACACCACTTAGTAAAATCATCCACCTTCATCCACATATCAAATTTCACTTCTACGCGGATGACACACAGCTTTACATCCATCTCTCTCATAAAAATGCCTCGGCGGCTCTCGCCAGGCTTAATGCCTGCCTTCTTGATGTGCAACGATGGATGTCTCTCAGTAAACTGAAGCTTAACCCAGAGAAAATGGAGTTCATTGTCTTTGGCTCTAAGTCTCAGCGTCAGAAGCTTTCCTGTTAGTATCTTTGGCAGCCTGATTCTGTTAGAAATCTAGGTGTGTGGTTCGATGCAGAATTTTCATTCTCTGAACATGTCAAGAGGACTTGCAAAGCGTGTTTTCTCCAGATGCGTGACCTTCGTAGAATAAGACAGTATCTCACTACGGAAGTGGCAGTCCTAGCTGCAAATGCCTTGGCTAGTAGCCACCTGGACTACTGTAACTCTCTTTTAAGGAGTTTATCATGTTTCAATCTTCACAAATTGCAAAGTATTCAGAATACCCTTGCTCGTATTGTTACAAACCATAGAGGGTATGCTCATGTTACGCCCATTCTGAAACAACTCCACTGGCTGCCCGTGAAGTATAGATGTATGTTCAAAACTGCAACTCTAGTATATAAATTTCTACATAGTGGCTCCCCTTCCTACTTTCAACCTTACTTGTCTCCCAGTAGTAGTTCCTATAGTACCAGGCGCAGTCACCCAGATTGTCAATATCTTACTGTTCCTCCTTTCCGCCCATCAGTCTTTAAGTCTGTCAAACATTTTGATCACAGCTTTGCCTTTGATGCTCCTAGAATCTGGAATGAACTCCCTCATGATGTGCGCAGTGCAACATCAGTTGCCTCCTTCAGGAAGAAGCTTAAGACTTATCTGTATGCAAAAGCCTATCCGCCATAGCCTCCCTTGTCACCCTGTGTCTCCTTGGTACGACCTTGCTATATCCCCGGATTAATGTTAATTGCCCTTGCTTTATGTTCTGTTGCGCCTTTAGAGTCCATCTGAGATGGAGATTAAGCGCTATAAAAGTCCACATTAGATTAGATTAGATCTGATATATAAAAATTAGTGTTGTAAAAGGGGTTACAATCAATTACAACTTGAAACCACTCCCTATATTGATCCATCAATATTAAGCTTCCAAGTTATGATATTCATATTGTTATTTCTAATTTGCTTGAGTTTTAGTTCATTGGTTACTTTATCTTTGCATCAGTTTTAATGGTATCTCAAATTTCGAAGCTAAACAGTAGCATTAATTTTCTGTTATACATTTCTATTGACAGCTCCATTCATCACACCCATTGCTCCTGGCAGCATTAAGGATGCCTACATGATATTTCCCTTGGATTGCTGGTCATACAAGAAGAAAAATAGAACAGAAAAGAATGATGCACTGGATAAACAAGAGCTTAAAGAGTTCACTACATGATGAGCAGTCAAGCTGAATATTTTTATCTAAAGCAGTTTGCTATCTAAAGCAGTTTGTTTATTTATCTGTGTTTGTTACAGCTCCATAAGTAATGATTAGATCTGTATGAAATGCTTTCAATGAATTGGGCCTGCCCAAAGTAAGATTTGATTAAGTTTTGGAAAAGTTCCATATTATATTTTTTTATCCAAGAGTCCCAAATTTCCTGAAAGACCTTATTTTTAAAGTATTTTCAATCACTTTGGCTTTTTGATTAACATAATTCTAAAAGTGATAAGTGGATATTTAGAGAATGCTTTATGTGGGTATAGCAACTGGCAAAAAGGAAGTCATAACACGTTTTGAAAGATTTAAATAAGAAAGAGTTATATACTAATTACAAACAAATTTCAAATTTACTGAAACCCTCGGTGACAAAGGTTTTTATTTTCTGGGTGCTTTTCAGTTTTTCTCTTTTATGGTGGTGGTGTAATAATGATAACATTTGGTATTACCCAGCAGGCACGCAACTTTGAAATCAGGTTGAATCCAATGGTGAAAATCTGGTTGAAATACGTGTAGATTTTGCAAACCGGTTTTAGTTGGATCCAACCGGTGAAATCATGTTGAAACCAACTGTTGAAATCTGGTTGAATTCAATGGGTGAAATCAGGTTGAAATACGTGTAGATTTTGCAAACCGTTTTTCGTTGGGTCCAACTAGTGAAATCATGTAGAAACCAACCGTTGAAATCTGGTTGTATTTATGTGTGAAATCTGGTTGAAATACAGGTAGATTTTGCAAACAGGTTTTGGTTGGATCCAATGTGTGAAATAGGGTTGAATTCAATGGGTAAAATCAGGTTATTTACATTGTCTTCTTTATTTGAATCATTGTAGCTTGTGTGTCAAAATTATAGCTTCTTAATAATATTATACGATAACTATCCATATATGCATATTTTACACTTTGGATACAACTCAAAGTGATTAATTCTCAAAGAGGGCATGTTTTCAGATGGCATGTAAACCCCCACCTCCACCCCTGCTGTATTATCTAAAAACCAGGAACCCCCCAACCTCACTGTTGTGTGATAAAATGTTATAGCTTAGGTTCTCTGTATAGAGAAGTTTTCAGTGTAACTTGCAAACTGAAAACTAGTTCTTTGTGTATGGGAGAATTTTGAGAAACAAATTCTAATTACTAAGTTTTGATGAATAAGTTTGAATTTATCTTTTTTTATTTAAGATAAGTTTGACTCCAAAATCCTTTTCTTTTAATTATCAGGAATTGTATTAATCAAAATATAATTATAATTTATAAAATTATATTGGGATGCATCAGTTAATTAATAAGGAGAATGGATAAAAATGTACAAGTACATGTACACATAATCTTTATTATCTTTATAATCTTTAAAAAGTAGTCTTTGCTTTACAAATACCTGCAAATTCAAAAACAATTGCAAGAATAGTTCAAAAAGTTAGACTTAATCACTATATCACCCTCTAGAAAATGAATTTTCAATCAACCAGTCATTCATTTCCCAATATTAAACCTGTTTTCTGTTCAATAACATGACTAAGATATCATGTCGAAAAACCTAACTTGATTTAGTGGTGATTTTTAACACTACTTTTTCCAGTCAGATATCCAGCTTTGAAATAGTGTTGAAATTGTGTCAGTGTCAGTTTGTCAACCAAAAATGCATTTCAACGTCAGGACCTGTTTTCAACTCTAAATCAATGACATTTCAAGGCGTGTGCCTGCTGGATATGGTGTATCTTATGATATCAAAAACTCTGAAAGCTACAAATTTTTTTACTTTATATTTATGTTTTTGTCCAAGCAAAGATCAAATAAAAACACCATAAAGCGTTTTTACATTGCAAACAGCACTCTCTAAACAAAAATAGTATTTAAAAAAGATTTGAGAAACAGATTTTTTATGTTTTTTTAGATTATAAACTGTATTAATTTTCAGTTAAATTTGCATATTTGACACTGTAATAGTGATCTTTATTTATGCTAACTACACTCAAAATTTTATAAGACACAGAATTCAATATTTATGGCAAGGAGTGTGATTAGCCAATTATTTACGTCTGTCCAAAGTCTAGCAGTGTCAGGACAATAGTAGAAGTAATGTTCCATTGTGTCAGTATGTTTGCATGCATTACATTCTGGTAATTCTTTGATGAGATCATGAAAAGAATTGAATTATTTTGGTACAACCTCTTTCAAGAGGAACCTACGCAGGTAAGTATAAACTAGCAGGCAGATGGTGACAGTTTGGATCCTACAAAATATATCTGTCCTACCAATACAACTTTTAAGTAGTCTGTTATATAATCTGTGAGTTCTTCATCATAACAGCATAATCATCCGATGTGTAAGGCTTAAAGTCAGTCACTATTTCAGTCATAAGAGTTTGCTTTCAATAATTTTATGGCAGGTTTCAGATGGTAATGACAAATTGTTTAGGCAGGACATTGGGACCAGTTGGCCCAACTGATGATCAAGAACAATCAGACATCTTGGAAGTTGACACAATTCCCTATCGGGACATTGCCCTGTATTATTGTATATTTGTAAACAGTACAGAATCTCTTAGCCTCAGGATTCGCTGCATTATTTTTACTCAGGCCATTTTAAATAGTCATTACGGCCTCTATCTATCTGCCTGTACCTGGGATCAAACACAGGTTTTTTTCTGTTTTAATGACAGCAAATTACAAACTATGTCACAGTACATGGAGCCACGGTGGCAGAGTGGTAACACTCTTGCCTCCCACCTCTTGAGGCCGGGGTTCGATTCCCGGCACGGCCTCAGGTGGGAAAGCTGGTAGTTACTTGCCGTTGGTCGGCAGTTTACAGTACAGAACCCTAACGAACTGTATGTACTGGTTTCCTCTGCCCTTCCAACTACCCATAATAATATGACCTGTACAGTGTTGAAAGCGACGTAAAACCCCAAATTAATAAATAAAAAACACAGTACATGGATAATGAAGCCTTACTCAACACAAAGTAGTAACAATCCTTTAGATAAGTTTTAACACAGGCACATGAGAGACAGGTAATTAAAATGTTTTGAGATTCATGGCAAATTGTTTTAAGGTGTTTAAGACAGTGAACAAGCTAGTGGTATCATGTGTCATTCTACACAACAGTAAGTGGAACAAATATGAATCAATGTAGCCCAAATTCAGCCACAAGTTCAAACTGAGGGCCACATACAGGACCTGAAGAACACAACCTGCACATTGCCTCCCACTCTGAGGCCGGGGTTCGGTTCATGGCTCTACATCAAGTGGGAAAGGTGGTAGTTGCTTGCCGTTGGTCAGCAGTTTACAGCACAGAACCTTGAAGAACTGTTTGTACTGGTTTCCTCTGCCCTTCCAATTACCCATCGTGATATGAACTGTACATTGTTGAAAGCAACATAAAACCCTCAAATAAATAAAAAAAAATAAAATATACTCTTAACTAAACACATAAACACAACCTGCATAAGTAGTGCATGGCCACTATATTTCAAGAACTTTTACAAGATCAGGTGGCAGTACCTCAAGAAATAAACCAAAACCAAAGGTTACAATCCCCATATAACAGCCCCAGTGTTACGTCAAGGCCAAGACCACTACACCATAATTTTAAACCTAAGATCCCTGTAGGATCAGTTCTGACCTAGAAACATCATCACATAACCTTAAGCCACAAACCACTGTGTAGAAACTTTAACACAAGGCCCCTACACTTTCAGGTTGGTTTTGAGTTTAAACTATAGTGTGCTCAGCTCTTTTATTTGTACAATTTTAGAAACATGCTAAAGGGGCCAAAAAGGTTGGATAAACTTGATGAAAGCAAATGTCAATGCTATGGTTTTCTGTAAGCTATCTGAATTCAATTGATAATGATTCTGTAGTGTCTAATATACGCGTTTGCCCTATATGTGGTATAACCTGCAGTTATAGGCATTGGAGTGAAACGTCCCTATCAGGTTGTTTAAATCAGAACCCGTGTTCTGACCCTGAAATTAGATACATTAAAGGAGAATAAAATGCCAAAATAAAGAAGGAACTCATCGGATATACCTTTTCTATCAGCGGCCTTGCGATTAGCAACTCTAGAATTAAATCAAGTCTGCGTGGACTGGACTCCCACAAGTGGCAAATGATGAGGGTTTGTCTCAATATGACCCTGTTAGTTGAACAGGATGTAAAACACCATTAACCTTGCACCAATGATAACACAAACAATATCGGAACAATTTATGGAGAATTCTCAATCTTCCGTCAAATTGGTAGGAATCATCAGAATATAGGCTTATAAATGCTTTTAATGTCAAGACTGCATGTCAATGTTGCTGCACTAACGAGAACAACACAATGTCATGCCTTGCACAGTCTGATATCCAGATACTGTGGTTTTAGACATCCTGCAAAACCACATTAGAATTGGGGACAATGGTGGGGACTAAATTGTCAGTGACATATGCCTTTAGCATCAGAACTTAGGCCAGAATTGAGTTATCTGAATACACTGTGATACCTAATTCATTTCTAATGATTTTTAATTCAGAAGTGAATTTTGTATACGTTTTATGGCATCTATGGATTTGATGGTATTCAAGGCAATGGATGCAATAGGTTGTCACCTCTGGCCAGTATCTGCAGGCATAAATTAGATATATCACCTGCAACACATGGAGACTTGACATGATGGACTTATTGATTCTAAACACAAGCAAGGGTAGAATAACTGTTTTTTCTGTGAAAGATTGTACATCACATTAGTGCTTTTCACTTTTTAGGCTTTTCACTTTTTAACAATAAAGTAGAGCAAAGCAAAAGAATTGGCTAAGACCTTTGATAAAGATGACCTCCACAGCTTGACTGACAAAATGACTTGACTAAATCTTTGGCTGAAATGTTAAATTTTGGTCTCAGAATAGCCATTGTTTAGACTTAAGTTTTGGCTTAACCTTGACTGGGACATAAAGAAGACTTCTGAGTAAGTTCAAATGTCTCTTTATGCCTTCCTGTATGTGTAGATGTATAAGGTGTAATGCTCAAAGTGCTAATCAACCCATCAGAACGGCACAATTACAGGCTAAATTTCTTGAACATCTGATACTTTTATACCAGCTGACCTTCAAAATGTCACAGAATACTGCCTACCATACTATGTTATTCATATATGACAGTAATATGTTGTCAGAACATTATATAGCCTGACAAACGATTTGTAGAGAAGGTTGGAGGACATGAAGATCTTTCCATAACATATAACTCTGCCCCACAAACTTACTGCTGTTCACTGTAAAACTTCTTATTGTTTTTAAGTACACTTAAGTAAATTTCTTTTGTTTAAAATATGCATTGATACAAGCACAAGTTATTTATACATGTACTTTACCAATATAAAATCAATAAACATTGTACAGCAGTGCCTTTTAAGGGGAGGCGATGAAATGCAGAAAATGAATAAGTCTTGCAGATGATATCCCATTGTCAATAAATATTCTGTCTTGTAGTTTATACAACCATGTTGTGATGCACGGCAGTACCCTGGCAGTATTTGCCACTGTGGCCTAGCTGATAACACAGTTGTCTAGGAACTCAGAGGACGTGGGTTCAATCCCAGGTACAGGCAGATACATAGTGGCTTGGATGACCACTTAAAATGGCGGTCCTCTGTCATTGGGTCCTATCCCCAGTGGCAGGTTAAAGAATCTCAAGGATGTTGATAAATGGTCATCCTTGAGTCTCTATCTTCCAGTTGTACAGTCGGATTGGTTAAATAGTGCTTTGAGTCCTGTAGTAAATGGAGATATTGCTCTGAGTATAAATACATAATAATAATACCCTCATTAAAGCAAACTATGCCATTTCTCAGTCCTGTTAGAAAAGAAATCAGTAATCTCTATAAATACATATACCTAAAACACTAGAGTAAAGTCCTCCATCAGGGCAAGTTTTCAAAATGAATTTTTTTGGGGGATCTTTCAAAAATTGGTCACTTCTTTTGGTCAAGCCCTACTCACATAAAACATTTAAGAAAGACCTTGTTAATTACTTTTGGAATAATTCTGAATACAAAGAGAGAGACAGAGTCAGATGCACCTGCATAGCATCCTTGCAAGGGTAATTATAATAATGAATTAAATAAATACATAAGGATAGATTATTACATAAAAAGATTTTTAAGAATACATGTTGAAGGCAAATAAGTGTTGAAGTCCTTAAAATCTATAACATGGCAAACTATGCATTGAATTGTACTCTATGTCATACGTGGACTATGTCATACGTCTAGATGGTACGTGTGAAGTTAATTATTTAGGTAATGACCCCCTATAAACTTACTGGTAAAAATCCAACGATAAACAGTTTTGGTTTTGACAAAGCCACTGAAGAAAATGAAGCAGTGTTTTAACTGTTATGTTCCTTAATAACCTTTTGGTCCAAGCTTCTAAACCCAGTCAATAACATTTATGACCATGGACCAGCTAGCTCAAAAACACAGTGTTTTCAAGGCTTTACTTATAACGAGCAATGCCCTACTATGCACACCTTTTAATAAGTATTATTTTTTATCCATGGCACGTCATATTTAACCATATTATTACCTACAAAATGTTCTGATTCCTAATTCTGCACGTCATATTTAACCATATTATTACCTACAAAATGTTCTGATTCCTAATTAGTGCTCCCTAATATCAGTAGTTGGTGTTAATGACTTTATTAAACAAGTGTACTAAAACAAAAAAAAATTAACTGTAAAAATGACTTTGGTCTGGCATAAACTGGTCTCACTTACTGTCAGAAAAAGATGTCCTGAAATATCATATTGTGCACATATGGTCACAAGCGGGTCCTTAGTGTTATGAGAATGTATCACCTGGACTACTGCAAGATTATCACAGTATATGGTTAAGCTGGAATAGGACCAAAACTGACCCCACATTTTGAGAGCAATAACTATATTCCACATTTCCAAGTGCACGATGTTTAGATCAAAATCAGGGATCTGAATGATAGGGGTGGAGTAAACCCTGTTATTCCATATGACTCCCAAACCTGTCAGGGAGGCATCCAAATGAAGGGTTAAAAAGTTTAAAAACCATTGAATGTCTTTGTAAAATTCTTGATTGAATTTAATCCTACTTTTATGGCTGTTGGCTCTAAATGTCATGGGAATAAACACATATCAAAATGCTGTGGAGTTTCTAATGGGTAATTTTTAATGCATTGACTTCTATGCCTAAACAAGTGGGGGTCTTGCAAAGAGGGATCTTTTTATCAGGGTTCATGGGGACCTAATTTGTCAAATAATTCAGATAACATACTTGCCTTAGTTATCAAGCTCATCAACAGCCTTGCAGTTTAGCAGGTTTGGCATCTAACCACAGGCTGTCAAGTCGGGTTTGACAATGCAGCAGACCTGTCCAAATATGACACCATTGAACAGGATGCAAAACCCCAACTTTGACCTTTGATCTTGATGCCTTGTTGTTAGGCTATCAAGGCAGAGAAGGGAAACATCCTAAGTTTGCCTGAACTAAGAGACTCAATCATATACTAATATAATGTTGACCACTATAACTGATTGAAGGAAAAAGGGGACGCAATGGGATCTAAATACCACATAATACTTGTCTAAAAGCCCCTAGGACTGTTTTTGAGGTCACAACTCAACTCCAGTCTTTTTACTTTATTAAAAAGCTCATCTCAGGTCTCTACAATACCATTACCAAAGAATCTCACGATGACAAAGGTATAGTTGTATTTACAACAAAGGTATAGCTTCAATAAAAACAATATTTGGAAAGAGATGGCAAATGCCATATAATATGTCAGTGCAACAATGATGTAATGAATGAGGACATTACCAACACATGTAAAGACAGTCACAATTTCAACCATGTTTCATTTGTCAACACTCAACCATTATTATGACCCTGTCAGATGCTAAATACAAACTGCTTTTGTTTGTCACTGAACCATGTGGAAATAAATCAGATGTAACCAGCTTCGACCATGCACTACAAAGAGTTTTCTTAAAATGATAAACTGAGTGTGCCTGCACCAGAAACCCTGAAGCCAGACGGTCAATCAGTGCCATGTTTCTTCTTCAGTGTTAACACATTTGATATCAGGACATTGCATTGTATATAGTATGATACTCGAAGCAGTCAAGACTCTAGGCATTATTTTTCTCATTCTGACGTCACAAACAACGTGACTACAATAACTGAGGTAGAGTTTAAAGGTTGACCAACTATCCACTTCAGTGAGATCCTAGATCCCTCCACTTCGCCATAGAACCAAAAAGGCAGATGGCCAGTATTAGGGTAGTAATCCACGCCACTGTGTATCTAATGTATCTTTTTAGTGTGCTGCTGAATATGCCACATCATAATTGATGAAGTCTTATAAGAATTATTAAAATTCTTCAGAGAAGTTTTAACTGCAGTCTCAGCCAGGTGAGGCAGGTAGTTAGAAATATGTTCAGGATTCTGATAAATTAGAGTTTTTACACTGTACACCAGTTGGAAGTAAGCTGGGTAATTATCCTCCTAATATGGTAGTGCCAGATTTAAATAAAATTTTGAGGGGTGGCGACTTTTTATATGTATAAATCAATAATTGTGTACACATCTAAACCTAGACAATATGTTTTAATGGCTAGCTAGTGTTGTGACATCTCAGGGTACTGGTTATGAAAAGTGTAAGGTGCCTGTTTTCTGGTGATTTGTTTTTTATAAATTAGTGTGTCTGATCTTGCTAAAGTGTGATCGTATTTGTGGGCTAATGGAGTAACACTTGGTTATTTTGTTGACACATTAAAGTATTTTTAGAGAATAATTTTATTGTAACAGTCACGTAAATTAACTATTGGAGTTTAAAAGTAAAAACAATCACATTTGATTAGTGTAATGTGCCAGCCTCTTAGTTACTGGTTCGAATCTGGGTGAAAAGCCCTGCAAACAAAAGCTCTACAGATGAATAGCCCTACACCATTTGGTACCTACATAGACGAGCCACACACTATTTTTCAAGATCACGGAGAAAGCTCTATACATCATGTGTAATATGCTTCTGAAAGGGGTGATCGTCAGTTGAAGAGGTATTACAATTGCCCCTTAAACTACTATATACTGTTATTTTTAATCCTAATAAGCAAATGTACTTTATGGAACAGTAAAATAGATTACTAGATAAGAAGGTAAAATGTGCCATAGTGTATTACCCTGGGTATAAATGGTTACACTGTAAAGACTCCATATTGGGTTAAGAATTAACAGAATGCCAATAGAAAATGTGATTACAATTTTGAAGTTCCAAATTATATTCTGGATTTTAGAAACAAGTCACAAATTATTAGAAATAGGCCCTGGTGAAGGTTTTGGGCTTCTTGTTAACACTGTTTTCTCTGAATATCTAAAACATGAACAAGTTTCAAAATCCAAGCTTATCGCTCAAAGGTAACAAAAATGTAACAGGAAGTTGTGAACTTCCCCCAGGGTTATCTCCTATAGTTTCACATCAATATCAATATTTCACATCAATATTTCGACCATCAATGCTCCACAATATGAGTTGAATGAAACTGTCCTTTAAATAGTATATCAGACATTCCAGGAAGACCCCAGTTCCACTTTCACAGGTTTGCCTCAAAGCCAGCAGGATAAAGTAGTCCAGAGCATTATTTTAATGTTTCTGTATCTTATCTTCTTGGACGTGCTGCAATCATCTAAGTGTGTATTCCTCACCAGTATACTCACAGCTCAATCTTTTGGGGGTGTTCCAAATTACTCTGCACATATGCATGAAAGTTGATGATAGTACTGATTATTTTGACTAGAGTTGCTCTTGACTTTTGAAGTATAAATAAAATAAAAAAAATAAATAAAATTTGAGACAGTTTCAGTGATGCTGTGAAGATGATAAGCCACCTTTGCTTTTAAAGTGAATTGTATTTTTGAAAATTACTTGCAAAAGTAGTAAAGAAAGAAAAACTTTAAATTCCTCAGTTCACAAAATTTTGTTGGACACATCAATGCACCAATTTCATTGAAAAAATAAAAAAAATTGAATATACGGTGCTCTTGTCTGTGTTAAAAAGATAGATCTGTCTGATTCTAATAAATTTGTTCACACTTTTCTAATAAGACACACCAATATACAAGCGTCATGGTACAGAACCAAACTGTCAACCACCGTATTTGTCTGTAATTGTAAATTCCAGGAAACTCAATCATGACTACTCATTGCCAGTTTCTACTTTCCATGCCCACACACAAACTGTTAGCTGGACATTTTGCAGTTGCAGGACCTCCTGAGTGACGTTTTTTACCACTTGTAGTCAGATCACAAAAAACAATGGTTTCTTCAAAAACAAAATTAACGTTTCAGACTTCTGTTGGATGATGCTTGTGATGACCTGTTCCGGATATTGTCAGTTCTTAGAAATTATCAAACTTAGGGTTTACATCTCAATCAAACAATCAGAGGTTGGAGGCGAGAACTCTAACCGCTAAACTGGAACATTAAATAAGCGATACTATGGCATTCTCAATCTTATCTACCATATAACATTGGCAAATAGAAATGCTGACCTAAGCATTAATTTAGTAGTTCTGTAATTATTAGTCCTATCTAGAGTACAGCATTGGCAAATTGTTAGTTGTGCTTGACACAACATTTCAGTTGAGGGCTAGGTCTGGTGTACACTATTGTTGCTACTATTCACAGAAGTTCTACATTAGTGTCAGTATAATTCTTGTCATAACAACCTTAAAGCTAAGGTCAAGCCAATGGCCAGTAAAAGTGTCAACAACTGGCAGAGCAGAATTCACCCCCACATTTTCCCGCCATTTCAGTTTACTTTCCTACCTTCTGTAGCTATTTCCATCATTATTGTTTTAGACATTCAAGGGTGAACACGCATTTAGCTACTAGAAACTTGGTTTACAAAAGTACTTTTATTTACTTTATTTACTTTTTACTACTTACGTGTTTTACAGTTATTTTACAAGAAATTTAGTCTACTTATTGCCGAGTGTATGACTGTGATACAAGTTCATTAAGTTGGAAGTGGTGGATATTTACACAGAATGTCACAAAGTACAGCAAACTGTACAAAGTGTGGAATAAAACACAGTAGACCAGTAGGCGTCAGATGCAAAAGACTCTTGAATGTTAGTGCTCCAGTAACAGAATCTCATTCAAGTATGGATAGTGATAGTTTCATTGCTCCCAATCAGTTGGCTGCACAGCAGCATGTATCTGGATCCACCTCATCAAGCAGCAAGCAGTCAGCGACAAGTACCTCCTCTGTAGCCGCCACAAAGATGGAAGCCAAGCTGGATCTCATACTCAAACGTATGGATGAGCTAGAAAGCAAGAACCAGAGCTGGAACAACAGGTTAGCATCAAAAAGGCAACAAGGAGACATCACATTTCACACAGCTCGCCAAAGAAATCCCATACATGTTCCAAGGCTTGCTCTTATCATCATTCCTCCAAGTCACAGGCAGTCAAAAAGAATGACTCTTACGGTTTGGACACATCAGATGACGACATCACAACAGGAACCTCACATTCTCGCATTTCTCACTCAGGTCATGATAGCCAGGTGTCAGATCAGGTCTCCATAGATTTCCTGAAAACTGACAACAAGGTACAGAGGAAGGTTCAGCGTCAACTGGCGCGACTCTAAGGCAAACAGCGTCATTCAGCAGGTAATAAAACTATTAAATCTGGGTTGCATAGGGCTGGGGCAGTTAAACAAGAAATTAGCTGGCCCCATCACCACTGTTTCGGAGGCCCAGGGGGCCAACTTCCAGACTACAAAGAGCTGTCCCCACTCCAGTTTATGGTTGGTTTCCTGGGATGTTTACAGGAAGAAAACAGTTCAACAATTAAGGCAAATATGATCGAATATGGCAGACATCTGTTTCAAGATGCCATAGAAACAAACTGGGCCACAGCCAAACATGCGCTCATGGTACTCCTCCAGGATATCGAAAAAGGAAGATGCACAAGGAGAAACCCGGATAAAATCCCTTCCCAGCCAAAAATTTCAAAAATCAACAATCATGAAAAAGTGTGTCAAGACTATAACACTAACAACTGTCAGCAAAGTGCAGAAACAAACTGGGCCACAGCCAAACATGCGCACATGGTACTCCTCCAGGATATCGAAAAAGGAAGATGCACAAGGAGAAACCCGAACAAATCCCTTCCCAGCCAAAAATTTCAAAAATCAACAATCATGAAAAAGTGTGTCAAGACTATAATACTAACAACTGTCAGCAAAGTGCAGATCACATCCAAAATGGCCAGA
This sequence comes from Sabellastarte sp. h YS-2021, assembly GCA_964017235.1. Classification (NCBI taxonomy): domain Eukaryota; kingdom Metazoa; phylum Annelida; class Polychaeta; order Sabellida; family Sabellidae; genus Sabellastarte; species Sabellastarte sp. h YS-2021. The sequence continues at coordinate 5,145,394 of OZ024929.1, read as the reverse complement.
TCCTCAAACATGCCTGCTCATATTGTTTTCAGGAGGTTGGGAAATTTTGTCAACATAAGGTGCAAGGCTGTATCCGAAGGCGTAACAATAAGCAGAAAAATTCGAAAAATTCCAGCTGATGGCCACAAGTGCGGCATATCAACACCAATAGACTATATAATACAAACCGGTATAGGAATAAGGTTAATTTAAGCGAACTAGTAGGTGAATCGGATGTATGGGACAACAGTTTTAGTGAACTCTATTCTAACATTGAAGTGTCAAGTATATCCCTTTGCGAAAGTTCATAACTTGTAACTTCTATTAGTGTCAAAGATGACTCAAGAACATTTAATTATGAACCAGACAACCAAACTGTGTCAAGGAATTTTAATGAGGCTCTTGACGAAAGTGACATTTTAGACCATCTTTGCAATTGCAATAATATTGATTTTAATTGGTGTTTTATCCACCAGAAAGTTAATAACATTGACTTAAATCTCAAACAAACGCACTTTGGGTTTGTACCACTTAACATTATAGAAATTCCCCTATTCAAGCCCTCAAAGTCATTGAATATTGAACAATTAGATCAATGGGCGCTCAAGGCTCATCAATTGGTCAAAGCCAGTGGTACTTATAATTACAGGCAATGTCAAAGGTCAAAGTTGGGGTTTTACGTCCCGTTCAACAGCCAGTACAGGCAATGTAGAATTAAAGTCCCTACAGAATTAAATATTGGAAATTGGAGGGCCTTGTGTTCAAATTACCATGACCAAAAACTTCTCGACTATTTGGAATACGGGTTCCCATTGTGCACTAATAGGCATCAATTTCAACTCAACACAGAATGTACCAATCATCCCTCAGCAGTTAACTTCCCAAGTGATGTAGATGCATATTTTAGGAAGGAGACCAAACACAAGGCCATTGTGGGGCCCTGTGAGAATATTCCATTCCCCATTCACTACTCTCCACTTTTATCAAGACCAAAGGAAGGTGACACAAGAAGAATCATTGTAAATATGAGTTTCCCATATGGTTCTTCAGTTAATGACAACATCAGCAACAATGAATATGACGGTGTCGACTTTCAGTTAAGACTTAGGAAATGAGGTGTTGCTGTCAAAAATCGATGTTAGTTGTGCCTTTAGGAATTTAAGGGTCGACCCCTTCGAGTATGATGCTTTGGGTCTGACATGGGATTCGAAGTCATATATTGATATAAGTATACCCATGGGGATGAAAACAGGAAGTGCCCTCTGTCAAAGAACCACTGACATCATACGTCACGTCATGCTGTCAAAAAATGTGCGAGTGTACAATTATATTGATGACGTCATTTGCGTACATCAACGTCCCAACGCGCGTCAGGAATTTGACGCTCTTTACTCACTCTTTGAGTTTCTGGGGTTGCCCATCAACCCCAAGAAGGTAGTACCACCTGCTACTGCACTCACATGTATGGGCATCAACGTTGACGTAGCGTCAGGTGTTATATCCATCCCTGAGGACAAATGTTTACAGATACTTGACATGTGTCAAATTTTTATACACAAGAAACATGTCACTCGCAGGCAACTACAGTCCCTGCTTGGGAAACTACTGTATCTTCATAGTTGCGTCCCGGCGTCACGCTCCTTTGTAAATAGGTTATTGAACAACTTACGTGCCAGCCCTCATAGAGTGACCATAACTGAAGAAATGAGAAAAGATTTAAGCTGGTTCATCCAGTTTTTAGTGAGGTTTAATGGTAAAGTGTTATTCTCTGACAAGCGTCAAGAAGTTGACGTGTACGTTGACGCATCCCTGTCGGGACTAGGGGCCTATTGGAACAACAACGTATACGCAGTGTCTCGGCCCATCTCATCTACAGCTGGCTTCAGCATAACACATCTGAAAATGCTTAATGTCATGTTATCTTTGAGAGTCTTCGTGCATGCGTGGCAAGGCAAGAAGATAAGGTTCCACATAGATAACCAAGCAGTTGTGTATTCTCTAAATTTCGGGAAAATTAAAGACAAAATTTTACAATCAATTGTGAGAACCATCTGGTTGCTCTCTGCTTCCTATGACATTCAGTTACAATACTCACACATACCAGGGATCCTGAACAAGGAAGCTGATGCCCTCTCAAGAGTATTCGAGCAGCCAAGTGATTACTGTTTTTCCTTGTTGCATAATTGTGTTTGCTGGCCTGTAAACGATGCATGGTGTCAACCAAATATGTTTCTATAATTGCAGGATCAGCGTCATCTCTCATGCGTCAGGCTTACGTCAGGCTAGGTCAGGCTTTACGTCCACGGACAGCGTCAGCCTACGTCACCAAGTTTAAGCTGTACTTGGCATTCACATCCTGGCATCAATTACCCATTCATGATGTTGACGCCATCCTGGCTTTCCTGGAGTTTCTGATGCAGAATGGCAGCAGAGCACAGTCATTGGCCAGCTATGTGTCAGTGTTAAAACATTATTTCAGACTTTGCGATGTTGACGCCTCAGGGCTATCTCACAGGGAAATTCAGTTATTTACTAAATCTGTGTCCATCAAATCTGTGTACATGCCAAAGTATAAAGCTAATATCACTATTTCACTGTTGCTAAAAATTATACAAAATTGTGACGCATTGACATATGGTCAAGTGTATAAAGCTGTGTTTTTACTTGCTTATTTTGCATTCTTAAGATTGTCAAATGTTGTACCAACCTCAGCAAAAGCATTTGATGTTACACGTAATTTACTCAGAAGTGATGTTATTTTTGGCCCCCCTGGGGCTCATATCATTCTTAAGTGGGGCAAAGCTATGCAAGCTGCCAATGCTCATCAAGTGATCCAAATCCCCTCCCTTCCCTCCTCCCCCCTATGCCCAGTATCAGCCCTCAAGTCCTTGTTGCATGCTGTCCCCGCTTCATCCTCTTCCCCCCTTTTTCTCCTTCCCCTTCCATCTGGTCTATTCATCCTTACTGCTCCCATGGTTTCGGCCACCTTCTCAAAAATCATCACTTCCCTTCGCCTTAACCCTGCCCATTTTGGGTTTCATGCCTTTAGGCGTTCTGCAGTGTCCTGGGCAGCCGATCACAACGTCCCCCTACAGAACCTAAAAGCTCATGGGGGATGGTCATCCTCAGCAATAAACCGCTACTTCCAGCACACACCAAAGGCTTCATCAACAGTAGCCACTACCTTCCAAAAAATACTACTACATTAATGGTTTGGGCCTTTTAAAGTCTTTTAGTTCTAACATCATAGTATTAATTGTGTGTATGTGTCAATGTATGTAAAATATATAACATGTCGTATTTTGTTGATTATGTAAAATAAAGGCTCTTATCCCAATATATACATATCTATTTGTCACTTCTTTTCAACTGTCAACTACATCTTACCCTAATTTTGGACCTTGACCTTGACTGTGTTAGTTGTGCTTGACACAACATTTCACTTGAGGGCTAGGTCTGGTGTACACTATTGTTGCTACTATTCACAGAAGTTCTACATTAGTGTCAGTGTAATTCTTGTCATAACAACCTTAAAGCTAGGGTCAAGCCAATGGCCAGTAAAAGTGTCAACAACTGGCAGAGCAGAATTCACCCCCACATTTTCCCGCCATTTCAGTTTACTTTCCTACCTTCTGTAGCTATTTCCATCATTATTGTTTTAGACATTCAAGGGTGAACATGCACCCACCCGCCTCCCCTGCATCACACCTTAGTCTGGTTGCATGTTACTTCATCAGCACTACACTGCTCCACCAGTTATGCTGCTGTCAATGTCAATCAAACTTCTATATCAGTATCTTAGTAAGCTCACTAGCTTATACATTGTTTCTTTGTGGGCCTTTTAAAGTCTTTTAGTTCTAACATCATAGTATTAATTGTGTGTATGTGTCAATGTATGTAAAATATATAACATGTCGTATTTTGTTGATTATGTAAAATAAAGGCTCTTATCCCAATATATACATATCTATTTGTCACTTCTTTTCAACTGTCAACTACATCTTAACCTAATTTTAGACCTTGACCTTGACTGAAAACTACATTATATTAACAGGATTTAACACATTTAAGTGTATCTTTATTCGCAAAGTGTATCACTGTAGTAGCATAATCCCACACCATAGCTACTTTATTTGAATTAGCTTGTTTCAGTTGACAACAAATATTTATAAAATATACACCACCATCAATCTAATACCAGGAAAATATCTATTTTGTAAAATAATAACAATGAAAAATAGTCCAATAAGTACTGCTGTTAATACCAATATAAAAGTAGAAGTTCAATCTCAAAAAGTAGATGTGTTACTCTTAATTGTGATTATTTACTTAGCTTTTTTCAAAGAGTCTCGCACGACCATGAGCCTTTTCCCCATCAGATTTTCACCAGTCCATTTTTCTCTTATCCAGATGTTTGGGTCACTCAGACTTAATCCTATCCCGTACACTCTGTCATATCTATTTGCCTCCACTATGTACGTGTCTCCTGTTGCGAGCAATACTTCAGCTAGTTTTGAGTTTTGCCTAAACTTCTGGGTAAGACCCTGGTGTAGAATGTCTTCTATCTCTCGATGCCAGATTGACTTGTCTAAGTTCTTAATTCTTCTCCCGAGTCTCTTAATTTCAGTAGGGGTTGCTCACATTTGATAACTTTTGAACTAACTGTCTGTCTTCAAAAAGTTCTACCAAATGAGTGAAGAGATACTGCTCCATGTTGGTATATCGATTTCCACCAACTGTGAATTTGGATGGATAATGATTTGAAAGTGCACTGTGCTGTGTGAAAAAGGCAGTAATGTCCCCTTTTTGAGGTGTGAACAGATTCTGGAAATTTATTTCTTCAGGTAACTTATCTAATTCATTTGTTGTAAACGCTTCTCCTCTTACCATCAGCTTGTCCTCTTTTATTTAGATCTGTGTTTTTTCATTCTGTTTCACATTTGAGCTGATTGCTGCCATAACTGGATAAAGTTTTTTACGTTTAAGTTCCACTTCCTTGGAGTAGTCCTCTGACATACAGACCTTTTTACAATCTAGCATTACCTTCCTCAACTTATGAATATTAACCTTATCTTTGCAATTTGCTACTCGTACGACTGTTCTGCAGTTGCCAGTTTTAAAAGTGCCCAGCCTATGAATCCTTTTGAAACTTATGTGATGTATCCAGATATCTATTGCATAACGACACTACTTTATCATCTAGGTTCTCATTTGTTTGTTCTGGTATATTACACAGTCTCAAATTATTTTTTCTCTGGTAAAACTCTAGTAGTATTTTATTTTCTAATGTCAGTTCTTTTACAGTTGTTTCATTTTTTTCCCTCATTGTATCCATTTCTACCTTCAGCCTTTCAATTTGTTGTTTAACTGGATTAAGATGTTCCTTAAATTTTTCATCTAGTATGTCACTAAAAAGATCTCTTAAGTAATTTTTATCTGGCAAAGGTTGTGACTCTTCTGAAAATAGCATCTCCGTATTAGGTCTCTTGGCATTTGTTGATGCCATTTCATCCATACAATCTATTAAAACAACAAAACTTCTTGATTTTTCAAATAAAGCTTTTATTTATTTAGAAACAAGAAGTGCACATACTTGATGACCTTTTAGTACTTAATTGGAGAAATCCATTTTGTGGCCCCCCTTTATCATATTAAATTAGCACAAATAAAACTGTTGTCTAAACTTTTGATTTTTTTTTCAAAAGCCTTTGCAACAATCCCTCATTGTGGCTTCCACCTAGTAATAGTTTAATTTCTGCATTGAAGTCATTAATGGTTTATTCTTTGGCCCCCTTTTTACTTCCATTGACTTTAAAGTATCCTTTCACACTTGTGTTTTGCAATCTGTCCAGGTGCCAAAATGCTAATTAAAACTGTCAAATACTAATATTGCTGTCATTCAACAATACATTCAGGTCTCTAGAAAGTCAATTTTTAGGTCAAAGTCATGGCTGTTCAGTTCACTAGTAATTCAAAGTGAAACATTTATGTAATATTGAAAAAATTAAGTTGATTTATTGTGTTATTATCTCGATAAATCAAGATAACTAAGTTGATTTATCAAGTGATTAAGTTGATAAATTGAGATAAGAAAATTTGTCATGTTGGCCCTTTTACTCTTCCGTACAGTTTGTTGGTAGGAATAGTATTTTTTCTCAAAATGGAAAATAACATTAAAAACACGAATAACACACATAGACATTAAAAGTCAACCTGATTTGCATTTCCATCTTACGGCTTCTCTTCCAATCCAGTGTAAAAGCACCCAGAGTTTTAAATTATCCTAAAATGTGTACACCTTTTTTTATATCCAAAAGTGTATAAAACAGCTTTGAGGTGACAAATTGGAAAAGTGTAAACCAGGCTTTATGTGAAACTTGAATAAAGAATGCATCAAACTTGCTAGAAACTGTGGCAAATTGCTGTCTACATCATTGCATTGTATGATAATTTCAATTCACTACTTTCTTACACGGCTATTTGCATCTTCAATTGACAACTAATACATAAAACAAACAGCTAAACAGATAACAGCCTTTTCAAGGTTTCAATACTGGATCAGTCAACATTCTGCAATTCAGGTATTTTTGTGTGATTTTCTTCAATATATTTTAATTTGTTATAGATAACTAATTGGGGTGTTGTTACAGACAAATAAGATTAAAATTTTTTTCTATGAATTGTATTTGTACAAAATATCTTCAGTGTAATTGTATATAATAATATTCCTTTGCGCATATTTCTATTATGGTTTTAATTGTAGGGTTTCAGCAATTAGAGACAGAAAATATAAATTTTTAAATGTTTGTACAAGGTCAATAATATATTTACCACAATGATAAAGGGATTACACATATATAGTTTTAGCTATTATCTTTTAACTTATATAAAATACTGTTTGTGTTATTGAGGTCCCAAGTCCATAGTTCAAAATAAGATTCATAATCCGACCATTGCTTCTATGGGTGGCTGTGTGTATGACTCTAAGGACGCTTCCTAGAATGGGGGAGGTATTTAGCCAGATGAAGATTCATGCTAAAAGAACTTCTGTCGTTTTTATCTCAGCAATTCTGTTATGAATAGAAAGACAGACTAAAGGCTAAATCTTTGACCTGGGAATAGTATGTTTCATTGAAAACCAATTTGACTTGTACAACTCATTGCCCAAAGGTCATATCAGGTCAAATGAAATTGAGGGCGATAGTAAAGCTCGAAAGGGGATATATATATTATTATACACAAAGCAACTAAATCTATCTACATATATATAGTTACAGACTTGAGTTCTTTTACAACTTGAGGTCATCTTAATTGGAGGGAACAAACAGAAAAGAGAAGAGTTTAGGGTGGCCCTAGCCCCAGCTAGGAGGATAACATCACCATAAACTCAGTTATTTTCATTTTTATTTCACCCTAAGTTAAGGGGGCCTGAAATTGCACTTAAATTAAATTTGGTATATGGAATATACTGGAATGTCAACATTGGTTACTTTTGAAACGAAATGTATGTAAATAAGATGAAAACATCACAGAATGTTGAATTAAATATACATGGCAGGGGGATTGCAAAGAGTTGTTAAAATGATTATTTTTTTCAAAGACAAAGACCTAACCTCAACAAGGAGGTAGTTGGAAGGTGTACATGGCTTTGGAATTTCAAGGCTTTTCGGTCAGAAGCATCATCATCTAAGGTAAAGTATTTCCAAATGCAATCTGTATTTCAAGTGTCATGACTCATAATTTGTTGAAGATGGACATTTGAGTTGAAGGCTAACTTAGCGTCTGAAAGCCTGCTAATTAAGGTTTGAATTTTGTAGGTTATATTTTTAAGGATAATTAAAATTTTCTTAAGTGACATCTGACTTGAGTGTCTGTGAGCGGAACTCACTGGGGAAGGGGTTTGTTTTGAAACAAAAAGAGTTTATGTTGCCAGGTGCTAGTATTTTTCATATAGCTGTGGCAGGGCACAAGGGGTGGTCCCCTAAAGAGTGTTTTTTTAGAATTCTGTGATGATTGTATTCCATTCCCAGACTGTATGCCATTCTATTATATAAAACATAACATAGAAATACAGATGCTTTTAAAAAGCCAACATCGACTTTGGTAAAATAAACACAAACAGAATATAAAACAAATTCTACTAAACTTCTGGACTGCATTATCTTGGATCATTTCATAATTATATAAATGCCTGGAGCATCAATTTAGACCCTATATTGGGGAGCATTTGGCTTCTCCCTGGTCATAAATGGTGATGTATGGAGCTCAGTATTTGGGGCTTCTGTAAAAGGATCTAGTATTGTTTTATAACCCATTTCTTTTTCTAAATGGGCATAAATATCTTTTAGATACTGCTGTGATGTGCGATTTTCTAAATGACTTCAGGGTGTGCAATATTTTCCCAGTAATGTACACTTTCATATTTTACCTATCACATTACCTGTGAAGAATGCATTACATTACAATTTCATAGATACACACAAGACGTGTCGCTTCAATCCTTAGAGATTAAATACTTCTAAGGTCTATAATACAATGGTGCCATATACCACCAGGATGCCAATGTATCAGAAAAATTAACATACAAACACAGTCGTTTTAAATGCACATAAAAAACTATGGGATAAAAAAAAAATTGTAACTTTGTAATGGTGTCCGCCTGGCTTGACATCCCTGTTAAAAGTGAAGAAGAATTAGCTTTTCACTGGAGTTAGACAAGCCCCAGGTCCAGGTTCATCCAATCACAACCGTGCCTCAATTAACAAGAACTGCTGATTTGAAAAAGACTGGAGTAATGAGAGGTTTGTAACTTTGTTATCACACACCTTCCAAATAAATTTTCATTTATGTGTAGACAGCATAGGGTCACAGGTTTCTATGAGTTTCCTTACAACAAAGCAGCACGCCAAGCAAAAAAAGAAAATGTTGTGATACAAGAAGTTTTGTTGCACATTAGTTTAGAAATGGAGTTAAATCCTTACAAGAAAATAAAAAAACAACAGATAAGTGTTTACGTATTTGTCAATGACTTTAAAACACCTTTAGTTGCAATTTACACATGTGACCATATTCACCATATCGACCACATAACAGACCCCATATGTAGCAGCAACTGAAATGTATTAAAACCTGCTACTTTTGAGATCATTATGAAAGTTGCTTTTGTTGAGATCTGTGGACACTAGTATCAATCTGTCCAGCAAGGGGTAACCAGTTGGATGTCAAATAAACCCATTCTGTTTTTAAGGACTGCACGTCTATATGTGCTTAAATTAGCAATTTCATCAGAACACTACCATGTGTATGTACCAATAAAACTTGTCTCCATACCCACTTGCTTATTATCCACGACAGATTAACTGCACATTAATTTGTAAATAACATCTGGAGCTGTAGGCAGAAATAACTTTTGTAAGTGGTGTGGTGTACAGTGAAAACAGGATGAAGCCCTTAAAAGCCCTTCTGCAATTTGACTCTTTGTCACTTCAGCCTTATCATTTCTCACTTTTTCAAACATAAGTAGGGTTGGGTACAACTCAAATTATTATTATGTACTTTTATTATTGTACTTGTATGTACATGACACATTAATAAATAAACTATCCACCCATCCATTATACTCATAAATGATGGTTATTAATCCTTTGCAGTACTTCACTATTTCTGCATCAGTAAACATACTGTGTAGAACCTATGTAATTGGTTTTTGAAATTGGTTTTTATATTGGGGAGCATTTGGCTTCTCCCTGGTCATAAATGGTGATGTATGGAGCTCAGTATTTGGTGCTTCTGTAAAAGGACCTAGTATTGTTTTATAATCCATTTCTTTTTCTAAATGGGCATAAATATCTTTTAGATTCTGCTGTGATGTGCGATTTTCTAAATGACTTCAGGGTGTGCAATATTTCCCCAGTAATGTACGCTTTCATATTTTACCTATCACATTACCTGTGAAGAATGCATTACATTACAATTTCAATAGATACACACAAGACTTGTCGCTTCAATCCTTAGAGATTAAATACTTCTAAGATCTATAATACAATGGTTCCATATACCACCAGGATGCCAATGTATCAGAAAAATTAACATACAAACACAGTCGTTTTAATGTACATAAAAAACTATGGGATAAAAGAAAAATTGTAACTTTGTAATGGTGTCCGTCTGGCTTGACATCCCTGTTAAAAGTGAAGAAGAATTAGCTTTTCACGGGAGTTAGACAAGCCCCAGGTCCAGGTTCATCCAATCATAACCGTGCCTCAATTAACAAGAACTGCTGATTTCAAAAAGACTGGAGCAATGAGAGGTTTGTAACTTTGTTATCACACACCTTCCAAATAAATTTTCATTTATGTGTAGACAGCATAGGGTCACAGGCTTCTATGAGTTTCCTGACAACAAAGCAGCACGCCAAGCAAAGAAAAGAAAATGTTGTGATACAAGAAGTTTTGTTGCACATTAGTTTAGAAATGGAGTTAAATCCTTACAAGAACATAAACAAACAACAGATAAGTGTTTACATATTTGTCAATGACTTTAAAACACCTTTAGTTGCAATTTACACATGTGACCATATTCACCATATCGACCATATAACAGACCCCATATGTAGCAGCAACTGAAATGTATTAAAACCTGCTACTTTTGAGATCATTATGAAAGTTGCTTTTGTTGAGATCTGTGGACACTAGTATCAATCTGTCCAGCAAGGGGTAACCAGTTGGATGTCAAATAAACCCATTCTGTTTTTAAGGACTGCACGTCTATATGTGCTTAAATTAGCAATTTCATCAGAACACTACCATGTATATGTATCAATAAAACTTGTCTCCATACCCACTTGCGTATTATCCACGACAGATTAACTGCGCATTAATTGGTAAATAACATCTGGAGCTGTAGGCAGAAATAACTTTTGTAAGTGGTGTGGTGTACAGTGAAAACAGGATGAAGCCCTTAAAAGCCCTTCTGCAATTTGACTCTTTGTCACTTCAGCCTTGTCATTTCTCACCTTTTGAAACATAAGTAGGGTTGGGTACAACTCAAATTATTATTATGTACTTTTATTATTGTACTTGTATGTACATGTCACAGTAATAAATAAACTATGCACCCATCCATTATACTCATAAATGATGGTTATTGATCCTTTGCAGTACTTCACTATTTCTGCATCAGTAAACATACTGTGTAAAACCTATGTAATTGGTTTTTGACAACAAAGCAGCACGCCAAGCAAAGAAAAGAAAATGTTGTGATACAAGAAGTTTTGTTGCACATTAGTTTAGAAATGGAGTTAAATCCTTACAAGAACATAAACAAACAACAGATAAGTGTTTACATATTTGTCAATGACTTTAAAACACCTTTAGTTGCAATTTACACATGTGACCATATTCACCATATCGACCATATAACAGACCCCATATGTAGCAGCAACTGAAATGTATTAAAACCTGCTACTTTTGAGATCATTATGAAAGTTGCTTTTGTTGAGATCTGTGGACACTAGTATCAATCTGTCCAGCAAGGGGTAACCAGTTGGATGTCAAATAAACCCATTCTGTTTTTAAGGACTGCACGTCTATATGTGCTTAAATTAGCAATTTCATCAGAACACTACCATGTATATGTATCAATAAAACTTGTCTCCATACCCACTTGCGTATTATCCACGACAGATTAACTGCGCATTAATTGGTAAATAACATCTGGAGCTGTAGGCAGAAATAACTTTTGTAAGTGGTGTGGTGTACAGTGAAAACAGGATGAAGCCCTTAAAAGCCCTTCTGCAATTTGACTCTTTGTCACTTCAGCCTTATCATTTCTCACCTTTTGAAACATAAGTAGGGTTGGGTACAACTCAAATTATTATTATGTACTTTTATTATTGTACTTGTATGTACATGTCACAGTAATAAATAAACTATGCACCCATCCATTATACTCATAAATGATGGTTATTGATCCTTTGCAGTACTTCACTATTTCTGCATCAGTAAACATACTGTGTAAAACCTATGTAATTGGTTTTTGTAGTCAGTCACCACTTTCATCTCTGTCTTAAAAATATTGTATTTTCTCCCCTTTCCATTACAAACTAGTGAAACCTGCAGCACATCTATAGTGACATTGTCATCCATTGCTGTATCACTTATTTTCTTTAGGACAATCTCTAGAGATCTTACATGTGTCACAGCAAGGGACGATGAGTATACAAGCCCCAGTACTGATTCATAAGATGGATTGATATTCACAGGTTAGCATTTGTCTTATAATGTTTTGCATCAGCCCTGAAAGTCTTCCATTTTTTTTAAATTAGTTAATTGCACAATAAGTTAAATAGATGAATGTCCCTGCTTCCATGTTGAAATAATTGCATAATGGTACAAAGTTCTGTTTCAATTATGGAGAGCTGTTTATCGCCAATAAGCTATAGTATGGTCCTGTATGCTGTAGATCTGCTTTCTCCTTTCACAAAACTGCCATTAAACTAATATCTATAGGATTACTTTTTACCCTATTTTACAGAATAAGGGAAAAGATAAGTTGAAGCAACAAAGAAGAACCATAAGTAATAGATAGGTTCGTTACACCATTAAAAAGCATGTAACGTTAAATAATTTTCGTAAGAGTTATTTTAGCAGTGGATGCCTCTGCTATATTAGGGTTTAGCAGTATGTTGATATGAAGTTAGTCATGCCAAATTTTATTTCTTTGATTCACTGAAAAACAAACGTGCTTTGTAGGTAGGTCTGTGGTATTTATACCTTAAAATTTAGTAAACTGAAACTTGACCGAAATATCTGGTACATATTTATCTACATACATATATTTAACTGTCTCTTAATGATCTTGCAGTACTTTAATAAAATGGATAGGGCTGAGTGAACAAACGGAAGTTACATGTAAAACATAATGTAATGACACATCTGAAAGACTAAAAATCATCTGATATTTATCTATTGCTGGGGTAAGTACGTTTCTGTTTAATGGTTTAATGGTCGAGTCGTAACACTAGACCCCTGATATTTTTATCAGCCACAAGATTAATCTTTACTGTACTTTGGGGAGAAATATTCACCTTCAGTTGCTTTAAACACAATAAATTGCTTTGACTATGAGCATCAGCAATCTGTGTGATTATGCTCCTATTGAAGTCATAAGACCAGCAAGATTGTGATTGGATGACTTGGCTGTATAGGTAAACTTGTGACAATGTCACAGGGGTTTAACTTTTGGTCTACTCATAAAACAATAGTTATGCACAGTTGCATCATACCTTTAAAGAATTGTTGTGTCTAGTTGGGAGAAAATTGTTCAGTTGTGAAGGTTTATCAATCCATAGAAAAAGACTGAAAGGGGTTTTGGTCTACTATTGTGAGACAAAGCCATCAGAGACACAAGTAGTGCACTGAAACTGCCACCCATCGAAGTATTAAGTTCGGCCATTGATGCTTAACTTCAGTGAACAGACGGGTACTCATCCCACTTTATCAATTCTCACCAAAGTCCGGAGACAAAAAAACCAGGGAAAATAAAATTTAAAAAGTGATCTCTGGAAGCTTGAGGTCTAATGGGACAGGCATCTGTAATAACTACATTTATGCATCAAACTCCCAAAGAAAAGCCACATATATGATAAGCCTACACTATCATGGTAGTCGTGAGGCAAAATCTTCACAATATTACTGGGATATTAGAAAAGCATACTTGAAGACATAGATGGCAATGATTCATCCAACTAGTCTCTGTGGTTAATAAAGCAAATGTGTTTTTACGTACCAGCTCTCGTGAGGATCTTTTATGAATTGTGGCATAGCATGATGAGCATCAGTCTCATCACTGAAGTTAAGCAGCAACGGGCCACCTTAGTACTTCGATGGATGACCGCCTCAGTGCACTACTTGTCTCTCTGATGGCTATGTGGCCCGCACTAGTAGAACAAAGACATTAAACTTCAAATGACATGACAGCAGTTATCAAATTTTAGTAGAGGATATTAGGATATTATAGAGTCATATTTTGTATCAAAGGCTTACACTTGTCTCAACATTTGTAAGTGGTGAAGCAGAATATATACATGCTGCTACTTCCGAAAAGGACTAGTAAACACCCATACACAAAAGACCATCTGACTTAAACTAGTTTGACTTGATGATTTACATTTAACTTATATACAAAAAACGATGTATGATCAAGAATCTAGTTTTTTTGTGTAAAATATTCAACAATAACTCAATAAATATGAAAACTTTCAATAATGCTGTCAATAACTGTAAATTTTTTTAAATGAGATGTTTGTTATTTTTGTTGCTGAATCAGTTACTCGGATAACAGTTGTCGAGCTCTTGTAGTATCTATTTTGGTTTCAAACAACAGTTTTCAAGTCCAAGCTGATTGTGGATTGGTACCGAATCAAAGAAACAGGTAGGCCAAAAGTCAAATTCAGAATAATTAATATAACACAGAGGAAAACACATTTAAGGCATTTTATTTTAAATGTATGTATGTTATATGTAGGTTTTAAATAGGTTAAAGGTTATATATAGGAATTAAAATTTGAAATATAAAATTTTCAAGAACCTCACATGGGCTTGTACAGTATAGCTAAAATATAAGTACTAGAAATCAACACTACTCATAATACTATCCAGTACAACTTATTTCTTAAGTACACACACAAGATATGTGTCAAACTTGCAACTATAGCAGATCATGATTTTAACCGAATCACTGTACATATATCATACATCATGCTCCTGCTTTGTATCAAAAGCACCATTATGTGTATCAATGACACGCATGTGACAGAAATTATATTATTTAATGTAATGTCAAGGTCTGACATAGAGTGTTAAGGAAAAAAATAATGTAATAATGTTTTGAGTCATATGCGATGGATTAATTTACACAGAAAATACAATTCTTAGATCAGCAAAAGTGATACCTATAAAACCTGAATATATCACTTTAAAAGTTGAATAATGCTAACACTTAAATTTAAAAATGGATGCAATGCCACCTGGGTGGTATAAGATCTATCTAGATATTTGTACAACTTACCACATGATTTGTAAGATGTTTGCATTTACTTGCACAATGAAATCCTTTTGCCAAAATCTGAGTGTGCAGCAACAAATCGTTCTACTACCTGAACAAACATGCTTATATCCAGGGCCCCAAAGACAGTAAAAACGTTATTGACATAATTTGGTTCATTTATAAATGTGACTACAAAACTGTTTTACTGACATAAACTACAGTTGATTAAATGCATGTATTCTTATATCTGAGGATATTAGTAATGTTCTCACAGAAATCTATGGATATAATCAGAGTACAAACACCAGAAAAAATTGATTTGAATATTTACTTTGCAAAAGCTCAAAATAATAAACCTTGTACAAAATGACTAAATATATAGACTAGATACATCACAAGCACACCTTTACTTAAATGTCAAGGTGAGACTATAGGTCACAGGAACATCAGTCCCTACAATGAGACTTACAGGTAAAATCATTGCAAGAGAGGGATTTAGGTTATTTACATATACCGAGTACTCAATAGAAAAGATTTATTTATTTGGGGTTTTACATCGCTTTTAACATTGTACAGGTCATATCACAACGGGTAGTTGGAAGGGCAGAGGAAACCAGTACATACAGTTCATCAGGGTTCTGTACTGAAAACTACCCACCAATGGCAAGCAATTACCAGCTTGCCCACTTGAGGCCATGCTGGGAATCGAACCCCGGCCTCAGAGGTGGGAGGCCAGAGTGTTACCACTCTGCCACCATGGTCATTGAAGGAAAATGTTGAATACGTTGTGCAAAGTTCAAAGGTGGGGTTTTATGTCCTGTTCAACAGCCAGGGTCATATTGGGACAGGTCCTCAGAATGTACTTTCAATGTAGAGGATCTACATGCACTCATTTCTTTCAGCAGAAATATGCATGACGACAGAAAGGTGGGGAAGTGAACCGTATGGATCATACCAGCTTATGATTAAAAGGTCATAGGTTACTACTTATATTACCTTCTTATTGATCATTTGATATAATTTGACAGAATATTATATAGACTCACAAGCCATCTAGATAGGAGTTGTTAGTGGCGATCCCTGAGCCTTCTTTCAACAAGAATACTTATAGCAGTCTCCTGACTTATAAATCAGTGAGGTAATACTCTTTGCAATGGATCTGAAACATATGATATCATAATAAAAAGACAAAGGTAGCATCGATTTATGGCATATGTCTGTTTGGTCGTGACTAATAAATGTATTTTTTCACAGAAAAATGTTTACGCTGAAGTATGCAATATTGAACATTATAAATCTCCTGACAGTTTGTTTGAATATTTTCTTTGCAGGATAAACGATTTTAAAGAATAGAATATTTAGAGTCATAATTCATTATCAAATTCTTTACTCTAGTCTCAGGACTGGGATGAAATATATCATGTTTATATAAAGATACAAATACAAAATAAAATGTATATTTATTGTTTGAATTAATAAAAACGTCTTTCCTTATTTAATGTTATGTTCATGTATTATGCCTATTCAAGTTAGAATTTGTAAAACAAGTGCCACACAAGTTGGAACCTCTTCAGAACCCCCCCAAGTTGGACTGGAAAAGAAAAGTATGTACATATAGAAATTAAGTGTTACTGGAGATTAAGTGCTATAACAGTACCCATTATATTTCATAAATAAAACTTATAAAATTAATGGAATTTATTATCCACCATGTGCTGTACATGACCTCTTTCAGGGGCTATACAGAGAGGGATATATATATTGTTTTTTGTTATACAAGGGCACGTCCGAACTTGCTGTTGTGTAGCCTACAAATATGTATTATATATCATTACAAAGGTCATTTTATTGTGCTACAATAGTCCTACCTATTGTAATCATATGCTTTACCGGTGGTTAACCACGGGAAGCTTCCAACCAGAGTAAAAGTTGAAAACTATTACCCGTAAAATTCAGATAGATGGGGCTATCCGGAGTACTGGTCACGGGGAATGCCGGTGATATAGTAATAGTGCGGGTAAACATGCACCTGCTGGCTTGGCCACATGACCAAGGGAACCTATCAGATTGCTCCTGTGAGCACTTCCTTCTTTTTGTTGGAAGCCATCTTCTCAAGTTGGCTTGCTAGTGACTCTCACTTTTAGTGAATTGTTACAGCTGTATGGGTAGACAGGGTAGACAGTTAAATTGTGATTAAATTGTTTCATAACAGATCATTTTGGTAACATGGTTAAGACACCTCCTTACAAGAAAAGGGGCAAGTGTCAACATTTTATGCACCAGTTTGATAGTCATGGCTCCTGCTTTGGCTGTAGAATCAAGTGCAAGGGACAGGATCCCTGTGCCCAAGGAGCTGACACCATGCAGTGTTCAACGTGTGCCTCACTAACAGAACTTTGGTCCCACCTCAGAGAAAGTTTGGCCAATAGGTCTGCTTACAGGCAAAAAACCCGCTTGCAGGGTGACTCATTTGAGGAGCCGGAGACAGAAGAACCGGCGCCGACCAGTGAAGACTTCTCACGGGTGAACAACACTCTCTTGGATCTTGAACCAGAAGACTCTGGTACTAGTGCACCTCTCACCAGCATAAGCCCTCTTACTAGCCTACTGGCTGCATTACCTGCTCAGAGTGTCCTGGTGACCTCTTTTACTATGGTTCCAGTACAACAGCCTACAACTGTTTCTTCAGCCCATTTCAGGATGCCGCACCCTCTGTCTCAGACAGTCACACAGGACATTCCACCTCCAGGATATGCACCACACACAACTCCTAGCAGGCAATCCTTTGGGGACAGAATGGCTTCTTGGTCATTCCCACAACCATAGAGGACTGTCTCAACAAAAGAGATCCCACAGACTCCTAGGACTCAACTCATTAGGAGCCAGCTGGAACAGCAAAATTTTGAGATGATGAACACTCTACAGCAGAGAAACCAGCAACAAATCAAGGATCTCTCTGCTCAGTTACAACAGTCCATGGAGCAGATATTTAACCTTTTGGCCCCTGCACAAACTCAGCCTCCAGCAGCTACATCTACAACACAACCACCTCATATTATGTCAATCTGCCATACTGCCTTCCAAAACAGAGGAACCAATGGACTCAGCTCCTTCTCAACCTGCCCCTCCTGAGGTAAAAAAGGGTCTCTCAAAGGTTAAAGGCTCCTCTGCTATTGCGCAACAGTCAATCCAAGCGGTGGTCTCTCAAGTGAAAGTGCCCACTACAACCCCCTCTACACAGCCTTCCTCTTTGCCGCCGGCTGTTTCTGCTCCAAGGCTCGCATCTCCGCTTCAAGCCTTGGAAGCCTAGGAATACAGAACTGATGCTTCAGCTTCCTCCTTCTCTTCTGCTTCAAAGCCAGAAGACCCTACAGAAGTTGGAGAACAAGCGGCACCCCCTAACCTCCTTTTCAGGGAACTGGTCCAAAAGGTTATGGAGTTTTGTCCATCCCTGACCCAGCAACAGAAGAGGACTAAGCTGGGCTCAGCACGTGATTCCCTTCTCCTCCAGCAGGAAAAGTTGGATAGACCCCCATCTATCAAGCTTCCAATGGTCGCCGACCTATCTCAACTTCAGACTGCCCAGGACGACTCAGTCAAACCGAGCATGTCAAATACTTTGGAGATAGGAAAATTTCCAGGCATTCCACCACATAAGGGAAGCTGGTATAGTGTAGTGGACAATAAATTTGCACAAACGCCACAGGTGGTTCCCCAGGCATTTTCAAACATTGCAAAGCCTAGTTACAGGAGTGGACCCCTCAGCTTCAGTCCAACAGAAGGATCTAGTCAAGCTGGAATATATAACTCAAGAGAACATCAGCATTGCTAATTTCCTCTCCACCTTCAGGATGGCCAGCGAGTCGTGTCTCAACAATCTTCACCTCTCTAGGGACCAAAGAGAGAGATTGTTTGACCAGTTCCGGGCAACCAAGGATGGGCCCACCAGAGAGCAGATCATGATGCAACTGTACACCATGACCCAACAGGAATCTGCTCAGATGCAGTTTATGCTAGATATAAGTAGGAGTATGTCCAAGGCCTATGCAGACTTGGTATCCAACTTCCCATCCACTCACAAACCTGGTGCGTCTCAGGCATGATGCCATGCTCACCCCAACCTAGATGCTTTTAGGGCACACAATCTTTGGGCCATCCCAGTCTCAGCTGGAAACCTGTTTGAGAGGAGTCTCATGCAGGAGTATAAGCAACACTTGATAGGACTAGGAGTGAAGCCTGGATCCAAGAAGGAGCAATATTTCCACCCATATAAGAAAGGCAAGAAGGGTAGGGGTGGACGTCAACAAGCAAGGTCACAGAGGTCATGGCTGCAGAGGCAGCACAGGTGGTAACAAGCAGCAGCAACCTCCTCAATGACACTCGATACCAAGTGCTACCTTCACAAAACCCTGGAGGTGAACTGACAATGCTTTCAGGAGATCCCTTACACTGTGTTTTCCCTGTAGCCCCTCCAGAGGGGGAGAAGACTCTGAGTGTGTTAACCCTACCGGAGAGGGAAAAGACTCCATGTGTACAGTCCCCACTGGAAGGGGGAAAGACTCAGTGTGTACAGTCCCCACCAGAGACTGTGTACAGTCTCAGAATATATCCAATCAAGTTCAGTTCAAAAGTGTATATATTCAAGAAAAAGCGAAAGATCTGTCAGTGGGGGGCAAATTAAGGCAGTTCCTTCCAGAATGGGAAAAACATGGGTTCCACCGGTTGATCACAGAGCTCATAAGAGCCGGATACAAGTTGCTCTTCAGGGAACGCCCAAACCTATCCAGGGTACCCTGCGTAATCAGCAGTTACACAGACTTCGACAAACAAAATGCCTTATGAACCTCTATTCAAGACCTGCTGCAGAAAGGCCCAGTCAAAGTCGTTCATACCCCAGAAAGTCTGGGATTTTACAGCAGTCTCTTCCTGGTACCAAAACAGGCAATCGCTGGAGGCCAGTCATAGACTTAAGCTCACTGAACAAATTCCTGGCTATCCCAAAGTTTAAGATGGGTACCCCAGAGTCCATATGTGCCTCCCTCAGGAAGGGGGAATGGGTCACATCTATAGATCTCACAGACGCTTACCTACACGTACCACATCCAGTCTCAGAAATACCTGCGGTTTCATTTTAAAGGCGTCACTTGCCAGTTCACTAGCCTCCAATTCGGGCTAGCAACAGCACCCCTCATTTTCACCAGTATAGTCAAAGAGGTAAAACTGATAGCTTTGCAGTCAGGAATAAGAATCTACCTATACCTGGATGACAGGTTGATCCGTGCCCCCTCAGAACAGCAATGCCATTTTTTATTAGATTTGGCTCTTGTAAAGCCCATGCAAGACAGGTGGACCAAAGTTCAGGAGATGTTCCATCGCCTCTCCTTGAAGTATGTTATCAGTGCAAGGACTCTTATGTCCACCACTGGATTGCTTGCATCAATGGACAAGATTGTAAGATTGGGCAGGATTCATATGAGACCTTTTCAGTGGCATCTCAAAACTCATTGGAAATATCCAATGCCTCTGGACACACCAATCTCCTGGAATCAGAAGATGATATGACACGGGGAATGCTCGCTAAACCCTCAAAATGGAGTACAAGGAGAACATCTCCACCCCAAGGAACACAAAAACTGATATTTACAGATGCCTCAAATGCAGGTTGGGGCACTCACTCCGGTCAAAATTCAACAGGAGGGCTCTAGTTTCTTTCAGAAAAGCACCTTCACATCAACCTATTGGAAATGAAGGTGGTTCTTCTGGCTCTGCAATTCTTCAAGACAGATTGCAAGGCCTTATTGCCTCAGACAACACCTCAGTGGTGGCCTATATCAACAAACAGGGCGGCACAAAATCAGCAGAACTCTGTGCTTTAATGTGGAGAATCCTCACTTGGTGTTACCGGAATAAAGTCACACTCAGAGCAAGACATGTACCGGGCTCACTCAATGTGATAGCGGACAGCCTCTCAAGGAGGAACCAGATCCAATCAGCGGAGTGGTCTCTTTCTCTACAGATTTTCAAACAAATTTCCAAACTTTGGCAGAGTCTCCAAGTAGACCTGTTTGCAACCAGCCTGAACAAAAAGCTTCCTACATATGTCTCTCTGATTCTGGATCCTCAGGCATGGGCAGCAGATGCCCTCAAAATTCCATGGGAAAACATGGTTGCTTACGCATTCCCTCCCACTGCCCTGCTGCCCAAGGTTGTACAAAAAGTTCAATCACAAACTTGCAGGATAATTCTGATAGCCCCAGGCTGGCCAACAAAACCATGATTTGGGGACCTGGTGGAGATGTCTCTGGACATTCCAAGACAACTACCACCCACACGCACTCTGCTAAAACAACCACTGAACAACCATTAGCATGCCAACCCAACATCCCTGATCCTCCACGTCTGGTATCTAGGAGTTCAGCACTCCAAGAACATGGTTTCACTGCAGAAGTGGCAGAAAGAATTGCTACTCCTCAGAGACTCTCAACATGATCCATCTACACATCGAAGTGGACCATTTTCCAACATTGGTGCACAGAAAAACAGGTGGAATTCAGGAGTCCCTCTTATAGGAGACATCTGCAACTTCTTCTGGTATCTGTTCAATGACTATTGAAGGCTGTAGAACAGCCATCAGAGATACCCGTGGGAATACTAACAAAACATTAGTACTAACCCTGAGATTGTCAGACTGATAGCCAGTTTTCACTGGGATAAACCCAAGAGTTCCAGTTCCATTCCTAAGTGGAATCTGCCCCTTGTTTTACAGAGACTCACCCAGCCTCCTTTTGAACCATAAGAGGAAGCAGCTCTAAAATTCCTAACATGGAAGACAGTTTTCTTACTAGCATTGGCCTCTGGGAAAAGGCGAAGTGAGATTCATGCCTGGACCCTAGATGAACTTGGGCAACTGGGATCAGATCCAGCTGTCCCCCTCTTCCTCCTTCATTGCCAAGAATTAATTAGCAAAAGAAGGACCGCAATCTATCTCTCCAGTGGTCATTCCCGCCTTGAAGTGTAGTCAAGACTCTCCGGACACAGATGTCCTACTTTGCCCTGTCAGGGCCCTTCAGTGTTATCGGGACCGAACTAAGGATTCCAGAGGGGTAGACAGTTATTGTTTATCTCCTATAAATTGGGCCATTGTAAGGATATTCAGTGTTCCACTATCTCGTCTTGGATTAAAAACACTATTAAATTTTGCTACACCAAAGTAGACAATGAACCTTGTAGGGGTAGAGACCCATGACGTCAGAACTTTTGCGGCTTCCAAGGCCTTTTATGGGGGAATTTCCATGGATCAAATTATGCAAGCCTGCCATTGGAAATCACACAACACATTCACCAGATTCTACCTCAGAGATCTTGCTGGACAAGACCAATCAGAGGGCTCCTTCCACTTAGGCTCCTTCATTGCAGCACAGCAGGTGATGCCTCCTTCCAACCAAGTTCCAGGGAAGAAAAATGGGGGGCACAACGCTGGGAACCACCTAGACAGTGAGTGTCAGAACCCTGTGATACCATAGAGCGGGGTCTTCACCCCTTTTTAGGTAACTTGACTTTAATTTTTTATTATTATTCACCTATTTACCTGCTGTTTTTCACATAAAATACCTGTGTCTCATATAGTTACCAGGAGTTTTTTCTTTTCAATTTTCTTGAGAATGTAATTTAAGTTTAACTTTTTCTGTTTACTTAACCTTACTTTCTTAAGAATTTTCTTATGTCATATTAAATGTTGACATCACATTTCATCATTGCTTTGTTTTATAGATATTTTATAGATATTTGTGTTGGCGCTGAGAACCAAGACGGTGCTTGTCTTCCCCTTGGTGACACACCTCAACCTCAGGAAATTTCCCCTCAGTTCCTGATGTGTGCTTCCTGATGACCACATTGGGGGATTCCTCCTTCACCCTAGTCTCAGGATGCTTGCCTGTCATGGTTGCTGCCTTTGCCTGATGATGATGATTTTCTAGCCAGTGTACAGTCTTATCAGCCATCCAAAATGCTGGGATTCAGCATATGGTTACAATAGGTAGGACTATTGTAGCGCAATAAAATTGGAAATTTTATTTTAAATGTAGCTTTTATAAGCTACAATACCTATCTATTGTAACCATAATACAGGCCCTCCCTGGTCCTCCCCACTTGTTCCAGACTGACACTGGGCAAGGGGTTTGGTTCCAACAAAAAGGAGGAAGTGCTCATGGGAGCAATCTGATATGTTCCCTAGGTCATGTGGCCAAGCCAGCAGGTGCGTGTTTACCCACACCGGTACTTTATCACCGGCATTCCCTGTGACCAGTACTCCGGATAGCCCCATCTATCTGAATTTCACGGGTCATAGTTTTCAACTTTTACTCCAGTTGGAAGCTTCCCGTGGTTAACCACCAGTAAAACATATGGTTACAATAGGTAGGTATTGTAGCTTATAAAAGCAACATTTAAAATAAAACTTCCAATTTTACAGTGCTTGTGCTCATTTTTGTTGAATGAAAATCCATGGATAAATCACCGAGATATCACAAAATAAAGATTGAAGTTCCTTATATTACCTGTTGCCCATGCTTTTCGACAGCCTTTTCCATCTTCTCTCATTCATTTATGTGTAGCTCCTAAATCATACCAAATGGTGGATAATAAAAGTAAAATTCATAAAGATTAACAATATTATTCTTGTACTATGCATTTGTATAATATTGTTATCTCCATTTATGATATATGTTTCTGTATATGTCATTCGTGAAGTTTTTATTGTCATTTTCAGGAGCAATTTTGGTTGGGGGTGGGGGCGAGGAACTAGATTACACCAACTCGACACCTATATCCCTCATGCCATAGGCATTCATTGGGTATTTTTGTAGCACCCATTTTGTGTGATTCACAATTATTTATTATCCAAATTAACTAAAGCCTTTTGTTAAGATGTTATTTAGTAAAGTTCCTAGTAAAGGAAATCTTTGTGACAACAGTCCTAAAATTCGACGACCTTTTCCAGGTATAGAAATACATACAGTGGCTCCAGCTGTCCCCCCCCCCCCCCAGTTCCAATGCCTATGATTTTTTGGTTGGAAGAATTTTTTTGTACATTTATAATTTGAAAAATTTTGAATATAAGGTCAGATCCTGTGTAGAAAATCTGACAAGTGTTTGCCGAACCCTGGTGGCTAACGGTGTACTACTGACCAATAAAAAAAAACACACAGTATATATTTTCTTTTACAGGAAACGGAAAATATGTCATCTGTTCATGCAAGTTTCCACTGGATGGACTACCTAATCTTTTCTCTTGTTCTCCTGGTTTCTTGTGGGATCGGTGTTTACCATGGTTGGAGAGGTAAAGGACAGGGCCAGGGTGGTTATTTGATGGGCAACAGACAGATGAACTGGTTTGCTGTGTCAATATCCTTGATTGTGTCCTTGTATAGTGGTGTGAGTCAGCTAGGGAAACCTGCAGAGGTGTTTCTCTATGGCATCCAGTATTCAATGGCCTTCTTTGGAATTTCTGGAGCTATGGTCATTACAGCCTATACATTTATGCCACTGTTCTACAACTTAAAGCTGACAAGTTCATATGAAGTGAGTTTGTATTGCTAGATTATTTTACTTTAAATTCTAAAAATGTTAATTTGATTGGCAAGATATATTTTTATTCACTTTTTTGTTTTACATTGCGTTCAACAGGCAGGTTCATGTTATGATGGGTAGTTTACAGATAAATAAACAGGTTCATATTAGTTGGTCAAGCTTCTGCACTGTAAACCAACAGACATTGGCAAGTAACTACCAACTTTCCAAAATGAAACACACTCTAACCGCTAGACCACCGAGTCCCCTTAATTTGATTGATATGACACTTTCTAAATACAGGCATGACAAAGTTGCAACAAATGAGAGTTTGATATCCAATCTAATGAAGAGCTGCCATTATTGTTAACACTTCAAAACTTGTAAGTATAACATAGTGTCATTGATGCCTTCCTTCAATTTTGTTTCAGGAAGTTATTTTTACAAATTTGGTGCAGAGAAGCAAAATTTCACTGACAGAATTTAATATGACCATAAAAAGTGATCACCATTAATGATCATCAGCCTGGCCAAAGCATAATTTTAGAAGTTCTTAGTGCACATAAGTTTTGGATACTTTATGTACAATTGCTGATACATAGAACATCCCAACATTATTATCAAAGAAAGTCAACAAATACTGAAAACTAAGTAAGCAGAAAGACACATTGAAAAAGTACAGACGGAAAAATGCCTACAGTTTGTGTGATTCATTATTCCATTTTCACTGGAATTTCATGTGTTTTTCCTAAATACAACGACTGCATAATATCCTGAAATTCAAATAGCTAATTCACTGAAATGCAAAATTATAAGACATTGAATGTCTTGCTTTTGAAAAAGAGATTGAGGAACCTAAAGTGGTAATTTTACTGTTTTATTATGGGATAGTTCTTTCAGTCGTTCCTAACTTCTCAGTCAGGTCAATACTGTTGACTATCCAACTGTGGAATGCCTAAGCCTGAAATATAGTATTTTAATACCAATAATATTTATTATTTATTATCCTCAACATGTCATATTTAACCAATATACTTTGAAGTAAAAACCAGATCAAAATTATATTTATTCTGAAGTGCCTCTTAACATGTTGAGGTTTTACTAGTTTTCCATAAACAAGTGGAGTAAGTGTATTTTAGGTAGGTATGAAATTAAATTATATTGCTGTACCTACTGACTGGGATGCAATGGTAATGATAAAAAAGGAGCTGGATCTGCAGAATGATCCAGATCACCACCAAAATCAAATAATCTGTTTCCAATGGTCAACATTTCCTAAAAATTTCTTCAAAATCCATCCATAACTTTCTCAGCTATTTTTTAAAAACACAAACAGGCAAATTAATGCCCCAAAATATAATTGCAATGGCATGGATTAATTTGATTCGTTAAGATCACCCAAAACCTTTATCCCCAACCGTCCTTGTGCAAGTGATCAGAGGAGTCCATTGACTTGGGACAAGATCCCCACAGCAATAACTGCCTCACAACTGGAAAGATCAGTGATGAGTAAACTCAACCACCTGCAATCATTTGCACATTCTCAGGAAATGCTGGTCATGTAGGTTTCTGTGTTAGGTGCAATAAAAGCTGATCACAAAAAGATCTCTGAACTTATATTCTTCATCTCATATTAGTACAAACTAAAACAGTGCACCAATCCTGTAATAGTTAAAAGTGCACAACACTACTTACAGTAGTGTAGGTTGGGTGGCCTAGGAAAAAAGTACCCGCCTCTCACTGATATGATTTCTGCTCAAACATTGATCCCAGCATAAATGGCCACTAGCAATTGTTTTCACAACATAAATGATAGTTAGCAAATGTTTTCCCAGCATACATAATAGTTGGTATTAGTTTTTCAAGGTCAAGTGGTTTAAAATGCAGACTGTTGCAGAACTTATGACTTATCTTAAGTGGTTAACATGTTTGATGCTTGATGACGTGGCTACCACATCAATGGCCGCAGGTCATCCAGTTCATAGTGTTTGTCTGATAGGGAACCTGTCCTGTAATGACTTGGGCTGTTGCACATGGGGGAAATAAAGTGCGGATCTGAACTCACTCATAACCTATATAAATCTGACCTTTCCTTACCACAGTCATGGCCGAATAACAAATGGGTTTGTGTACTGTCAGATGTGATTCAATGCATTGTGCATTTTGGTAGGATTTGACTTTCTTTCCCAATAAAGTCTGCAGGATTTGACTTAATGGGATCTGCATTTTGGTAGGCTTCCTTGTCAGCATTCAACAAAACTTTACAGAATTTTTGTATCTGAGACAACTTTTTTTAAATGTTTGTCAAACGTCCTCTGTGAGATGTCACAAGCCATACAGAATCAAAATACTGGAGAGGAGTGAAGGAGGATGGATGTTCCGGGTGGCTTGTTCATCAACGTGTACTACCCAGATACAAGGGTCTTTTTCAGAGCAATAAGAATAAATTCATCATTTCAAAAACAAACATGTACAGATATACAACTGTAAGGGACAATGTGATTGGTCTGTAATATGTGGAAGCAGTGAAGTATAACTGTTATTGTTAAATACAGTTGCCATTACAATTCAGTAAGATCACTGTTTCACTTGTTGTCTCTGAATTCTAATTACAGGTACATTTCCAGTTAAATATCACTAAAATTATTGTTCAAATGTTGAATTATTTTTGTTCTGATTTAGTATCTGGAGCTACGTTTTAATTCAAAAGCTGTCAGACGTGTAGCTGCTTTGAATAACCTCTGTACTCAGGTGTGTATTGAAAATTTTTAAATCAGTGAGTTGAAATATGCAATATTTTGCACAAATATACTTAGTTTTTATTTCTCTTATTAGCAACCAATAAATAATAACTGCTGTATATTCATAAGACATACAGGTAAATGTTAGAAGTCTATTTCTGGAAAGTAAATAACACATTAGTCTAGGGAAATAAAAGTCCTGGCTCCTATCCCAGTACAGATATATGCATGGTGGCCGGTGTGACAGCTTAAAATGGTGGTCCTCTACCCTTGGGTCTAATCCAGAGTGGTAGGCTAAAAGGACCTTAGGGGTGTTGACAAATAGTAATCTACTAAATGAAGTATTGCATTGAGTTTATATAGACAATTATACTATGTCAATGATCTTATAACATCTGGAGAAAATAGTAATGCTTATAGTACAGATGAGTGTATTTATTTATTTATTTGGGTTTTTCCGTCGCTTTCAACACTGTACAGGTCATATCACGACAGGTAGTTGGAAGGGCAGAGAAAATCAGTACATACAGTTCGTCAGGGTTCTGTACTGTAAACTGCCGACCAACGGCAAGCAACTACCAGCTTTCCCACTTGAGGCCATGCCGGGAATCAAACCCTGGCCTCAGAGGTGGGAGGCGAGAGTATTACCACTCTGCCACCATGTCCCCTTACAAAAGAGTGTAAAACTCACTTAAATGTCATTTGAGTTACGGAGATAACATACTGGTTTGAGCTTCTTCTTTTCACACTGTCTGTAATATTTAATATTTAATTGGCATGTAACTAGATATTATATGCATGTTATTTTTATTTGTCATTTAGTCTATAATCTGTACATTATGTCTTTAAAATACTGTACCCTGTGTAAGAATATGAAAAGGGTTAATTGTAATAAAGCAAGAAAATAACTTACCAATAACTTCGATTAAAAGCCTGAGTGAGCCGAGGTGGGCAATCAAATGTGCATTTAATCAATTGAATATCATTATTTGATTAAGCTCATGATAACAAGCCAGACCCACTGTGGCTCAGCCCTGATAAACTAGACTGTGATTTTCTCAATTTGGCCTGCACATCTTGATAACAATACAACATATGATGATAAAGTTAAGATCCAACAAATATAAAAGCAAAAGGAAAAAAAAATGCTTGCTTACTAGAACCGAAAGTTATGGGATATGAGTGGATACAAAGTTACATTTCCACATTTTATTGCATTGGAAATTTTCAGAAGCACAACTCCTATTAAAATTACCATAACAGATTATTTCTGCATCTATTTTGATTTTTTTTCTATATTTTGATGGGCTTTAAGAAAGCTTGTCACATAAACATGTCAAATCATATCAGATATTTTTAGGAATACAGGTCTTTATTCACTGTCTTTGTTTTTAATGCAATATTTTCTGTCCAAATAGATTTCTACTTGATTATGATATATGATATATATGGTTTTTTTTCTTGTAGACAATATACTGTGGACTAGCTACCTATACACCATCCATAGCACTGGAAGCTGGTATTCCTCTTAATTTGCTTTATTCATTTATCCTTATTTGCACTTTTCCAATAAGTACCCCCATTTGGTTGCAGGTACTAGGTATCCGTGTGTTAAATCTCTGAACTAGTGGATTCTAAGGCACATAATCCAAAGCATAATACACAAATCAAAAATCATAAAACATGATAAGCGTCATAATGAGGGCGCCTATGGGTGTTAAGTGGTCAAAAGTCTAGGGAGGGAAAGACTTCTGAAACATACAGGTTTTAAGTCGCCTTTTGAAAAATAAAAGAGTAGAAGCAGTTCGATCATCAAGGGGCAAAACTTTCCAACGTTTTGGAGCATCATATGAGAAACACTTACAGAAATGAACTTTTAATTTAGGAATTGAAGGACTATCATAAGGAGCCTTGACAAACATCTTCTTTGGATTGTTTTGTCTTGTTTTAACAGCAGATGTATACAAGCACAGATATGGCTTTCTAGTGGTGAGGTATTTGTGTAAGAGTACCAAGGTTTTGAAGAAGATTCATTGTTTAACAGGAAGCCAGTCAAGAGACTTAAGGGTTGGAGTGCCATGAATAAATCTGGAAGCACCAAAAACAAAGTTTTCAAAACAATTTTGGATATTCTGGAGTCTTGTGATATTCTTGTATGACAAACTACAAAATAAATATCGGCAGTAATCCTGACGACTACATACGAATGCCTTTGCAACTATGCCCATCAGCCCTCTGGTAATATCTAATACATTAAAACACATGAGTTTCATGTTTTAATAAATAATTACTTTCAATTCTCCACAATACATATATATATAAAGAGACAAAGGCTCGTTTTAAACAAGTGACATTATATTTTTGATGTACCAGTTTAATCTGTTTATTTCAAATGTATGTGTATAGTTTTAAAATGAATCATTGCCTTGCATCTTTGTGGTCGGAGGTAGGAATCCACCTTAGTGCAATATGCTGGGTACACTTCAGGTTCTGTCCTGGTATGATTTAAGAAGCTGATCGGAATAGACAAATTTTAACTTTGATTTTGGCTTTCCAGTGACAAGGAACTTATGTAATCTTGGATTCAGTTTGTTGCTTTCTTAGTCTGCCAGCAAGATTACAAAAACATCCACTGAAGAGATTTACAGCAGTTTTTTTACAACAGTTGGATTTTGGTCTGACATAGACCTTGCCTAAATATGGGAATACTTTACAATAAATAGTTTAAAAACTGACCTTTTGTCATTGCACTCATTGGCACCAGGGAAGGTGTCGAGGTATCTCCACTGTGAGTGTTCTTGGTGTATTTGTAGTGCCATATTGATTACAGTTCAGATCTAAGAAATGACATTATCAATTTAAAGGGATTTTGTTTAATACCATTTAAATAGGGATCTAGTGAATTAGGCCACCAACTTAACTCATGAACAATTTTGGGTTTGTATGGGTCTTGACCCCTTGCAGTTTGCTTGGAACAGAAGGGAGGTCTCGTTTTTAAATGAATGTAGACTCGTGTCATATTGTCGGGCAGGCTGCGCCAGGCTGACCCTGGTTGCCCCTACCAACTATTCCTTCATTAAGTCACGAAAATATGGACTTTCAGTGTGTTGAACCCCCTACTTTGTGTCCTTTAGGTACAGAGTTCTCCATTTAGGCAAGATGTAGTTCACTCTCATACAGACCCTGGGCTCCCCTACCGAACTATGTCTCATATCCAGACATATCCTGGGTTTTGATTTGTACCTTGATGGGTATCTTGCTTGAGTAGCTACTTATGTATTTTATGTAGTAGTAAGTTTAATTTTATTTTTATGGTTGTATGGCATTTTAAAGTTCATACTTGGTAATCATTTTAAATATTGCCCTTATTACTTGTGTAGATTTGTACATAGAAATACCAACGTGTATAATAAAATCCCAAACCAAATCATCTTGATGCATCTCTGACCTGCAGTTGACCTTGACCTGTCCTTGGTTCGTTTACAGCTTGCAGTAACTTCACTGACAATCAAACTGAGAAAGTGTTGTGGTATTTGTTGTATATGCATTACCATATTGATTGCAGTTAAGATCTAAGATTTAAACAAGTTAATAAAACTCTGCAATTCACTTTGAATTTCAGTGACAGGCTTTCCTGTATGGGCTTCCATTTTGTGTGTTGGAGGAGTTTCTAGTTTCTACACCATGCTGGTAAGTGTTAACAATTTACCTTTTGTAAGTATTATTTTTATCTTAAAATCAAATACAAAAACAAGGCTAAAAATACAGTAATGTGTATTGTAACTTTGGCCTACAATTAAAATTTTGCAAATGTTAAACCTGAGAAATTTGCATTTCTTGAGTGCTGTAAAATGAATTTGACTTTTTTTCATTGGTTTTCAATGAACCTAGGTAGAACACAGATATTAGCGGTGTGCATTATGTTTTATAAATATTTTATTTACTCAAGCCATGAAATAAAGTGGCAACATAACTGACAAAATGCTTTTAATTTCTCATGTTCTTTCAAAAGTAATTAAAATTCGTTTTTGTGACAACTAAGAAATGTAAAATTCTACCAGTTTCAAAGTGGAGTAAAGAAACTAATCAAGTATTGTGCTATTCTTAAGTTTTAATGTTAATCAATTACATAATTTTAGGATGGAATTAAGACCATACTATACGGAGCCCAGGAAGGGATATATAACTGTTTCATTATTTTTTATCCTGTCTTTTTTAGCACATTAGCAAGTTGTTACCGTAAGATACTAAGTCATTCCCCAAACTGAGTCAGTCAAGATACTTAGTCGTGGAAATGAGATACTAACTTATGGGAACAAAATGCTAAGTGGTTACCACAACATAGTAAATCCTTGTGTTTTCATTCATACTCACCCCTTACTAACGCACTGCCACCACTTACTCACTCATTTCCACCACTTACGTACTCGTTTTTACCACTTATTAAGTCATTCCCACGACTTAGTTACTTGTTTCCACCACTTACTAAGTCATTTCTACAAGTTAGTAACTCAGTCCAACCACTTACTAACTCATTTGTGCCACTTAGTAGCTAATTCTCACCACTTACTAACTCGTTCTCACCACTTTGTATCTTGTCATAACAACTTAATAACTTGTGCAAATGATTTACTATCTCATGGGAATGACTTGTTTTCTCATAGTAACAAGATAAAAAATTATAGGAAAAGAGTTCTATGTCCCTAACTACTTGCTATATCCTGGGAGGAACATGTTTTTACATTACACTCCATAGTCCAAACCCGCTTGCATGAAAATAATGATACCTTTGTTGCATTTATTGATATGTGTAAAGCATTTGACTGGATTGATGGGTCTTAAAACTCTTAAAAACAAAAATTTCTGGTAAAATCTACTTTGCAGTTAAATCGCTACTCATCAATACTCTCGTGTATCAAACTAAACAAATTTCTTACAGATTGGTTTCATACATCTAGTGATGTGAGGTAAGATGACACTCTGTATCCAACATTATTTAATATTTTCATAGATGATTTGGCAGAAAATATTAAGGAACTTAATTTGGGCATCAAAATCGGGGAAATTAATTTGAGTATTTTACTTTATGTTGAGCATATTGCACATATAGCGGAAAATGAAAAAGATCTTCAAACTATGTTAAATTACAATGGTGTAACAAATGGAAGCTGGTTTGATTCACAAACTAAAGCAAATTAATTACACTAATATTGGCATCTTTAAGAAATTATATGAAACATGTGTGGTCTCTGTCATTGATTATAATTGTAGTGTCTGGTGTAATTATCAAAACCAATGTGGGAAAAAATACAGCTAGGTGCTCAAAGATGTTTCTTGGGTGTACACAATAAAGCACCAATTGATGGTATAAGTGGTGATTTTGGTTGGATCCCAACCAAGTACTGCAGATATATTACTATGTGTCGATTGTGGAACCGATTAGTAAAACTTGAAGACCACAGACTTCCCAAAAAACTGTTAAACTTTAAAATTGAAAATGAAAGTAACACGAATAGCTGGTTTCAAATGTTGAGGGCTGTTCCGCCAGTGCTTAACATAAGTGATATAAACACTTCATTCCTCTTTGATATTGGGCATTCCAGATGTATTCTTCTTCAAAAATCAGAAGTTGAATGGAAAGAAGCTTTAAAAAACAACCAAAATTAAGGTCATATATGCAATTTAAGCAAAGGTTTGACACCCCAAAATATGTAAATCTTAACATGTCAAAGTACCAGATAAATTTAACTGCAAGATTACAATTGGGTATATTGCCCATAGCTATTGAGACAGGTCAGTTTACCAGTACCCCTTTAAATGAAAGAAACTGTTTCACTGTGTTAATGAAATTGAAGATGAGCTTCATTTTGTTTGTCAATGTAAACTGTATTCACACTATTGTGAAAAACTGTTTGAAACAAAATTTCTGAAAATTATGGAATCTGACTGGAATCTGTTTACACATATACACAGGAAAAGCATGGAAGACCAGGAAAACATCACACTTATAATAAAAGAATAAAATAAAATCTAATTAGCATTACCAAATTGTCATCAAGTGCTGAATTTTTATTGATGTTTCATTAATAATATCAGCTTCAAATTAAGATAGATATTTTGTACAGAGCTACCAGTTGCCAAGGATCAAACCCAAGACCAGACAGTTGAAGACAATGAAAGACATATTGAGATTTCTTTATTATACATGTTAGTAAGCTTCTATATATATACATATATATTACACTTTATTCATCATTAAGTAGACAGTGTGTAAAAACCTAGCTTAAGTCGACACTAACCTATATCTTTTATTTTTAATGATAATAACTTGAAATTTAAAAAAATTCTTATATTTTAAATGAGGACTTTAAATATATATTGACAAAATGCTTTTAGTTTGTAATAAAATATATAACTCAAGTGTCTACTTAAAAATGTCTACTTAATGTTTTACCCGATTAAAATCAGCATCAAGTAGACTGTCCCCTTAAGTGGTGTAAAAACAGCCACATTAAGTAGACACTTTAATGTGTAGGAATATGAAGTGGAAATCAGATAAAATGATCCAAAAATAATTACCATTGTAATCTATGATTGTATGTATAAAAATACATGACATTCTATATGTAGTATAAGCTTTATATTTGGCACAAATTCAATGTAACACAAGTGACAATTATTAAGTTTGGTTCAACACAACTTAAGCTTACTTTGAAAACAGCCATCTCATATTCAAGTGAAAAATTATAATTTCTACATAAATATTCCAGTTCAAAACATGTATTATATACATGTATCTATACTTCCAAAAATTGGTTTGATTTGGATATTTTTAGGATTTTTGCAACAGTTTTCTCTTTTTAGTTAGATGATCAATTGAATAATAAATTTCCATGAAAGTTACTACTTGCTAACTATTATGCAAAATATTTATGTTTATAATGCATGTATGGTGTACACAAAATGTCCTCTTAAGTTGAGTGCATCCATCCTAAGATGTACACTAAATGTCCACGTAAGCTGGGTTTTTCCATACTAAAATATATACAACATGTCCACTTAAGTTGGCGTTTTACCTCGAAAGGTATACACTTAATGTCCACTTAAGTTATGTTTTTACCTCCGAAGATATACACTAAATCATCCACTTAAGGTGGGTTTTAACCTCCTAAGATATACACTAAATGTCCACTTAAGTTGGGTTTTTACCTCCTAAAATATATACAAGATGTCCACTTAAGCTGGGTATTAACTTCCTAAGATATACACTAAATGTCCACTTAAGTTGGGTTTTTACCTCATAAAATATATACAAGATGTCCACTTAAGTTAGGGTTTTACCACCAAAGATATACACTAAATGTCCACTTAAGTTGGGTTTTTACATCATGTTTTCATGGAGTTTGTCCTCCAATATATTACTTTTAAGATATCTCAAGCAAAGTTTCCAGTTAAATTATCTATGGACAAGCAATCTACACATAATATTCAACAATTTGGCGGTTGTTGGTGTTCACTATTTTACTTTTAAAATATCTTATGTTAAGTTTCCATGTTAACTAGTGTATCACTCTAGCTCTCTCCATTTCTGAGATAAATGTTTTTTCGCATTCTACACAGAAATTCAAGATGGCCGTCAAAAGTGTTGGGAAAACAATTTTGGTGAAAACTCGACAGGAGACTGCATAGACCCTGTGGTTCAAAAATTTCATCGAAATCACTCTCTCTCGTGAAAAGTGGCAGGAAAATAATTTTGGCGACCAGTAGTCTCTGCAGATACGGTGAGGGTCAAGAATTTTGTGAAAAGGTCGCCAGTAGAATCTTCATATACTGTGTCAAAAATAGCTCCAGCTCTCTCTGTTTCCGAGATAAATGCATTTTTGCATTTTACCCAGAAATTAAGTTTGGCCACCAAAAGTGGTGGGCAAACAATTCTGTTGAAAACTCGCCAGTAGACTCTGCATATACCCCTTGGGTCAAAATTTTCATGGAAATCACTCTAGCTCACTACGTTTCCGAGATAAACGCACTTTTGTGTTTTATGCAGACATTCAAGATGGCCGCCAAAAGTGGTGGGAAAACAATGCGAAAAGTCACTAATAGACTCTGGAGATGCCCTGTGTATCAAAAAATTTTGTCGAAATCGCTCCAGCTCACTCTGTTTCTGAGATAAACATGTTTTTTCATTTTATGCAGAAATTCAAGATAACCGCTAAAAGTGGTTGGAAAACTAATTTGAGAAAGGTAGCCAGTAAAGTCTGCAGATACCCTGGGGTTAAAAATTTTGTCAAAATCGCTCTAGCTCATTGCGTTTCCAAGATAAACGCATTTTCGCATTTACTCAGAAATTCAAAATGGCCACCAAAAGTGGTGGGAAAAAAAACGTCCCCAATAAACTGTGCAGATGCCCTGTGGGTCAAAAATTTAATTCAAATTACTTTATCTTGATCTCTTTCAAAGATAAACACATTTTTTGTCATTGTATGCAGAAGTTAAAGATGGTCAGCAAAACTGGTGGGAAAACAATTTTGGCAAAAACTCGCCAGTAATATCTGCAGATACCTTGAGGGTAAAAAATTTTGCAGAAAGGTCGCCAGTATAGTCTTCATATAATGTGTGGGTCAAAAATTTCGTCGAAATTGCTCCGAGATAAATGCATTTTTGCATTTTACCCAGAAATTAAGGTTTTGGCAAGCAATTTTGTCGAAAACTTGTCTGTAGACTCTGCATATATTACTCAGAAATTCAAGATGGCCACCAAAAGTGGTGGGTAAATGCTTGGTCAAAAAATCGGCAGTAGACTCTGCATTTACCCTGTGTGTCAAATATTTTGTCAAAATCACTTTCTCTTGCTCCATTTCCAAGATAAATGCATTTTTGCGGTTTATGCAGAAATTCAAGATGGTCCCCAAAAGTGGCAGGAAAACAATTTTGGCGAAAAGTCACTAGCAGACTCCGGAGATACCCTGTGGGTCAAAAAATTTCATCGAAATTGCTCTATCTTGCTCTGTTTCAGAGATAAACGTGTTTTTTCGTTTTTAAAACAGAAATTCGATATGGCCAGCAAAAGTCGTGGGAAAACCAAATTTGAGAAAGGTCGCCAGTAGAGTCTTCATAACCATGTGGATCAAAAATTTCATCAAAATCGCTCTAGCTCACTCCGTTTCCAAGATAAACGCATTTTACACAGAAATTCAAGATGGCCGATAAAAGTGACAGGAAAGCAATTTTGGCGAATTGTCTTCAGTAGAATCTGCATATATCGTGCAGGTCAAAAATTTTGTTGAAATCGCTCTAGCTGACTCCGTTTCTAAGATAAACATGTTTTACACAGAAATTCAGGGGCCACGGTGGCAGAGTGGTAACACTCTCGCCTCCCACCTCTGAGGCCGGGGTTCAATCCCCGTGATGGCCTTAAGTGGGAAAGCTGGTAGTTGCTTGCCGTTGGTCGGCAGTTTACAGTACACAACCCTAGCGAACTCTATGTACTGGTTTCCTCTGCCCTTCCAACTACCCGTCGTGATATGACCTGTACAGTGTTGAAAGCAACGTAAAACCCCAAAACAAATAAATACACAGAAATTCAAGATGGCCACTAAGAGTGGCGGGAAATGATTTTTAGGAAAACTTGAAAGTAGACTCTGCATATACTCTACAAGTCAAAAGTTTCATTGAAATTGCTCTAGCTAACTCTCTTTCTGAGATAAAAGCAATTTTGTGTTTTCAGCGTTAAGAAAAATCATGCCATTTAGTAAATGGTTAATAAATTGGCCATTCTGTATTCGATCACTTCCAAAAGAAAAAATTTACATGATTTCAAATTAAATTTACTTTTATATATCTTACTTCTCTAAAGCCTTGTGCAGGTCTAATTACCCTGCTCCTGACACATCCCATAAACAAACACCCTTCAGATCTCCACAATGAGAACACAGTTTATGCTTGTTTAACACATGCTGTGTTGTAATTAGTACTTATGTCTGATACAGGGTTCTGTGTATGTATTCTGCATATCTCAATGTACCTGATCTATTTTATTTAGCTATTCCCTATATTTACTGAAACTTGGTTTGAATAAATATGTACAAATGTTGACAGAAATATAAATATACAAACTGGATTTTCTGGCTAAAGTTACAATAAATTTTAAATCATTTATAAAATGCTTATCAAATGATCAAGAATAAGGTGATGTTAATAATATCAACATCAAATTGCCCATTATTATTAGTAGAAAGCTTTTTTATAGATAATTAAACTGGAGCATACATAGTTGAAAAAAAGAGGCAAACTAATGAAAGCTATAAAATTAAGGTAGATGGCAACTGCCCGAACAGGCCCCTAACAGGGGCGTGTTAAACAAACTCATTCTTGTTCCAATGAAACCACACTAAAATGGCAGAGAAATCTCAAATCAAAAACAAAACTTTTTAAATTCACGTGGTCTTATTTTACTCACATTTAATGCAAAATGGTGGATTATAAAAGTTAAACTTCCCTAGTAAGACAAAGACAAGACAAATATTGCCCAATATTACAGTAGCCCAGTCACGTTATATTGTCACCTTCATCTGTGATTTTTTTCATAAAAAATCACTGGCATATTTTCCTTATAAACTGTATCTTTTTCAGGGTGGACTGAAGG
Organism: Sabellastarte sp. h YS-2021; assembly: GCA_964017235.1. Lineage (NCBI taxonomy): Eukaryota > Metazoa > Annelida > Polychaeta > Sabellida > Sabellidae > Sabellastarte > Sabellastarte sp. h YS-2021. The sequence continues at coordinate 5,107,414 of OZ024929.1, read as the reverse complement.
CAGTAGTCTGGGCTGATACTTTCCAATTCTTTGTGATGACTGGTGGCTTCTTGTGTATAGCTATATTTGTAAGTTTTTAAGGCATTCACCGGGTATCATACAATGATATATGTTTTGTAATCCGTCAATTAAAGATAGTAACTAACAGTATATTTATTTTTCTCATTTTGACTTTGATAAATACTTGATAAATAATGATTAAATAAATGTTTTTGCTTGTCTTGATTGCTATAAATGTGACGGCGTCACTGACACATTGAAACGCTGCGTTCCCATGGACCCAGCCGAACATGACCGCAGCGTCAATATAGACGTCATCCTGCCATCTAATGCCTAGTTTCATGGCGTCGGCTGGGTCTACGCAAAGATTACGGAAAGCCCTAGCAACGTCGAATTTGGATAAAGTGACATCGTCACCATGTTTCTTAATCTCTTTGACTATGTCATCCGCCAAAGGAAGTTTTAATCTGAAGGCTGAAGCGTCAAATAAGTCCCTATCTACTTGGTCATTAAGTGAGTAACCTTTTGGGTAGGAAAGGTCAAGTATGACACGCCGCTTGTCAGTATCTTTGGGCCTTGTTAATAATGGTGAGCAGTGTATAGCATCCTGAACTTTCGGAATAGGGCCCATAATGGCCCTGAATTGTCTCTCTTTAGCCAAATATGAGGAAACAGCATGGTGATATTGTGTGGCCAAAAAGTGATTCTTAATATTCTGTTCAATCAGAGGTCCTGAATCTTTGATAGATAGAGGAAAACCATATTCCAGGTATTGGAGGAGAGCCTTATCTTAGTAGTCATAAAGTTGACGCCTCCAGGCTGCAATATTAAGGCCAGACTTTATGGAAACCCTTACTTGCCTATAATTTAGAACACCAGATTCTCTAATAGTTTTAGCCAATTTTAAATATTGGTTACTATTTCCAGTGTCAATAGGAGGCCTGTCAGGACCAATAAACTTGAACTTAGTAGGTTGCATGGCAATATAACCTCTAACTTTTCTAGGATAGTTTATGTCCTTGTGAAGGTGTGTGTAACACTTTTTATCTGACATAGCATTGACATGTGTGCAATGTGAAAGGTCTACTTCACTGACGTTATTCCGATTTTTCAGAAGGTGAGGTGTCAGTGTTTTGTTAGGGGTGTCAGTCATGTTGTTCTCAACGTTGTACTGTACATCAATTAGTGATGAAATAACATTGTTCATGTAGCTTTCATATGAAATACAATATCTCTGCTTAATTAAGCAGTCCTGCTTATAATTTTCATAAGCTAACTTAGCTTCTCGTTTGGTATGCACAATAGATGACTCAGAAATAGTATGATGTATACTAAGCCAAATAGTATCACAAACCTGCAAAGCATCCACAGAGTGGCTCAAACATTCAAGTATGGTTATTTGTCCGGTCTGATAAGAAAACTTCAAAAAATAAAAGCCCCCTGGCTTATTTTGTGGAAAATCATGTATGTATACAAACTGATTATGGGAGTTGTCAAATTGATTGACAAAGGTGTAATTAAACCTGTCAATTTTGTGAACTGAACCATGGTATAAATTGGCACAATGATTTCTAGGAAAAGTTTGACGATTAGCTTCCATCTGCTCGACCATTGTACCTGTAGGAGAGTCATGCTGTGGAGCAGGATTGTTATTGCTATAAAGAGCTTTATGAGAGTCCATAACCAATGCAGTACTATCATATGCAGTTAAATTCACATGAGACGCAGTTTCCACAGTTTGCACCCAGCTTGTCATGGAGATTCATAGAATTGTCATAGCTGTTGCCAAGTGATTCAGATAACCCCTAACTACTGTTCTGCTGCTGGTGACCAGCCTGCCATTGCTTTGTATTACATCTAGTTTCTGGATGGTTCAAATTCTTGCCCTGCTTCAGGCAGTGAGAGCAAAAATGTGCATAGTTGCCATGGTGGGCCTCATGGAAACAGGACCCCTCGTTAAAATACTTGCATGGTCTTCTAGGTGGTGTTGAGGTCCTCAGTGGCCTAGTGGTTAGCAAGTTTGGCATCTAATCATAGGCTGTCACCTCTGTAGGTTCGAGTCCCACAAGTGGCAATTCTGAGGACCTGTCCCAATATGACCCTGGCTGTTGAACGGGACGTAAAACCCCAACTTTGACTTTCTAGGTGGTGTTTGTTGTGTTGTGGTCTGAGTATGAGCTAGAGCTACTTGTGAGGCCCTCAGCCTATTAATGGCCTATTGTGTAGAGTCAACCCAGGAGAGGTGGCCCTCCTCCACCTGGTGCATAGACAATGCCCAAGCAGCCCTTACAGCTGGCCATGGTAGTGAAACAGCGTGTCTCATAGCAAAGATCACCCGGAGTAGGGCTTGTTTCGATATTGTTGGGTCAGAGATGGCAAATATATTTGTTAACTGACCAGAGATCCATTGTGGTCAGTTAACAAATTGTGGTAGTGACTGCTTTTTCCCATTGGATGCATGGAAGCCCTCGTTGGGCCAACGAAGCTGAGGGGCCGTGGATAGTGTGTCATGTAAATTGTATCTGCCCGACTTCTTACCCTGTGGCTTACCTTGAGACACATCAGAATTAGCTCGTCCTTCATATGAAGCTAAGAAGTCGTTCACGACTTAAGAAATACCCGGATTGGTCCTCACTGTATGAAGGTTGGGCATGACAGCATCATGGCGGTCCAGAGTATGACTCGTGACAGTACCTCTACATTTGAATTCTGGTGCTGAATATCTCTTCAAACATGAGTTTGTGCAAAATCATGAGCAAGAGGAGGATGTGAGTGTAGATGTGGTTGTCCCATTCTCGACAATATGAGGGGGTCCCTCAGGTGAGTGGGTATGCTAAACTGTTGAGGTTGGTGTTATGGGCCCAACTGTGGTGATACTGGCTGACCAGGACTGTGAGACTGTGAGTTAATAGGTGTTGAGTTACGCCTTTCAACCTTGTCCAGATGTCTGGCCAAATCTGCATTTGACTCCCTAATCTCATATAACATGGTCATGATGGTGTCAGAATTATGTGAGGAGGTTGACGGCTTTGTGACGGGTGGCAAATTACTTATACTTTTTTTGTTTTCCAAATTTGAACCATTTGATTCCTTATCAATCACTTTCTTTGCTTTTGTCACTGAGATCCTCGCCCATGCTGAGGCTGTTACCCATTTCCTAGACTTGGGTAACTCTTTCTTTCCAGATGGCATCTTGTAGAATAAATACACACTTTAAAGTATCACAATTCTGACCAGTATCCGTAGAATAAAACATTAAAACTTCAAATAATGAATTTCTAACCATTGAAAATTTGTATATGTGTTCAATGGCGTCCAGTTTGAAAGTGATTAACAAGTAAGCTGGCGCCAAAAGCCCATTGCCCCTTGTTTGTGATTGGATGACCTAGGATCAAGCCTAGATTTGAGGCTATGAACCCTAGAAGTAGTACTAGAGTTAAGGTTGAGAGGAACTGCTATGGCAGATCCCTTACTAGGCCGTACCCATCCAATGATTGCACCACAAGGCAAGCTTTAAGCATAAGGCCACTTTGAATTATATTTAATATCTATCACTTCATGTGGCCAGTATTGAATACAGAAGAAATTTTAGAAGGAAAGTGTGATTTGCAATATTTATTGAGTTTAAGAATTTTTTATTTTTTTTTATTTTTCATTTAAAGCACACAAGTCTTTTGTAGAAACACATGACAAAATGTGTAGGCAACAATCTTTGTTTACAGTGGCGTCACTGTCACACTTAATTTCAAATGGTCCCAGCATTTTACATAAGGATAAACATGGGCAGATGTATGATTATAAAATAATAGATAATGGAGTGATTATGGTTCACTTTATTGCTTAACCTTGGCCATCTTTCTTTTTCTTCATGGTTGGAAAGCCCAAGAACATAGTCTATCAAAAATATACTTTGTATTTGTCTGAAATTGCTACAGAAATTATGTAATCTATGTTATCATAGAGTTTGACATTACCTCTGTATAGATATGACTCCCGCAAGAGGCAATGTTGTGAGGACCTCTCCCTATGTGACCCTGGCTGCTGAACATGACATAAACCCTAACACTGACCTTTACAACCAATTTGGAAATTTTCTGAACATTTTTATTATTGCTGTCGTAAATACAATCTATATCAGTATTTATTTCCAACATAATGTAGAATCTAAGGCGCAAGGGCAACAGCATGACCATAGTTTGTTAGTCTGTGGCCAGGAGTGAGTCAGCAACATGAATGTATAATCTAGGGCTGTCATCAGATGTGAAATATTTCCCACTGAATACTCCCTCATAGAAGATGCCTTGACACCACAACCGTTTAAACAGAAATGTTTAATATGATTTAGTAAAATCACATTGGTCGCATTATTTACAACTTTTGGCAGGGATTATTGCAGACGGGTGGCATGACAGAGATCTGGGCTGCTAATTCAGCTGGAGGAAGAATTACCAACATCAGGTTAGTGTTTGATACCTCTACAAATGAGGGTATGTTTTTGCTAAGGGTGTGCATTTCTCTGCTTTTGCTACATAATTAACTGGAAAAGCTATTGTCATATTTTGTTGAAATATTCAGGAAATGTAGAGGAACAAGTGATTTGAATTTGGTGGTGATCCAGATCACATACTGAATCAATATTGTTTTTTGTTTTACATTTATAAGTAACATTAGAAATGTTGGGACTTGCTGGAGGTTTGGGTTGTCCAAGAGATTTCGTTATTTTTATGCATCATCTTACATTCATCACACATGCTTCCTATTATTGAAGTCCTGGGTTTGAATCTTGGGCAAGTGTAAAATGGAAAAAAGTTGTGAACTGTTAAAACACACATAATATTGATTAACATGAAAGGCCCAACTGGCTGGGTAGCTAAGTTTATCATTTAAAACTACAACTCTCACCTCTATAAATGTTCACCTAAATCAAGCTCATATAACCATGTCATATTCCCAGAGGGCCCAGTAGTCAAGTAGTTAACAAGCTTGATACCGAAAGTCTTCACCCTCTCCTTTGGGGTTGCTGGTTTAGTCCACACTATGACAATATATAAGTTCGGTTATGACCTTACTTGTCACAGTCCCCAACCCCCAAGACAGTACGGACAAATCTGCTTTTGCCATTTATGAATACATGTATAAAATCCATAATTGATAACTACAATACTATAACTAAATAGTATATATAAGTCAGTAAAAGTTACACATTTAAAATCTTGAACTGATATAAAATAAGTATAATAATGAAGGTTTAATCATTACTGTGCAGCAAAGTTATAAATTATAAAAAAGAAACTGTGAAAGTATATAAATTCTGTCAGTCTAGAGTTCAGAGTTCATAGGTCATGACAAGGTCATGACTCGACAGCATAAAATATAACAGTTCAGATTTAAAGTTCCCTACTTAAAGGGGAGACTTGAAGGTTTGCTAATAAGCAAGAGGCAATTTCTTATAAAAAATATCAGATTTTTTACTAGGGTCAAATCGAAGCACCCCCTCACACACACACACACACATACACTACCCAAGGAAGAGGTGACAAAAATTCAACAAAGATGCACATTGACTTCATTTTGTAGCTTTGACCCCAATCCACTAATCCGGATGTCTTTCTGGTCTGTCACCATTGGATCTGTCTTCTGTTGGATACCAAGATATGCAGTGAACCAGGCATCTGTACAGCGATGCTTGTCTGTACCCACACTCAGGCAAGCTCGCATGTAAGTGTACTGAAGCTTCTCTTTGTTTTTTTATGATCAACTACAAGCTGTATATAGCTGGTCAAAACAGGTGGGGGGTATATCTATATGTTTTGCATTCACTGGTGCCATCTACAAAATTAGCATTATAAATTCATTAAGATGTGTCAACTTTTGGTTCATATTTCTGAAACTGTATGACTTAGAAAAAATGTATAAGCAGACAACTTTTTAATGCTAATAATGTCATTATTTGCACACCTATACTTTTGTCATCTTCACTTGTGAGTAAACAATACTCCCCCTAAAAACCCAACATATGAAGATGACAATATTATTTAACTGTGTAGTATGAGTATTATATAGTTCATCTTCATGATTGATATGCCTTTACTATTATCCACTGTGCACCATACTTGACCCATATTTTGGATATACGGAGCAGGATAGATTTTATTTGTATACAACGGCCCCTCCAAACCAGCTGCCACTAGTTTATCACCCAACCTACCCACATATATTGCACTGGGTTCATTTTACCAACATATTTTAAATCCCAGGCTTACATTGGCTGTATTTGGCAGTTACACACAGCTTATTTAATGAACATTTCTGTGTTAGGTACACACAACCAGTATTTCTGTCATGAGGCAGCTGTGAGTTATCGTAAGTGTCCTTGGACTAATCATGGAGGTGTTGTGCTTTATTTAAGGGGATCTACAATCTGTCTTGTTGACCCTTATATAAAAATGGACCTGAGTGACCTTAAATTCTGAAGTTAAATTCATTATTTCATTCTATTTGTACCAATTTAAGATGTATGCCAAATCATTAAGCCCATAACTACCTCCCTTCCATTGAATAAGAAATTTTCATCAATTTGGTGCTTAATAATTATTTCCATCCTTATAAATAATAACAATGGAATTTTGTCTTTATTGTAGGGTACTATTGATGAATATCGTATTACATTTTGTGATGGATGCATCAGTATACGGTATAGGACTATTGATTTACAGTTACTTCTCCAGCTGTGATCCCTTGAATCACCCAGACCCAGAACAAAGAATATCCAGTCCTAACCAGGTAAACTACATCAATTGCACACAATGGTTCACATAGACCACAGTGATTGCTTAACTTGTTTTTGTAATCATTTTATAAGAGGGTTGTGCTTTAGGTTTTCAACCCATGCTAAAAATAGGAGTTAAAACGAGATAACACTCTTTGAGTGGGTAATGTCATCCACAAAACCAAAGTCATTGAAAATACATTAAAATGGGACTTTTTAAAATTCCTGTTTATTTATTGCATACAGCATCTTTACAAGAATTTAGTCATTTTTTCTTTGATTGAGCCCTACCTACTCAAAAACATAATATGGTCGGTTGGAGTTATCACAAACACAGTCATTCAGCAGACAGACAAATACATTACCCTCCTGGTGGAGGTAATGGAAATGGTTTGCAAGTCATACCATATTTGTGCAATGCTAAGTGACTTTTTGGACTGATGGAATTGTAGTATAACTTTGCAACTTCTGTTGAGGATTTTATGAAGCTATTATAATCAGAAATTGTCAATTAGTATTCCTTCTAGTGAAGTATATGCCAAGTTAAAATGTGAGAAGCATGGCACAGAAAAACAGAAAAGATGTAAGATATCAGGGTCCATCTAGAACTACCCTAGGTCTATAAATCCTAATAAATCCTAATTATCTAGTATTCATGCACAAGGGTTTTTTACTCAGTGGAGGAAATGTGTTAGAAAAATCTTCAGTATCCCATATCAGACACATTCAAATCTATTACAGGGAATATGTGAGGATTTATCAGTTGAAAATCAAATCTGGAGAAGAGCTATTAAATTTTATGGGAATGTTTTTTAACACTACCAATTCACTGGTGAAATTGCGTACAAAGCTTGCTGTCAATGGTAGCCTTTCTAAGACCAGTAATACACTTGAGTATATAGCATTCAAGCATAATACTAATGAATTGGAACTATTGAACTGTTTTAAGCATTACAAAATGCAATGTAATAAAACAATTGTATCAGAGGACTGTCAACAAAATGTGGAAAATATATTAGATTTACTGAAACTCAGACACTGCAATTGTGCAGCTTTTTCTTATGAAGAAATTCAGTGCATTCTAACAGATTTATGTACTTAGTAAAATACAGCTACTGTTTATTTGTATAAAGTGGAAAACCTCTGTCTTAATTTTTGTGTCTGTGTTTGTGTTTGTATGTTTAATTTATAAACTTGATTGTACTGTGTGTACGTATATGAATGAATAAACAAATAAAAACCTTGGTAAACAATTCCTGTATTTTTCTATTTAGGTCTTCCCGCTATTAATGATATCCTTTTATCTATATTTAGCTCTTCCCCCTGTTTGTGATGAAGGTTGTCAACTTGCCTGGTGTCCCTGGAATGTTCTTAGCATCTCTTTTCAGTGGGTCTTTCAGGTACACAATTCTAGGCATTGTTGAATCCTGTATTGAATCTAATTGTTCTGATGATTCCCATTGTTTCACATGATAGCCAAAATTTTTCTGTGTATTTTTGCTTTCATGTATTTAGTACCTATGTTAAGTTTTATAGCTGTAGTTTTCTGCTAGAAAGTATGTGGCTAAAGTATGTGAAATACATAAATGAACTATTTACTAACAAAGTGAATACAGAAAACTTCTCCTGCCTGCTATAATTTACTTGTTTCTTTGGGCTTCAACAACTAGGTTATGTCACAGCAGGTAGTTTTATGGGCAGAGGAAACCAGTACACACAGTTGGTCCAGATTCTGTACTGTACATTGCCCACTATACCAGCTTTCCCACATAAAGTCCAGGTTTTGAACCGATGACCTCAGAGGTAGGAGGCGAGTGTGTCACCACTACTGCACCATTGTGGCTGCTTCTACTGGGTAAAAATAACATGTAAAATAACATAAAAAAAACTTGCACAAGTATATTGCTTAAGTTCTGCTATCTCTAAAAGCAGACTTGAAAGTTAACATAAAGTTTTGTCTAATCTTAATTTGCCATGCATATTGTAGTACTGTGTCTTCCTGCCTAAATGCCATGGCTGCAGTGACCTGGGAAGATTTTTGCAAGTGGAAGTTTGTTGACCTAGCTGAAACTACAAAGACGAATATCTTGAAACTGATTGGTAATACCATCATTACTATGACATAGTAGTTTGAATGCAGGATTTCAGAGGAGAATTTTTGAGGTTCCATCCTCACCAATCTAAACGTGCAAGTCCAACTGGACTTTCCTCTGGAAGAATCCAAACTTGGTAGAATTTTGTTGTAAAGCCATTATTATACAACTTTAGCCTGTTTCAAAAAGATGATGAAACTCATAGAAGTTATTCAAAGAGTTTCCAGGGTGTTACAGGTGTATTTTTAGTTATTGTTTATTAATTTAGTACTTGAAAGCTGAACTGATGCCATTTTCTCCCTCTTCAGAATGCAAAGTATCAACTCTTTTATCAAGCCTTCCCTGTGAGATGCAACAGTGTTCCTTTTCTTTTCCAATTCTGTTTTTCATTGCTTATTAAAATGCTGCTCAAATAACTCTTACAGCTGTCTTTTCTGATCCATTTTTTTTCTAAAAATGTTGACAACTTACAAAGGACTGGACACACAAATATGGCCCATAATTAATGAATTACATAAGCATTCCTTCAGTTATATTTTAACCCAAATGTGAAAAAAAAGTTTCACTAAACTTTTCGTCTATAAAAATGTGAAAATCCAGATGTATCCATGCAAGACCACCAAACCCATGTCAGCTCATAAAATGTGCTAAGGGCAAAACATGTGCTTCAATAAATCAAAATTATAAGAAAACATTTAGCTAATATTTTATCAATATTAGTACACTTGAAACTATATTCAAACAACCCACTGGGTTGTTTAGTGAAGTGAATGATTATACTTTTGTTTACTAACAGCATTTCTTTTATTTTCATTTTCAGTGTTAATCTATGGAGTTACAAGTGTTGGGATGGCCTTTCTTACAAGTGTTTTTCGGGGATCAATTTTGCAGGTATGTTAAGAGCCTTAGATGCAATAGTTAGTAATGCCTAGGTCACACCTTACTATGACGTCATTTCTGTATATATTTGCTTATCCCTCAATGACCTTGTCCTTATTCCTTCAAAGAGAGACCTATGGGGCCATGGTGGCACAGTGGTAACACACTCGCCTCCCACCTCTGAGATCAGAATTCAAATTCCGGCCTAGCCTCATGTGTGAAAGCTGCTAGTTGCTTGCCGTTGGTCAGCAGATTACGGTATAGGCCCTTGAGCAATTGCATGTACTGGTTTCTTCTGCCCTTCCAACTACCAGTCACATATAACCAATAAGGTACTAGGCGTGACCTTAAACACTAAACATTAATAAATCCAAAAGAAACCTCATATCTTAGTAGACCCACAGTGGGCTAGAGGATTAGCGGGTTTGGGATCAAATCAAAGGCTGTAATCTCTGATAGGGTTTGACTATCACAAGTGGTAAATGGTGAGGACCTGTCCCAATATGACCCTGGCTGTTGAACAACACATATAGCCCCAACTTTGAACTTTCATACCTTGGTAGTTTAATTTTAACAATGCCCAGTCCTGTTGTTCTACCGTCCACTCATCCTTCCTGTATGTAGAGTTTAATCCACCTGTTGAGATGACATGTCAGTTTTTTTAAATATTAAAAAAGGACCTAAATATTGAACATGTCTCTGAGTTCTGACAAATCACCCAAAATGCATATTATCCTAATGCTATTCCCACTGGATGTGTCCTAACAAGATACTAAGTTCATTATAAATGGTTGAACCACAAATGATGGTTATAAGAAATGCTTTTTCCACCATCTAATTTTTTTTTCTAACATCAATCCCATTTTTCCAGTTTTCCAATATCCCTGTTCCTATGTTATGTGGATTTTGTTGTCTCGAGAGTATTCTCCTTTGATGAATGCCTTATATTTTCAGTGTGGAAATTTTGTGGAGATCATAGACACTTTATATGTGACAATTTCTATTGCAGTTATGGCAGATCTTTTCTGTCAAATAGTAGTTATAATTAATCTTTGGCTTCCATTATGTATCTGCAATGTGTCATGGCCATAGTTGGGTGTGACCTCCTTTATTTTGTCTAACTAGAAAATTATTTGAGGAGTGTCCTGATAACTGTAAAGAAAGTCAGGATCTGGATTTCTTTTTCATAGGGAGTCTAGTTCGCAATAGATATTTCATTGATGGCATATCTGTCGGTATTTTGACTCACTTCTTACAGAAATGGTGCCAGAATGAAGAACATAAAAGAACTGAGATCTAGTATGAGTCAGGAGGTAAATGGGGAAACCATATTCTAATCTCTGATGAGATCTAATCAGACTGTGGATTCAAATATGTCATTGAAATATATTACAGAACATAACACTGTAATATCGGGTAGCCTTACCTCTTGACTAACACCAGATCTCATTTCTTTTGTATACTACTTTTGTTGAAAGAAACAATTGGGCCTTTACCCTAAAGTGGAACCAGTCTTTCTAAAGGCTAGGGACATTCCTGACTTCAAGACACTGAAGGAATATGAGCTGTGTGAAGCCATTTGCAAGGTTATTCAGAAAGAAAGGCTAGTTGGGGTACAGAGAATTGGCATGTTATGGAGGATCTACATTAAAAGTAAAGAGGCAAGAGTGACACTCCTTGCTAATAAGATTGAACTGAGAGACCTAACCATTAATGTGTTTGAAAACAATCCCTTCAGAGCAAACATTGGGGAAGGGGAAAGTGAACAAAACATTCTGAAAATCACTGTGAAAGACCTTCCTTTGTCCAAGACTAATAAGGGGCTAGAAGATTACTTAATTTCCCAGGGCTTAACACTGAAAAGCAAAATTGAATATGTCAAGGCCAGGGATGAAAATAATCAGTTGACAGATTGGCTAAATGGTGACAGATGTGTTTTTGTTGAAAGGTTCAGTGATCCCTTACCCAGGAAAACTTGGATTGGGGACTCAAGTGTAAGGATTTTTTATAAGGATCAACCAGCCAATCAGCAAAAGAGATGTACCAATTGTCACAAAGATGGACACTACAAAAAGGAGTGTACTAGTGATCCATGTTGCATTGTTTGCAAAGACACTAGCCATAGGCCTGGGGACAAAACATGTAATGGGACTGCAAAACAGAAGCACAAACATGTTACAGTATTCGCAGGAAGGCAGGACATACTGAGCAACTTCCATATGTGTGAAGTTCGCATACATGGCATGGTGAGCTGAGCATGCCTATCAGTATGCCAAGGCAATCCAAGCAGGAAAAGATAAAACTGCTGCTCATATTTTACAGGCAAAAACTGCTTTCCAAGCAAAAACAGAGGCCAGCTATTTGCCTTTTAATCCAAACTGGATAGAACAGAAGACTAAAGTGATGGAGGATATCCTTCAAGCCAAAGCCAAGTGTAATCCTGATTTCTGTGAAGCTCTCATCACTTCACACAGTGTTATAGCGGAAGCAGTCCCAGGTGACATTTTTTGGTCGACTGGATTAAACAAAGAAGAATGTTTATGTGTCAAGAAAAACCATTGGCCAGGACAAAACAGAATGGGTAAACTGCTGTCTGCCATCCGTGACCAGTTACTGCAAAGCAAAAAGAAGAAAAAGAAAAACAGCAGCTCAAACAATGACAGTGGAGATGAATCTGAGTACAATTATAAAGTTCTCTAATGTAGACATCCTGTATTTAACAGGATTTCAATTATCATACAAATATTTTGCTAAGTACTTTGTAAGGCAATTAAAAGTACATTACAAGAATAGTTTATAATAAGTACATTATATGTGTTTGGTTCAAAGTAAACCATGAATAAGTTGCAAATTTTGAGTTACAACTGTCGAGGTCTAAATGAAAATCAAAAAAGACGTAAACTATTCATGTGGTTTAAAGAACAAGGTCATGATATTATCTTTCTTCAGGAAACATTTTGTACTAAGACATTTGAACCTTTTTTTAAGACTAATTGGATGGGTGAAATACGGCACTCTGTATCTGACTCTAATCATAGCAGAGGAGTTGCAATTCTTTTTAAAAAAGGGTTTCCTGGAAAAATACTAAATTCTTTTTCATCAAATGATGGCCGAATATTACTGGTTAATTGTGAAATCAATGAATGTATTACCACTTTAGTGTCAGTTTATGCTCCAGCAGTAGAATCAGAAAAAGAATCATTCTTTGGCAGGCTAAAAAAAATTTTTATCTCTTATTCTGAAAATCCAGATAGTGCTATATTTACTGGTGACTTCAACTCAACTTTAAGTTTGCTTGACAGATCAACCCAGAATAGTCTTAAAAAAGGTGATGTAGATTTCAAGAAATTCTTGAATATATGTAACTTAAATGATGTATGGCGTTTTCATTATAAATCAGAACAAGGTTTTACCTATTACGATAAGAAAAATATGTCATACAGTAGATTGGACTATATCCTTACTACTAAATAAACCTACAAAAGTTTCAGGCTATTGGAAGTTAAACAATAGCATACTCCATGACATTTCCTATGTTTCTACAATATCTGAAATAATTGAAAATGCTAATAAAGACTTTGGATCATTAAAATCACACCAACTTGTCTGGGAAATGTTAAAGGTGCATATTAAGGGATTTTCAATCGAATTTTGTCAAGTGAGAGCTAAAAATGATAAGATGGTAACAAAGGAGAACCAAGAAAAGTTAGACAACTTAGATAAAAAAATAATTGAAATAAAAAGCAAACAATTGTTAAATGTGGAAGAAGAATCTTTACTAACTCAACTGACAACAGAAAAATCAACATTAGAAGGTAAACTAAATCAGCATTACAGTGAAAAATCCAAAGGATACTTTATTAGATCCAAGGCTAACTGGATTAAACAAGGAGAATTTAATAGCAAGTTTTTTCTAAGTTTTGAAAAGCATATACAAAGCAGTAATGTTATTACAAAGATCAAAGGCTCAGATAGTGAAACGTTTGTTGAAAATGACAGAGAAATTTTAAATGAAATTATGAAGTACTATAAAAATGTATACAGAGATCCTGATATTACAGATGAAAAAATTGACGAATATTTTCAGCAAGTAAAACCACAGAAACAGTTGAATAAAAGAGAAGCAGATTGCTGTGAAAATCCAGTTACCACAACCGAATTGAGAAAGGCTGTAAAAAGCTTGAAAAAAAATAAATCCCCAGGTTTAGATGGTTTAACATCCGAATTTTACCAGATTTTCTGGACCAAACTTGAACCAATATACTTAAACATGTTGGAAGAATCATTACTAAAATGAATGCTTCCAGTTAGTACTAAAAGAGCAGTAATCTCTCTGATTTTCAAAAAGGGGGAGAAAACCTTATTAAAAAACTATAGACCAATCAGTTTGACAAACTATGATTACAAAATTTTGACCTTTATATTGGCCAAACGTATACAGTCTGTCATTTCAAAACTGATATCTCAAGAACAATGTGGTTACATTAAAGGTCGTTATATTGGACAAAATGCACGTTTGATTAAAGACATAATAGAATATTATGACAATAATAATCTGCCTGGTGCAATTATATGTCTTGATTTTGAAAAAGCCTTTGATTCCTTGAACTGGAATTTTATGCTTAAAGCTTTATCTCACTATGGGTTCAATCATAGTTTTATAAAATGGATACAGTTAATATATAATGAGCCTACTTTTTGTGTTAAAAATAATGGACTCATTTCAAAGGAAGATGTAATGATAAGAGGGATAAGGCAAGGTTGCGCCGTATCAGCATTACTTTTCATCCTATCAGTTGAATTTATGTCAGTACAAATAATACAAAGTAATAATATAAAGGGTATTGCAGTTGGTACTTTTGAATCCAAGATATTGCAATATGCAGATGACACAACCCTTACTTTGTAATGCAATAAATCAGTCAGTCTAGCCATCAGTGAAATACATCGCTTCTCGAAGGTATCTGGACTAAACCTAAATCCATCTAAATCCATAGGAATATGGCTTGGTTTATTAAACCTTAATCCACTGATCTTTGAGGGAATAAGCTTTACTAATGAACCCATTAAATGTCTTGGAATATATATGTAGGCAAAAATAAGACAGTTTGCCTTGAAACAATTTGGGAAGAAAAGCTACAGCAAGTTGAAAAGGTACTCAATATTTGGAATACAAGAAAACTAACCTACCTTGGGAAAAGTGTAGTTATTAATAGCCTAGTTATTCCAAAATTAATATACTGCATGACTATAGTGTACATGCCAGAGGATTACATAAGGAAACTTGAGAAACTTATTTTTGCATTTTTATGGGGAAAATATCATAAGATTAAAAAATGTACTGTTTTCGGATCCCACCAGAATGGGGGTTTAAACATTATAGATATTGAATCAAAAGTAATGTCACTAAAATCATCGTGGATTCCAAAACTACTGGGAAAAGGTATACAGTCCAGTATGGTAGATATGTTATTAACTCCACTTGGACTAAACCTGGAATTATTATTAAAAATGAGCTTCCGTAACAGGGACAATTTCTCTGTAATAAAGAAGTTACCAGATTTTTACCAATAAATCATTATCGCATTTAATAAAATTAAGTCAATTAAACCTATTACAGCTCTAAATGATGCTGAAGTATTCTCTTAATGCATATGGGGAAATGAATATTTTAAATTAAACAATAAAAATCTGTACTATAAAAATTGGATTGAAAGTGGTTTTATATATGTCAAGGACCTTTTTAGTAAGGATGGACAATTTTTAAATGAAGTACAGATATTACATAAATTAAATAAGAAAAACAATTGGATTGTTGAATATGCAACTCTTAAGTTAGTTTTGCATAAACAGCTAAAGAAATTTAACAGCAATATATGTAAATTTATTAGGAGACCTTTGCTTGATCGTAAAAATTTTTATATACAGAACAAATTAATAAATATTACTTCCATAACAACAAGAGATATGTATAATGCTCTTATTGATAAAAAATTTGAAAGACCTTATGCTGAAAAAATGTGGGAGAGGAAGCTAAATCTAATAATGACCAAAGAAGATTGGGAAAGGGTCTATACTATGAACATAAAAAAGATACAGAGCAAGAAAGTTGCTGAGTTTAAATATAAAATCTTACTTGATATTCTGCCATGTGGTCAGAAAGTTAATAGATGAAATAAGAGTGTTTCTGTTTTATGTGCTTATTGTAACATTGTTGAAAATATTTCACATATGTTATATGAATGTATTAGAGTTAAATCACTTTGGTTCCATATTGGTCTTTGTCTAAAGATGAATATAACATTAAAATGTGTGATTCTTGGTCTAGATTGTGGTTCACTTGTATCAGACAATAAACATCTCTGTATATCAATGATAGCTTACAGCATTTTTAGTACTTGGTGTAAGTGTTCATTTGGAAATACTGACTTTAAAAATATTAATCTAAGAATGGAGATAACAAAGCATCTAAATTTCAGTAAAGAAGTTTATAATGCTGTCTTACCTGTGAAACAGAGACTTAACTTTGAGAAAATGTTGAATACTATAACGTCTATTCTGGATTGAATCTAAATAATTCATAAATGAAGAATTCAATTCACAGTGTTTGCTAGTTGGTCTTCCTACACCAGAGGCTGTCCCCCCTGCTGGTGGGTTGATCACTCCATTCAAAAAATACAAAACCTACAGTTTCAAAGTTTGTTAAATGTGTAGTGAAAATGAAGAGTAATATGTAATAACTGGTATGAACATATTATTATAGTAAACTGCAATATAAAATTTAATTGATATGTGTTGTGTATTTTCTGTCGAAATTTGTATGTCAAGTTTTCTCTGATGTGTATGACAAGAACCTGTACTGTATCCGATAAAGGGTTTATACCCTCGCCCTCCCGTGGTCTTTTTGCACTAAAAGGGTAAATAAATCTTTTTTTATTAAAAAAAAAAAAAAATATATATATCGGGTAGCCTTACCTCTTGACTAACACCAGATCTCATTTCTTTTGTATACTACTTTTGTTGAAAGAAACAATTGGGCCTTTACATTGTCCATGATCTAAAACTAAATATTCAATCATGATATGCATTTGGATCTTCATAATGTATCAGGTGCCCTGGGTTGTAAAGGATTAAAATGATAAGAATGACACATCTATTCATTGATGCTATCTACGATAATTTATCACTGCACACAGAAAGTATAATGGAAGTATTGGGACTTGGTAGAGGTATGCACTTGCGAGTGTTAGCGGTATTTTGTATGCCAGATGTACATTTTTACTATGTATAACAGTGTAATCTATTCTATTCTGTTCAGGGCTGTTATTAGCTTAAACACAGCATTCAGGCAGACCCTGATATACAAGAACTATGCGTATTATAATTAATCATTCCACGGGTTTGGTCAATTGCCATTACCATAAAGGCACCAATTAAGTCTGAAACTTTTTTGGTGACTGGGGAAGCAGAATGACAACAATTTCTAATGATAGTATTATACCATGTTTAGTGCATGCTCAAACAGAGACATTGTAGACATTGATTTATTATTCAGAACCTTCTTTTTATTTGTTGCTATTCTAGGTTGCCCTGAGTTTCATGGACACTTCATCTAGTCCTTTGATGGGTCTCTTTATACTTGGTGCATTTTTTACAAAAACCAATTGGTTGGTGAGTAAAACGTTTTTGTTTTCTTTATTTTATTTCACAGGTCTGTCATTTACACACATGGTTAAGGAAGTATTCCTAGGTGCCAGATACTTCCAACATAATACTTTTTACTTAGATTACAAGATAAATTACTCTGTATTTATGCATACACTAGTGCAACCTGTCATGCATATACAAAAAGGTTATGGTGTTATGGTCACAGGGCAAGCATGGTAGCAATTACCGATTGCTTTTGATTTGCAACAGGAAAAGACAAAAAGTTTAACTTAACAAATTTATTTAACAATTAAAAGTAATGATTACTGTAAACTAGTATGCTCTCAATGGTGCATACAATGAAACATATCTGACCTGACCACTGTAACTGACAGTTATGTTTATGAAATGTATCCAGCAATCTGTCCTGTGATCTGTCCTGTGATCCGTCCAATGTTACTAACATACAGATATCTGTATCCTGTGATCTGTTCAATGCTCGATACCATGAAATGTCCTTGTCCTTCTATCCTTTTGATATCCAATCACACAGAATGTCTGTTTAGAGATATTCAGAGAGGTCGCACAACTGTACTGCCTGCTCCAAGGTATGGAAAATCTGCAAAATTGTGGAAATCCACCGTCTGGTAGAATCATACACTGTATATAACAAGTATTATCCAAAGTACAGCAAATCTATCCAAACACTGTAGAAAGGTCACTCCAGCAAAAAGTTCACAACAACACAAGCATTTTATATCCACTTGAATATAATGTTACAAGACACAATAGCCTTCCTTATAGCAAGCGAATAGTAAGCTCTTGTGGTCAGAGGTACAGTCCGTAAATACACTTACAGAAAGTCTAGAATCTTACAGAACATAACACCTGTCACCAGAGGCAGTCAGGAAATTCTAGAACCTACAGGTAGCTTGTAGGGTTTCCCCAAATCTATTAATATAATCTAATCTACTTAATAGCATCACTGGGGCTAGCCTAGAGGGATTCCCTCCAGTCTATAATAGATCAATAAGCATCATAGCACATTACACAAAAATCAATAACTCCGCACTTCAAATGTTAATACAAATAAAACTTCGATTAAATAATGTACAGACACAGTGCCTACATATGTAACAATGGCAATGACAATACAGAAACCCAATGCATGCACTATACACATATACTTTGTGTATATGTATCTCTCATGGTACAATCTGGTGAAATTTTAAACTCTATCAGGAGAATGTGAACTGCAGCCTTGTAACAACTTATTTTGTATCAACTACTTATTTTGTACTACCAAAATTGCCTTATTTTGTATTACTTGGCTGACTTATTTCGTACCAACAGCTGACTTAATATGTTACAAAACGGTGCGCAGAATTGTGGAAGTGTAAATGCCCTTGTTGAGTCAGATAACGTTTATAAAAAGAGCTCAGATTTGGTTTATCGGTAGAAACACTAGCATAAAAAGGTTAAAATGCTGCAACTGGTTGTAACAAACATGTTGTTTCCCGATAACAAATAGCATCAGAGATGGCCAGATCTCACAACCTTTTGAAAATCAATGAACTCAATGAGATGTTCAAATGTACACTTTGTATACTCATGAAACATCTGCCTAAATATAATATTCATGTTCAACATTAGAGTAAAAGTTATTGCATTGATGTAAGACTATGAAGTTGTACAATACACCTGTACCCCAGCCAATGTTCATGTGAAGTATCAATCTTTTAAAGACTATAAAGGTCAGCATTGCTATGACAAGCTCAAAGGTCAACATGTTACACTGCACATTGCTAACCTATACTTCCTAACCAATATCCCTACCAAGTATCAACATCTTACACCTTACAGTTTGAAAGATATGTGCTCGATAAGATTTTAAAGATCAAAGTCACTATGGCAAGGTCATACTATGATTCTGCACACCTACACCCCTTAGCCAATGTATCTTCTCCCCTCTACTCATGAACAGCTCATCGGCATATCATGATAATAATCCTACCTTGTCCCTAGCTTTTGAACATAAAAATTTATAATGTGCTGCCTTGTCATCTATATAAGAGGGCCAGTTTTACCCAGTGTTTAGTGATCCACAGAGCAAGTGCCATATTACAGTTAGTCTGCAGAAGAAATTGTAAAGAACCATCTGGAGATAATAAACTAATGAAGTGGAAGTAATGTGTTAATGGAGTCAGGTCAGCGGATAACCCCCACAGGCTAGCAAGCTTTTCAATACTAAAATTTCAGGGATAAATACAATTTTTCCAATTCTTATGTGCTAATTACCATTGTAAGAGGTCCTCGCTCTACAAAATTATCATGAAAATTACATGAAAAGGATGAAAAAATAATGTCAACTTTGGCACATTTATCATCATTCCAAAAGATTGCTATGTCTTTTTTAACGTATTGCACCTGTAGTTTTTGAAATGTCCAAGGATCTTCAATTTGCAATAGGAATGGCTACACATGGCTGCAAGAGAATTGCATGCTCTTTCATGGAATGGCTAATAAGAGGCAAATATTTGAAAATTATAAAACTTTGGATGTATTTTCTAACTTTTGACCTATGTTTTACTGTAATCTATGCCAAATTGTTAATGTAAACATTAAAATAATGAATAAACAAAGATTTCCACAGTTTTAAAAACAAAATTGCTTACTATAATACACGGTTTGGAGTTTTATAACCTGATAACACAATATAAGTCAGTGATACAAAATAAGTTGTCTATATTGTAGCTCATTTTGTATTATCGACTTATTTTGTATCAATGTCAGTGCTGAAAATAAGAATTACTATCAGGCGAATGGTAAATGGACTACAAGATTGAATACAGTAAGGATTAAATTCCTTTGAGTCCATCCTTTGATGGAGATAAGCCACTATAAAAGGTGAATTGAAATTACTACAAAATAAGTCAGTGATACAGAACAAGTTGTCTATAGAGCAGCTTATTTTGTATTATCGACTTATTTTGTATCACCCTGAAATCTTGTCAAAATTCTGTGCACCATTTTGTAACATATTAAGTCAACTGTTGGTACGAAATAAGTCGGCCAAGTAATACAAAATAAGGCAATTTTATTACAAAATGATGTCGGTAATACAAAATAAGTCAAAAATTGATACAAAATAAATCAGGTAATACAAAATAAGTCGTTGATACAAAATAAGTTGTTACAAGCCTTCTTACAGTCCTATTGGAGTTTCTACCAAGTCAAACGAGAGATTCAACACTATAAATGAAGGGTGATTACTTTATGGGATGATCACTGGAGCTGACCTTACAAGTGATGCTACTACTCCAGGGTCAGTTTAACTGTATATTTAACCGAGACATATTTAATTGTGTCATATGAAGAAGAAGATCAAGGATGGGGCTTCTGGCACCTGAGACCCTGGGGGACAGAGGGCCAAAATGACACTTTTTGCTGAAACAGGATGTCTCCACCTTCCTGCCATGGCTTGTTGAACCCAGCAGAAGAAGACAACTAACAAGGGAAGAGAGAATAACAAAATACAGGATCTCCAGAGGCAGGAGGTAGTGGAGAATATATTTGGAGTCCTGGCAAGCAGATTCAGGGTCCTACAGAACACAATGAAACAAAGGTCAAAGGTTGTCAGAGATGTTGTTTTAACATGTGTTGCACAAGATGCTGAGTACTCACCAAGGCCGACTAGACAGGGCACCATTCATATCCCTCGAAGTAGGTTTTCTCTATGAATATTTCTTCCGTGAAACAGATGCAGGAAGCAAAAGCCCTTTCACTAAATTAGCTGTTTCTTTGGATTGGTTTGCAGACATCTTGCTTCAAAATTATGGTTATTGTTATTATATTATGACAGAAAAACAAATAAACAAATGAAAATACATGTAACATATTAGAAAACTGACTGATAATGAAACATTTGCTGCCATATCCATTCGATAAAAGTAGTTGATCTATTTGTAACTAAACCTTATTGTAATGAACTGAGTTTTAACAGGGGGCCATCAGGCCAGCATATGTACATATGGTAAGATATATGTAGGCAGAGGAGAGAAATATATTACAATATTTTTACACTCAGATGATTTTACACTATTTTTGAATTAGTTCATAGCAATCTAGAAGGTAACGTAACACTCTATCAGTGTTTTAAGTGGCAAATAAATGTGCATAAGATAAAATAGTTTGAGTGTAAATTAAATGTTTAAATTAAATTAAATATTTCATACAGAGTGGTGTAATCTACCAGATGTAACAAATATGCTAAAATAAACTGACTGTAAATTATTTATCCTACTAAATTATAAAAATAGGCTCAACTAAACTGAGTGTAAAATAATTATCATATTTTGATACTTTACGTCATCAGTAAAACTATTTAGGATGTTTTATTTTATAGCCAAATTACTTCAGTACAATAGATATAGATGCGTAGAGTTATGGCCTTTGTACTACATACATATCAAATGAGTTAAGAGTTAAGGGTAAATAATTATCCTATTTTGATAAATTACTTCATAAAGGAAAAAAACGTTTAGGATATATTATGTTACATTTAAATTACTTGAGTGTATTAGATATAGATGCATACATCACTTTCACAAGAGTGGCCTTATTATTACATATCAAATGAGTTTGAAAAAGGGTAAAGAGGCTGATGCAGTATTGTATCAAATTATGTATTTCATAAATCTACTATATGCATCCAATATTAACTAACATATCATATCCAGTCACCAAATATGAATCAATGTCAATCACATATCAATCATTACAGCTAGCTATATCAATCATATACCATCATCAGAACCAGTTCAATTTAGTTTAATCAGTAGGTTGATATACAACCATTGATACACTTGTTCTTTACCACTCTTTACCCGACAATCCAAAAATCCTTAGTTACCAACAGGACGACCCCAGTGAAATTCCCCCATTTTGTGTGGTATGACTGGAGAAGACATGCACAATACAGGGATTTTTTTGCAGCATCAGGTATCCCCTGCTATGGTTATTTGAACTCTAAATTTTTAGGTAAAATCACAGGTAAGCAGCCTTTGTCTGTTGGTTTCTATTGTTTATCATTATATCTACAGCTATCAGTGGTCAAATCATAATGTTATTTGGTTACTTTTGATGATGCCTCAGTTTGAAGACAGATATCGAAGAATGAACATTAAATTGCTAATTATTCCTTTAGATGAAATATTTTATCATTTTAGTTATATGAACGTATGGAATTTTCTATGAGATAATGATTTTGACTGTATGTATCTACAGTTGCAGATAGCAATGCACTGATTGAGACTACCTTACGCTTGTCAAATACCCATTAAAAGAGGCATTCTAAATTTGTTCTGCATAGCCAATGAGGCCTGAAAGACATCGAATTCTTGAAGTTCTATACATAAACTCAGTGACAATATAAACACTTCTGTTAAATCAAAATATGCTGCCCAAGGAGCTGTCACGTGTTGTAAGCCATCAGTCGGACTTAGAGTTGGATGGAGAGCTGCAGATGTGTTCTGTCCAGTTGCAGATATTACATGTGGATGCAGTGGTGGATCAGATTACAGAAGCTGCTACCATGACGCATTCCAAGGAAAAGCATATGACTATGAAAAGCCAAAGATGAGTATAGACCTACCCTGGCCAAAAGAGGTGTCCATTAATGATTGTGTACATGGGTTCACAGTTCAAACTTATGTTCCTACTTTTGATGACATCACTACAAATCTTGTGTGCATATTTTCAAAGTAACAGTGTGCAAAGCACTGAGTATGGGCCCTGCAGCTTATAACATGTTAGTATCCTACTAGGACCTTGTTTTCATTGACACCTAGCTTATTTGGGAGCCTTTTTGTCGATGCACAAGCAAGGCCATGTGTTGTTGATGCAATCTCACTGTTTCGAAGTTTAAATTGATACCACCAGTGGCAACGAACATATTAGCATATTCCCAGATGAGCTTTTCAGCTCTATCAGTCACATAGTATGACAGCTATAGGGATATACAGATAAATATTACATATAAAAGTTATATCTACTACAGTTTGAGACTTGTCATTTTCATGTCACAGGGCAAAATATGTGAAAAAAGTCGAAAAAAATGTTTAAGTAGGTTTTTTATGGGTCTTTTAATGTTAAGAAAAAGTCTTCATTTACGGCATATGTAAAAGAATATGTTAATATGTTTCCACGTAGCATTTGAGCCTGATGAGTCACATGATTTTTGACCTAGAGAGCGTTAACCCAGATAGCAAGACTCTGTAGGCCCACCGCTGGCCCACTGGTGGCATAGCTGTCGGTCCGACGTTGGCTGCAGGCGGTGGCCAGCCGTTGGCGTGACCAGCTGATAGGCAGTGGTCCACCGTTGGTAGCCGACAATACGGTTTTCTGATGGACCTTCAGTGGCCCACTGTCGGCAGCCAATGATAAGCTTTTCTATTGGCCCACCAGTGGCCCACCTTCAGTAGCCGACAAGGTTGACTGGTGGTCCACCAGTGGCCCACTGTTGGGTGCCATCAATGGTGGTTCTCTGGTGGCGTGACCAGCTGATAGACAGTGGTCCACTGTTGGCAGCCAACAATAAGGTTTACTAGTGGCCCATCAGTGGCCCACTGGCTTTTTGGTCGGTGGATGTGTCGGTCTGACATTGGCAAGCCACTGGTAAAATTTTACTACCACTATAATATAGCATCAGCCAATCAGATTGCAGCATGAAGTTATGTGGCCATTGTTTAACAGAAAGCAAATAATTGACAGATTGTGGGTGGATTTTAGTTAAGGGAATCCCTGAAGTCACATGACCAAACATAAACAATGGTGGAACAGTATCTTAGGATGATATGTTCCATAGTCAAATAATAAAATTATAATGTTCAGAAACAACTTTTCTTACTGTGAATTTCTAATGAGAATGTTATTTTTATGTCTAAAATTGTTAAATAGTTAGTTAAAAATTGTGGGCCCACTGAAATATGATTTGTAGACATACCATAATAAATAATTTTTTATTAAGTGTCTCAATATCCCCTATTATTGCTCGCCGCCATCTTGAATAAAAAGCCACCATTGGCCCACCGTTGGCCCAACCTTGGCAGCCTGAGTTTTGGTTGGCAAGCCTTCATTGGGCTAGCGTTGGCATGGGTAATTCGGCCACTGATTGGAATATATTTCAAGGGTAATTCAGCCACTAATTGGAATATGTTTCAAGTGTAATTATTCCTTTCAACTTAAGAAACTTTATATTTTATCGGACACATACATATTGCAGCCAGTGGACCAAGGGTCGTCCAGTGGTGGCTACACCTCAACCCCAATTAATAGGGTTTTGATTGAATATCATATTTTTCTCCTGTACATGTTTTATGGTTTGTTTACAGGGGAAACTTTCACTTCTGTTAACTTTTGTGTGTAATTATCAGATGATTTTATTGATTAGATCTAAAATCCGGGTGGAAATTAGAAAATTCCCATCAGTGGCCCATCGATCATAGCTTATATACCACTGATATAGTTGGTGGGCTGCCAGTGGTAAATCTTGGAAGAAATTTGTGGCCCAAGAATGGGAAGAAAAGAAATATATATTAAGGCAGAGATGTGACATCTGTTATTTAAAAATGTTGGTGTCTCGGTGATATACACACACATACATAAAGTATCCAATTACTTTGCCGTCTGTGGGCCACCGGTGGGCCAACAGTATGTGTACCATGCAGGCAGAAGGTGGACCACTGATGGACCACCAGTGGCAAATCTTACAATTTTTTCATGTAATAAAATTCAGAACAGCCACTTTTGGAAAGTAATTCACTTGAAACAAATGAATTTAACCCAAGACAGCCTCTCTTCAAGATCTGTCAAAACAAATGCCGTTCAGCAGAGCTTGAGGTGTAGCCACCAGAGGACCACCATTGGTCCACCAACTAAGTATAGCTCTTACAGATGATAGTTGCATGTGTCAGACAAAAACAAATTCTGCGATAGTTTTAGGTTTCATCAAAAAACAAATTAATATCAAAAGGAAAAAATGAAAATACTTTCTTTAACCTTCACTAAAAATATATATATATGTGCCACCAGTGGCCCACTGGCTGCCCATCATGGGTCATGTACTACTTATGTAGTGGGTGCACCATTGATGGACCACCTGTGGCAAATATATAAGCAAATAATATGTAAAGTAATAGGGGGCCACGGTGGCAGAGTGGTAACACTCTCGCCTACCACCTCTGCGGCCGGGGTTCGATCCCCGTCATGGTCGTAAGTGGGAAAGCTGGTAGTTGCTTGCCGTTGGTCGGCAGTTTACAGTACAGAACCCTAGCAAACTATATGTACTGGTTTCCTCTGCCCTTCCAACTACCCGTCGTGATATGACCTGTACAGTGTTGAAAGCGACGTAAAACCCCAAATAAACAAACAAATATATAAAGTAATAAAGTGGAGAAAAGACTGACTGAGCAAAATGAAGGAATACAGAATAAGTTTGTTAAAAAATGACATTAACTTATGTTAAGTGAAAGAAAACACACATTTTATCTAATTTTTCCCAGGATTTTACACCAGTGGGTGTAGGCTGGTACTTGAGCTACAGCCACTGACTCTGGTAGTTGGTGGGCCAACTGTGGGCCACGCAATGTATTTATATTTTGAAATAATATGTTTTTAACATTGAATATTGTTAAATAATATGTCAGAAAACAGTATTTGAGGTTGCTTTTGAAGTTGTTTATAATGCTTTAAAATTTTGAAAAAAAATGCAGTCAGTGGGCCACCAGTGGCTCAGTGGTGGCCCACAAGCTATATTTTGCCACCCATAGCCAACGGTGGCCCACTAGCGTCTTGCTATCTGGGAAGTGGCCAAAAGTCAAATTTGTGACCTTATCGCCCACACAATTCAAAATAATTGACAACAGCGTAATGGAGGTCTCAGGGTTTTATGCTATCATATATATTATAAGCTTTTTTAGGTATGCTTTGCCTTTCAATGAAAATGAAAAAAAAAACATGATAAAACAATAAAGTTTTCTGTGGTTCAAATTTATTATTCTTGTTTCATGTCTTCACCTGGGACGTCTAAGGTCCAAATAAGAAATATTAAAATAATTTCCCAATGGTTGGTCAATAAACTTTTGAAGTTTTTCTTACAATATATAATTATATATTGGAATATCATAAGGTTAGCACTCGGAAATATATACTTTTAAATATCAAAACTATTGTTAAACTAACACTTAACAAAAGTCTTTTCTTAGGATGTTGGTTATGAAGTCTAACAATTTAGCCTTATTTTACAGAAAGTATTTCATGAAGTTAAGCTGCTTTCTGAAAGAGACTAGGGAGGGAAACACACTAATGCCATCAAAAGGAGCCTTCCAAACAGTGGGGGCAACAAAAGCAAAACTATAACCAATCTGTTTGACACATTTGACACATTTATGAATAGAATGGTAGAAGTTTTTAATAATAAGGAAATTACCACCACTCTGTGCCTGGTTCTATAAGAAATATTGTAGGAAGAAAGATATGGAGCAAAATACTTGGGCAAACCAGTGTCAAGAAACTTGTAGACAAGTGTGGCTGTTTTCAAAACGATTTAATATTCAACAGGAAGCCAAAGCAAATTTCTTAAGCACAGGGATTGTACTGGTGTATCTACTGGTGTTTGATATTATTCTGGCTGCACTGTTTTGGATGCACTGTAATTTTCGTAGAATCAACTTGGCAAGATTCCTGAAAAGTGAGTTGCAATAATCCAACCCACTACTAACTAGAGCATTAGCCACATGTACAGAAACATCATGAGTAAGAAACCATCTGATATGTCTAAAGTGAAGAAATTGCACAAACAACTTTTGCAAACATTCTAAACATGATTGGACAAGAAAAAATCCAGATTACATTCCATCTGGCTCTGAAATTCTCCTCAATCTCTTTCCAGTCTTCGAGAGTGATAGGGTAGATGCAATACTGACTGGGGGATAGAATAAGGTCTAGTATGTGACCATGCTTACTGGTGGTTCTTCCAGACAGGCAGTGACACTGTAAGGACTTTTTCTGTTGTCTGGTGTCTCAGTGTCATTGCCAGTTTCTGTCCAACTTCTAAGGGCTGCATAAAATTTGTGACTTCCTTCTTGATTTGGTGGTGTTTGCACTTTTTCATAAAGTCAAAAACTGCAGCTGGCATCCTGACAATTTTCTGGTAACCTGGGATGTCAGTCTGTATTAAGTCAGCCAGGAAGTTATTATAGCATCCCTCCCTTTTCTCGTTGAAGGATCCAGGCGTGATCAAGGGGTTTTGTGGCTCTCTTCTTCTCCTGGGTGGTGATGGGGCTGTGTTGAAGGTGCCAGCTGTAAGGCAAGTGCTGGTCCTGGGTTCAGATGAGTCCTTTTGTGTCTGTAAATCAGAATGAAAATGTCCTAAGCTTCTCTTATCTGCAGTGACGAGTTAAAGTTTTTTAGTGTTGGTTTGATCCTGACTCATGATACCGCCTCCGGAAATTAATCCGGCCAGTCAGGGTGGATCAGGACACTGCTCCAGTCTTGTCAGTGTACAACCTGACCCAAGTCAGAATCTTGCTCCAGACAAGCTGGGATGCAGTACCTCCTGTCAGGGAGGTGAACTGTAACCAGTTTTTTCGCATACTTATTTTCTTTATTTTTTGTTCCTGATCCCTGATTCAGCCAACCAACTCTAGAGTCATAGAATCGGTTGTAGTTTTGGCCCCAGTGGAACACCTCCATAGAATCCAAAGGTCATTCCGCTAATAGATGCACTCCATTGTTACTCCATCAATCGACAGATTTCTGGCTTAATGTTATGGAGACTGCTGTATAAGTACAGATCCATTGACTCAATTCTCTGGTTGAACGATTTTCTATGGGAATAGGTGGATATCGAATGAAGTTTGTTTATCACCTTAAACTACCCCTTTGTTTAGACAGCTGCCAGTTGTCCAATTAGAAAAGATAAATATAATTATGGTTTTGAACCTGTTCTGTGGCGAAATCAAAAAGTGCTAGTGAAATGTGACAACCAAGCTATGGTGGCTGTCTTACAATCAGCTCAGTCCAGAGATTATGGTACATGACTGTCTAAGTAAACATAGATTTTTAATATACTGATGTCAAGGAACAACCAATTTGCTATCTATCTGGGAGGGGTCGATGCATTTTGTCCCCAAACCAAGCATTGTTTTGTTTGATTGTTAAGAAATTTTGTGGCATTTTTCAAATTTTTGTCTATTAATTTGAATTGATTTGGATTTTTCAAACGCCAGTAAATTAACAGACCTCTGTGTGTGTCCAAATCAAAGAAAATACTGGATATCTCTGTGCTAAAAACATGGTGCGATAGTGTAACCGTATACCAAATGTTCAGATCTTTTAAGCAATTTTTCTATCAGCTGTTTTCAGTATTTTTTGACTTTCAGATCTCACTTCATATGCCATTTAATCTATCTGATCCAGGACATCATTTAACAGCATCACATTTTCTATGACAAACATGAGGTTAAACTTGTTTTGAATTGGTCGAAAACTTTGCAGAGCAGATATCAGGTCAAAAATATTTCACTGTCGTGTTTACATCTTTCCATTTTTTGTTATATTCAAGCTCTTAGAAATGTTATACTGCCTTGCTACCAATTATCGCCGGCTACCAATTATCGCCACCAGAAAATGAAACGTTCATATTTCAGTAATGGTCATATATTTTGAAAGCTTTTTGTTGTGTATTTGTTCCATTCACTTTGGAAATAGTTTTACCTCATTTGCTAGACTTGGGATGCTACTTTGGTGAAGTTATATCTATTTGAATTCTGTCTGGCGATAATTGGTACCCGGCGATAATTGGTTGCAAGGCAGTACATCTGTTCAACCCTGTCTCATACTCTTTATAGTTACACCTTGTAGACCTTAGAGCGGTGCAAAACAATTTGGAGATAAATTCAATTGGATGATATATATACTTTTAGTCCTCCTGTTTGGCCTTGAGTGCACAGTAAGTTATTAATCAAATAATGTTGTTTGTTTTCCCCAATATTATATGGATAATGGAATGTGGCACTCCATTATGTAAATTTAATGGCCTGAGGCCCTGAAAGGGCAGAAGGGTAATTAAGGTTACATAATGGAAGTGCCATGAGGCAATTATCTATTATAAAACCCTGTAAATTAAAACCAATTTATTAATTCAACACCTTGTACCAAATGATCAGCCTAGACAATCTTTGCAATGTTTCCTTTGGTATGCATACCATGTGAAGATTTCACTAAATTAGTTCTATGGTTGTTTTTTTATCTCAATGCACAATAAACATTGTTTCACCATGTGTACCACTGGTTTTCCTTTATGGAAAAATATAAATTTGGATAAAGCTTGAAAAGTCTTAATATAATCTGACTGCCACAAAATTTAACCATGAATAATGATAATCAATAAAATATGGGTCTGAGACTTACAGAAAGCACTTTCCAGAAAAAAATTAGACTGTTTATTTAACAATGCTGTGGATAACTTGTTATGGTGAGTGTTTCATGTTACTTTATTAATCTGTGCTTATTTTAAGACAGTAAGTTATTATTTTGGTGTTTCATGCATTGAAAGTACTAGAAACTGGGGAATTACTTACTTGTTTTATTTTGTGTTGAAGTTTTAGTGTTTATCAAGATTTTTATTTTGTGTGCTTCTTTGTCTCTTAATTTGGAATCAACGAAAAATGCCTCCTGGAAAGATTGTCTCCCGGAAAAAAGCCTCACAGAAAGAATGCCTACTCCACATTTTTCTATTTCAGTAATACCTCCTATGACAATTAATCCACAACATTAAGAACAAAATTTATTACAACCACAAACAGTGTATCATTTTAGAAGTATATAACAAACTGTAATAAGAAAAATTAAAATCTTTGTTTTGAAATTAAAATCATTGCAAATTTACATCAAATTTAAACTCAGCAGTAATGCACTTCAGAACTGCATTTTTGCACTACATTTTTATTTCTCATTTTACTTAACTGAATTTTGAGTCACTAAAAACACTCCTTTTAATATAGTGTGCTGGGTTAGATTTTCACAGTGAGTTTGTTTGAAAGTTAGCTGCTCCTTTGACTAAGTTTACAGAAGATTATTGTAAAGTCAGATTGTAAAAAAATGCAAAGAATTAAAAATATCCAACTTTAAAATTAAATTGCTTGTTTTGTATTTTTCAGGAGGTATTTTTTCAAGGTAGCCTTTTTCCATGAGGTATTTTTCTATGAACGCTGAATGTCATTCAGAATTGGAGAGACTTTGTAAATTTACCCACTGAACTAATTAATATGAAAGAAGTTGTGAAAACATTTCAATATTGAATGCATTGTGCTAAGGACGACTGGCAAACACTAAGTGCCCTTTTGTTCTTGGCAGACTGGCTATTGAACTGAACCACAATCCACTGTTAGAAAATAATGTTGTGGTAACTCTCTATTATGTGAAAATAATGGAAAGTTGAGACAATGGAAAGGTCGCCCATCTGGGTTTTATAGGCCAATAATGGCTTATGTCAGTCAATAAAATATAACATTTAGCATTCTATTTAATGTGCCATGTCCAATTTGTTTCTTGTGGAAGTTCATATATTTTCTTTATATATTGTTATAAATGGGTGGTCTGTAATAACCCCTGTGCCACTGTTACAAGTTTGTCCCCAATCTAAATGAATGATGCAGTCTACGTATCATTGCAGTCGTTTTGGTCATCAGTGTAGTTGAGGTGTTCACAGCTAATCTCATTTTAAGCACATTTCAGAGAATGTTTCATATTGATTTGGTTCTATGATCTTTAACGCCCTTACTGCATGCAGGTTTTTTTTTCAGGGATCAATAATTGGATGCCTTCTTGGGTTCATATTTCCTATGTGGATCAGCCTTGGTTCATATTTGGCTGTTCCAGAAACTCCCCCACTCAACACATCCATTGCTGAATGTATCTGGAACGATACTACCTCATTTAACACTTCAGGGATTATATCATCAGTAAATAATGAACCAGTGTAAGTTTATTCATTTTATTCTCTTTGTAGAAAAAACACAAAAAAGTGAAACGGTGTTTTAAGTGTTGTAACTACATTTGTTTTTTTAGCTTTGTTTCAAAGTATTATCCATCATGTATATAGGCGTTAGTGTGCTGAGGGTCTGAAAATGGTTAGATATTTTTAACTTTGGCAAGGTTAATTTATGTGTCAATGATTAGGGGTTACTTCACCATTAGGAAAACAGAAAGTATTTGTCTACATGCACAATCTGGCAAAGTCATCAGAGATTTCAGTAGTGCACCAGAATTTATAAAAGTATTCTGGCAAAACAAATACCAAGTCAGATGCATCCTATACCAATTGCTGCTAAACTTCATTAATAAGATGGGTAATCATCATGCTACACTATTATTTATCAAAGTCTTGTGATGGACAAAAATGGGCTATTTTTAGCCCTGTTAGGATCATCCTGTTAGGACCTTGGTAGAAGCCAAATAAATTTCTAATCCTTGTTTATGATCAGTGTTATGTTAGAGTAAGTAACAACAGTGTACACATGTTTATCCAAACATTCTTATGCTAAATTATTTTATCAATACCACTATCAACAAGCAATCTTGTATCTAAGACATAATGTTCCTTGGCTAGACATGAGTTTGACTGTGAATTTATCCACTCACTTTCCATAAATATTGTCAATAGTATTGCCTGATATAGCAATCTTTTAAATAATTTTCATCCCCATTTCTAGGTGAACAGTTGTATCTTACACTTGATTGTGATCATATAGCAATAGACCATTATGGACTCTGAATGAGACACTTGCCTGAGCCAAGTTGAAAAAAATGGAAGTATAAGCCTAGTAGGTTTGACACCAAAGGCCGTAGAGGCCAAGAATTATTTTATATTTGGGCATTCCCCACCCTGTATCCTGGAGGCATTAATTTATTTATGTAAGATAGTGTCATCTTAATGCACCCCTAACCCAGGTGCCAACCCCCTTCTCAGGATGTTGATTTGTTTGAAAGAAATAATGTCAATGTTATTTTCTGAGATAGGAGAAAAAACAGAACCTACTGCGGATGTCATGGGTTCCCATACAAGTATCCAAAGACTTTGTTTCAACAAAACTCTTTTCACTGGCTTTTCAATTATTGGGGTTGGTATTATTCATAAGACCTAGGGGGCTCGGTGGTTAGAGTTCTCGCCTCAAATTATGTGTCTCCAGAATGCAGCTGATTTTCACTTCCTGAGCAAAGTCCCTGTAACTAGTATCTATGGCTGTAATTATGTCAGTTTTAAATGTTATAAATTATAAATGTTGCATAAATCACAACCTCAAAAAAGTTGTCTTCTATTAATATGTTATACCGAAAAAATTTTAAACAAAAAATTATGCAACAAGCCAAGTCTTCCCATATTTTGTTTACTGTTTAACATTGTACCAGAAATGTGTATAATAAATTTTTGAGCAAGATTTGGGTGAAATTTCTTTAGAAATTATGGGGTGTGTTGGAAATGAGGTGAGTTGTCTCGCCTACCTTGGACCAATGGCTGGAGAAGCATGAGCAGCCGAAGGGATGGATGTTTTCACAAGTTTTTCCATTCTTTTAAAAAGATTCATCATGCTGAACCTTTGGTGTTGAGGCTCTGGTACTAGCTGACCCTGTTGCTTTTCTTTTTCCCGAAAAATCAAAAATGTACAGAAACTTTCCAAAATTCAAATTTCAAGATACCGTTACATTCAAAGTGACCAGTTGTTTGTTTTAGCTAATCGGTCAGGTGGGACCATTTACCTGACTATTTGAGCCAGAATACCATTAGTAACCTACAATTTGACACTAATAGTTCAAGAATTAAGGTAGGAAACTGCCACAGCAGGCTGCTAACATGGTCCATCAAATATTTTATTGGTCAACACCCTGTTTGGTTACTTTACTTTGCTTGAGCACTGTGTAATTAAATCTGTGAGCATATTTGAATACGTTGTGCCAGGAGGTATTAGTTCTATAACCATCTGTTTGTCAGCAGGATTATACAAATGCTACCGGTTCGAACTTCTTTTAAAAATCGGTAGATCTGTCTTGGTTTAGATTTGATTCAAACTTTGAGAGAGATCGGGAGTACCTTATGGCTACAAAAAAAAATTAGGATTTTCTTCTTTTACTTATTATGTAGGGCTGCAATATTTGTTTGTTGTGATGTGTGCTTTTTAGCTGTATCCAAAGTCTTATACCCTGGAATTTCTCTTGGTGCAGTCATTTCAACTGCTGTTGGCAGTGAGTGGGGTTCAAAGACAAATTCCTCCACTTAAAACAAAGAAAGCACAATTACCTTTTACACTATGGCTTTTCAAGCTTTAAAGATTTCTTTAATAAATGGGAAGGTAAGAACTATTCTTTGTCATATAATCATTTTTGCAAAAGCATGTTTGTGCACATAACCTCATATGACACATGCTATGATTTGGTTGTGTTTTTTTTTTGGTTGCAGCCAAGGACTGAATAAGTTGTATACAGTATCTTTTCTTTGGTTTCCATTCATTGGGACAATGACCACAGTGGTTGTAGGATTGGTAGCCAGTGCAGTAACAGGTATTTGGACTGCTACATGTGATTATATTCTATTTTGATGAAATATATTTAAACTGGAATGGCAGCTTAAATTATACACTTTTTTCTTTTTTTTTATTATTTTTTGTTGCCTCATTTAATATATGTTTGTACAAAATAGTAATATTCACAAAAAATATAATATTTTCACATTTTAGTGTTACACAGTAACTAAACTAATAAACCTGTCTATAATTCTATAGCTGAGAAAAGAAAAGTCTTTTCTAACCACACAGCTGTTTAGATGACACAAAAGCATTTACATGTAGTTCTATTATCTTGTAACCATACATATATATCTCTATATATCTCCAGAATTCTATACCTGAAATTTATCATATAGTATTCCAAATTTTTTGTTAAAATTTTCTAAATCATCATTAAGCATGTGACACATTCTGATACTTTCTAGTTTATCCTTAAGCATTTTCAAGAAATCTGAAAGTATAATAAGTTTGCCATTACATTTACTTCTATTCAGGAACCATTTTCCAAGCAATATTATCAAATTCATTACATAAAAAAACATTACATTCACCATATGAGAAGTTCATTATACCAAACAGAATTTCACACACTGAAAGATTGATGTTTACAGAAATTATAAATGATACACTTATATACACTATAAATTGCACTTGAAATGAAATTTCATCTATCAAATGTTTTAGTATCCAATTCTTGATTCCTTTTACAAAGTTGACACAGTATATGGTTTGTATCACATCATCGAAATTTTGATAAATTAAATATGCAGCTAGTCTTATTTGTAATATGAGATGAATTAATGGTAGATGAACAAGGTTTAGTAATATGTTTAACCAATATTCAACAAAGAACATTAAAAGTGTACTTATTACTCTTTTACAATTTTTTATAATGTGTTCAATGTGGAAAATATATCATAATTTGTTACAAAAAACTGTATGTTTTCTTTTCAAAACCCTGTAATAGCTATTGCAAATTATACACTGCTGTGTGTCAAAAATGGGTAAAAGTGGAACACATAGTTTATTTGTGCTTCTAAGTTTACACCTATAAGTAAAAATGGATTTTTAACAAGAAAATGCTAAAACCCAATCATATTTTATAAATATAGTCGGTTCACAAAGGCAACTTTATTAACTGTTATAGTAATTTTTAGATAAACAATAATAATTTTTTTAATAAAACATTTGGGCCCTACTTTGACACATAACCAGTCAATAAATAGCTTTTAACCCATATTTTTCAAACTTGTTTTACTGATTTAATGCAGCTTGAATTTGTGTTTATGCTACTCTGATCCAAATACTAAAACTTACCACAACATAGTGCAGCATTATAACTTTTTACATTGTTCTGTTACCAGCTCCATTCGTGAAATCAGTTGCACCCAGCAACATAAAGGAAAGCCATATAATATTTCCCTTGGATTTCTGGTCACACAGAAAGAAAACCAAATCAAAGAAGAATGAGGCACTGGATAATGAAGAGCTTAATGAGCTGACCACATGATGGAGAATCAATCTGGATATTTTGCATACTATTCTATATAGTGATCTTCATTCAGTGTTAAATCTAAACCTTATGCATTAAAAGATAGTGGAAAAACTATGTGCCATATAAGTTGAGAATTTTTACACATTGCAACTTGTACAAGAAATTTATAAATGTCACATCTTTTAACTTTAGTGTTTTGACAAATGATTAAGCAGTTAAAATAAAAATTAAATCTGCCAGCACCTGTATGTAAATTATTCTAAATGCACATATTGTTGCAGTGATTGTTGAAATTACAAATAAATGCAACAAAATGATATATTGTGTTGATGAATGGAGTAAAAGAAGGAACTTAAATCACCATGAACTAAAATTACGCATTTAGAAAAAAAAATCCAGCAAAAAAACGGACAGAAAATTTCATTACTCATAAACATACACATCAAACTTAGAAATGTGTGTAAATATCTTGGTGTTTTTGATGAGCATTTAAATGTCAATTATTGCAAAAAAAGGTTTAGGGTTACATTAGAGTATCAGGAAACAGATTACTACTTTTGTATGAACGAAGGAGATATATGCCCACTTATATTAATAAATGTGAAAGTTTGTCCATTCATCAGAAGTCCCCAGGCATTAACATTTTCATATTTGTGGTGTGCTAAATGCAGGCTAAATGTATCAGACAACAGATTGAAATTACATTATTTATGTCTATGTCACACTTTTCTGTGTATGCGTATCTGTATACATTTGATTTCTGCTATGAATACAGAACTCGCATTGACTAAGCTTCTACCCTCCACCCTTCGAGCAACACTCCCTTGCCTTGTCCTTAAGCCACTCGTAAGTATTGTCATAAAGCTGCTCATGATCCTTAACAAATTCCTTCTCATCTGAGCCTGTGAAATAAATGTTTATCATATGTCCTTTCTTAAACCTGGATTAGCATTCAGTAGACAAACTGTCTCTCCTCACACCTCTGTGCCCATTTCGCTTTCACTCTCTCAGTTTCTGGTATTTTATGGCCACTGCCTCCTCCTCCTGTTATTGTGGAGCTTTCACCCTCCTGGCGCCCTGTCTCCCCCTCTCCTTCCTCTGTTGTTTCTCTAGCTCCTCACTCTCCTTCTGTTCTTTCTCCTTCCTCCTCTGAACTTCTGTCTTCCTTACATTCCTTCTTGGCCTTTTAGGACCCATCTTTCAAATCAAAGCAAAGCAGCGTTTTAACTGACAAAAGCCTGTGATTTAGTTAGAAAATGTTTTCACTATACACAAAATCCCAAGTTGATTTCCAAAGAAAAAGAAAAGTTTCCTCAATGCTGCCAGTTGCAATCTGTCAGGCGAAAATCCATATAATGCATTCTTTGCTCTGACTTTACTTTTTTGACACAGATCCCATAACCAACCAGCCGGGAGTTAGTAAAACAAAGCTGACCTGTCCTACGAAATGCCAAAATATGCATGAATTATCTGCCACTGTGGCCTAGTTGGTAGCACACTCGCCTAGGAGCACAGAAGACGTGGGTTCAATCCCAGGCACAGGCAGATACATAGTGGCATGGATGACCACTTAAAATAGCAGTTCTCTGTCATTGGGTTCTATACCCAGTGGCAGGTTAAAGCACCTCAAGGAAGTTGATAAATGGTCATCCTTGAGGCTCTGTCTTTCAGTTAGGGGAATGTCAGTAAATTGAGAGTTGAACTGTACTTGTACAGTTGAATGGGTGATATAGCGCTTGTAGCCCTGTAGTTCATGGAGATATTGAGTATAAATAAAAATACAAAAATGGCAAGACTTCAATGATACATTACTAAACCCTAATCAAAGAAATAATGAACTCATATAGAACACAAAAAGTCAAATACAGAATGAAAACAAAAACAAAAAAAAATGTAGCAGAGATATTAGACTGGTTGCTCACAAGAGAGGTTGCTTCACTATGTGTTTCATCCCTGTAAATGTTAAAAGTCCATGTGTGACATCATATTGTGTAAAACGTAATGTTTAGACAAAGCTACTTTTACATGTAAGTGAGGTTTGAGCAAGGTATATGATTTCACTTAGAATTTTAGTGCATTGTAACTTTTATATTTGGAAATTTCATGAACAAAAATCTGAACAAATACATGAAGAATGATATATAACATTTATTTTATCCACCCAATATAAAACCATCAGTAACAGAGCAAGTTTTAATTTCCAACCATTTTATTGAGAAGTCTTTCATCCATACTATGATATTTAAGGCCAAGGTCTTGTAAATCATTGCTCTACAGTGTTGTTTACAGTGTTATTTTTAACACCCTTTTTATGTTGGCTTTCATTTTATAAATGAAAGACTGTGTCCATGTCTCTTTTTGACATACTTCATTTGCACAATATAATATATATATGTTTACAGGCTTAAAATAGATTTTACATCCACATCAAACACACATTTCAATGATTTTGGCCTAAATTTTTGCAAGCTCTTCTCTACTGCTGTCATGGTTAATTCTTTGCATATTTACTTTACGTGATAATAAAACGTAGTAGAGTTGTTACATTGTACACCAGTGGGAAGTAAACTGGGTAGTTACATGCCTAATATGGCAGTGTCTGATTTAAATAAAATTTGAGGGGTGGCAACTTTATGTATGTGTAGAGCAATATTTGTGTACACATCCAAAACTGGACAATATGATGTATTGTCTGTTGGAACCTTTCAAGGACTGGCCAGTAGGATCTTTTATGAAATCTCAAGTGGCTGGTTATTACAAGTGTTATTGATTCGGAACTGGAAAAAACCCTACACAGAAAAGCCCTACAGGAGTAAAGCCCTACAGTTTTTGATATCCATGTAGAAAAGCATTACACCATTTTATAGATCTTGGAGAAAGCCTTGTACATTATGTTTAGTTTAGAAATGAAAGGGCTGATCATTACTTTAAGGGTATTTCAAGTGCTATCCAAACTACCACGTGCTGTAATTTTAATCCCAGTGGCCCTTTGTAGTTTTAGAAACAATAAAATAGTCACTTTGTTAAAATAGTAAAACCACTTTTGATTACAGTTAGTCAATCTCTCTATGATAACTGATCAAAAAGAACATTGCAGTGAAACTTCAAGTAGAAATAGAGTTTTGTTCCAGAATTTTTATAGTCAGTTGAACTTAGAATTTGTTTCTCATGATTGGGATTTGTTTATTTTCCTTTCATTTGTAATACAACATTTTTTTGTTTTTATATGTTATTTGTATTGTGAATGTTAAAAGTATTTCTTTATATTTTAGTTTGCAGAACAATAAATGTGTATGTGACATAGGAAAATACTAAAAACAATAACAATTTTGAAATAATAAAAGTGATATGTAACTTTGAAACAGTTTATCTTTGCACATGTACTATCTGAACAGTCTCAAAAATGGTGTAGGGTGTTCTCAAGGGGGCCCACAATTTGTATGACTTTTTTCTGTGTGGGTTTTCTCTGCAGGGCATTTCTATACGTTAAAGGATGAAAAACTGGTGCAGGATATTTTGGAAAAAGGAAGTACCAGGAAATTGTTATTTGTGTAACTTGATAAATTTTACACACCAGTGAAACATGTCATTTATTTTAGGCTATGTGAAAGGAATTCTGGTAGACATGTTATAAATAAACATCATAATTGCTCAAGTGATATTTTAAAACACTAACCCCACACTCTGGTGTATCATATTATCAATTTAGTATACCAATACATCTAGCTTTGTCCATGGGCTGCACCAGAACTCCTGGCTAAATACATGAAATACTGTAAGCCTGTACAAATACTATGCTGGCTTTTACATGAAACATAAATTTATTTATTTATTTGGGGTTTTATGTCGCTTTCAACACTGTACAGGTCATATCATGACGGGGAGTTGGAAGGGCAGAGGAAACCAGTACATACAGTTGGTCAAAGTTTTGTGCTGTAAACTGCCAACCAATGGCAAGCAACTACCAGCCTTCCCACTTGAGGTAGAGCAATGAACCGAAACCTGGCCTCAAAGGTGTGAGGCAAGAGTGTTACCACTCTTACATAAAACATACAAACTTGGTATTTGATCCTGGACCTTAGTTAATAGGCTCTGGTTGGAATGTAATGTAAAATGTAATGCTGATTCCCTTTGAAAATTAATTATGTTTTCTATAGGTCAGATTGTTTCTTTCAATCACACTTAGTTCCAATATTCAATTTGCTCTTTGAATATCATGGATACTTGCAATTGAAAAAATATAAAAATATAGAAACATTTATAAAATATAAAATGTTAAACAATATCTCAGAGCCTAGAACAAGACTACCCAAAACCAAAAGGTGTACAATACTGTACATACATGTTCCTTTATGTTAACCATTTGCATAGTGAAGAACAGTCATATTTGGCCCTGCTGATTGTGAAATGTGTAGTAAGTTCTTCATCCCTTGAACATAATGGGTTAATATTAAAATTTTCTTTGTAAATGAACTGAAACACCCCATGTACACCACTGACCACTCCTACTACCCTTGATGGTAACTTCAAGCTCCACCCACTTGCTGTTAAATGATTCCATTGGTAATTCACAAATAGGTCAGTGGGTAGGAATGGTTATAATGTAAAGAACTCTAGTAGATCTGGGCAACCTCTATACTACTTTTGTGTAAAGGTTTATGCCAAAGGTGTAAAGGTTTCATGTGTGTGGAAAACCAATTTAAACCTGTAAACACAATTATATGATTTTCAAATACAGTATGTTTTGTCCCAAAAAGTGATGAGGACATATTCTTTGATTTTGTAAAATAACAAGGCCACTACCGTAGTGGTTATCTCCCGCCTTAGAATAAGTAATAATGGAGAACTAAAGGAGATATAAGGCCTTTGTAGTAAGATAACCCCACTTGACATTGAAGAGGGGGTCAAAGGTAAAAGTAAGCATTGGAAAAGAGTCTCAGGCCATGACTTCCTTAAGTTGTTTTCACATTTGGAACCCAAAATAGCAATGATAAGGGAGATATAAGGCTGTTTTAATTGGATAATCCCATTTAACATTAAACATGTGATATGACGGCCATTTTGTTTTCAAAACTAGGCCAGATCAGGCTAACTTTCCTAGCAGTATATCTTTTGTGCAAATTTGATGGACCTAGTAGGAAAAGTTTTAGAGCATCTTAATGATTTTGAAATAATTTGCTATGGTGGCCAATTTGTTTTTCAAAATAAGTCCAAAATTTTTTCAGGCAAAACAACTGTCGGCCAGGACATTTCATGGTCTGTCTTTACATTCTGAAGCCATAGCACCAATAATAAGGGAGAAATAAGGACATTTTAGTGTGATTACCCCATTCAACCTTGAACCAGGGGACAAAGGTCAGATTCCCAGGACACAACTTCCTACAAGTTGTTTTCACATTCCGAACCTCCAGGAGCAATATTAGGGGAGATATAAGGCATTTTTAATAGGATAACCCCATTACACATGTGACAATTTGTTCATTTACTGGTCAGTTTATATTGGACGGATGAAATGAGTGTCATTAATGATTGTACACATATTCGGGTCTGGATGTCTGAAAACAAACTAAAGCTAAACCCTGATAAAACAGAATTCATAGTCTTTAGTGCCATAGACAGATAAAAATGGCTCAATGACTCATTTCCTGTCAATATCCTGGCTAATTGTCTCTCTCTCACAGATGTTGAACGCAGCCTAGGTGTTCTGTTTGATGCAAAGTTTTGTTTCACCAATCTCATAAATTCTGTCATCAAATCATGTTTTATTAGCCTCAGGGAGCTTCATCGTATCAGGAGGTTTCTCTCTGTTGATACATCAGTGGTGATTGCAAATGCTCTGGTCAGCAGTTGGTTGGATTATTGCAATTCTCTATTTGGCAGCCTGTCATCCCATAATGCTACCAGACTCGAACATGTTCAATATGCTCTTGCATGGTT
Organism: Sabellastarte sp. h YS-2021; assembly: GCA_964017235.1. Taxonomy (NCBI): domain Eukaryota; kingdom Metazoa; phylum Annelida; class Polychaeta; order Sabellida; family Sabellidae; genus Sabellastarte; species Sabellastarte sp. h YS-2021. Next base: position 5,065,972 of record OZ024929.1, on the reverse strand, counting down.
TGTCACTAGTGCTTCTAAGTACACTCACATCACATCCAGCCTGAGGACACTTCATTGGCTACCCATCAGACATCGAATTATCTTCAAAAACCCTAGTTTTGGTTTATAAGTACCCCACCACTGGCCAGCCTAAGTATTTTGCACCATATCTCTCCTTGTACAAATCTACTGTGAATACAAGACGTTCCAACCCCAAAAATTTGCTCCTCCAGGTTCCTCATTATTGTGCTTCCATCCACAAATCAAAGATCCACTTCAACAACAGTTTCTCATATGATGCCCTGAGGTTATGGAATGATCTTCCACATGATATCCACAGTGCTCCAAATCTCTTGTGTTTCAAAAGTCGACTAAAAACCTACCTATTTCAGAAATCATTTCCACCTTATCTTCTTACTACTGAACACCAGATCGCCTCCCTGGGTACGACTTGGAACATGTCTAATGTCTTGATGATTTTTGCCTTACGAACTGGATGGTGTGCCTTAGAATCCATAGATACGGAGATTAAGCACTTGGACAACTGATTGATTGATATTTACTTTAGATATATTCATCAATCATCAAAATATAAAATTTATCAATAAACTTAAAACATTTACAGGAACTACATACTCAGTTGTGTATAAAACCCAATTTTTTACTGTAGTTCTGTCCAGGCATGACGTGTCTCAGAATAATTCATGATGTCACAAGGGGACTTTTAATGTTAACAGGAGTAAAAAGATAATGTATAAATTCTCAAATTATTTTAACGTTTATGTTATGGGAAGTATTTGATGTTGGCCAGTATTGAAAGCCTGTGTTAAACCTGTCAACATAACTATATATTGTAAAAATAAACATGTATTTTTGACCAAAAAAGAAGTGAATACATTTTTTTTCTATTTATAAAATTTAAGCTAACATAAAATGTACTTGAAAAAACCTAATATCACTATATATGGTCAATTGTGAAAATTTGTCATTTTACATTGGATGGACACATTGAGCGTTATCAATGATTTTACATATATTTTGACATATGTTCTTAAACTATCAAAATATGAAATATACGAATACACTAAAAATGTTAGGGGAATAGTATTATTCTAATATAACACACTTGTGTCCGCAATTCTGATTGGTCAATCGCCGTTGTAAAATCGAGCGATAATCCCACTTCACTTTTTAAAAGTCAAATTACAAAGCATATACTCTACAAATCTTACTTAAATCTTCATCAAATATAAAATGTTACATTAGAATCGCAACAACACACTCCTAGCATGGGGTTATGCAGGGTTTTATAATGAATAGCAATATTAGTAACATTTATCATTCTCCATATAGCAACCCACCCCTTTTCAGGCATATGATGGAACAGCCACTCATTTAGAGTCATTTAGACATGTTTATTCAAAAAAGCTTTGTAAAACGTGAGTAATATTTATTTAAAAATAGGCTAAATTGCAGAATTCCCCTCCCGGATATAGCTGAAAGTAGTTCCGTCATATATATAAATATATAAGAATATATATATATATATTATATATATAAATAATTAATAGACAGGTAGACAGGCAGACAGGTAGGCGGGTAGACAGGTAGGCAGGTAGACAGGTCGGTGGGTAGACAGGTCGGCGGGTTGAATCACACGTAAAGAGAACTTAAAATACCTCATGAGTTTAGACCAAAATATCCAGTGCTTTTTCTATTCTGAAATTTAATATTTACCCAGTTATTGACTTGTTCATTAGTGGACATTTCATTCAAAAAATAAAATAACAACGTACATTACAAGCACAGGGAGGGACGTCCTTCTGACAGTGAAAAACAAATTACAGTGAGAATCTTTCTGCCTTGTTGCTGCCTTTTATAGTAAAATTTGTAGTCACGTGATGGGATCTAAATATTTAATGCTGACCTAGTTTATGATTTGTTGATTGGTCGACACTTGATCCTCTTTTTCCCCAAAAAAATTAAAATTTCGCATTTACTAACATTACAGTATATCAATAATATTTCATAAATATATCGACGTTTACCCCAATCATATTATGAAACACAATGACAACTACAATGTAAAATGAAAATAATATGAATGTTAGAACCTATTGAAATAAAGACGGGTACATGTTACCAGAATAAAATCTCACATTACAGTAAGAAACTTCTTTGTCATCGCTACCTTTTATACCAAAATTATAATTATCACATGACTCAAAAAAGTTCAAGGACAAACCAAAAGCTTACTATAAAAGCACTGATTAGGTCCTTCCCAGAAGCTCGAAATTGGAGTATAAATAGCAGCAACAAGCAAGAGGGTTTTCATTGTCACGTGACATATTGTTAGAAGCACATCAAACAGGACTTGCTTTAACATGAATTTTCATTTAAAATTTTTTTTTCTGCAAACAAACAAGAAATGAGTAAATCTGTATACCTGTCGACCAGTCTACCTGCCCACCAGCCTACCTGCCCACCTGCCCACTTTTGCATCTTTATTTCATTCCCACTAAAATAAAAATTATTCATTCCTGTCCACCCCTCTATTTTCCTTTGAACAGGAACTATATTATTGCAAAAAATAAATTCACTGATATTCCTACGCCTTTCTACTTCCGGGAGGGGAATTCTGCAATCCTTCCTAAAAATATTGTCATGTTAGAATAGAAATAGACAACTCCGAGCTCCGCCTCCATGATCCTAATATCGCTAATCGCTGTAAATCTCCTATAACCCATTGCTCATCATTGTCTGTTTCTATAGTAACTCACTTCTCATTTACGTATAAAATACTAATTTTTCTAACATTACTTTGTCTAGACATGACGTTTCACACAACAATTCATGACGTAATAAAGATACTTTTTACGTTAGTGTGGGGTGAATAAGATGTTGTGAACACCCTATCTAAGGCATTGATAATCTTCATGAGTGATAAAGTTTCTTCAAATAAATTTCTAAAGGAGATGTTTTACATTTATTATCCACCATTCGGTAAGAATAATGAGAAAAATAATCGATACTTGAGACAAGAATGCAAACAGGCAGAGATATCAGGGCACCATTGAAGATAAAAGTTTGAATACTTAGAGCTTTAATTTCCATTTCTGTATGGATTTAATGCAACAAAAATGAGTCGAGGATCTTATAAAAATACAATTCTAATTGTATATTCAACATATGTCAGAAATTTTGATGAAAAAAATCAGAACCTTTTGAAGAATATGCAATGCTAATGGTGCATAGTAAATGGTGCTGGGGTATACCAAAAAAGTATTCCACTCTGTGCACCCTCCAATAAAGGTCATATATTGAACAGTCGATAAAAACAAAATAACTATAAATTAATGTGTTGTGTTAGCAATAGTGTTTTGACTAAAAACCCAAAACCTTACAATTGGGAAGTGAGTGTGTGTCCCTCACATTTTATGCAATGTCATGAATAACATGGCTATACCTTGAAGTTGCTTAATGGATGTTCTGTGTCTAAATCCCTTTAAAACTCATGACACAAAATACAATAATTACAGCACTTTTGCCTGAGTGATATCAGGGTAGTATTTCTGATATGGTATGCCCTTAGTTTCAGAAAGCTGTGGTTATACGCAACATTGTGTCAGGGAATGGGGTATTTATATCTCATAAATGATTCTGCTAACAAAATGGTACACCTGGGAGTACTGACAAATACATATTCTATGCTCCATCTTATATAAGTTTGTAGCCACACAGATTACTTGCATATTTCGTTGATTTAGTAAAGCCTTTTTCTTTGTTATTATAGAAGACCTTAAAACCTTTAATAATGGATCATCAGTAAAATTTCTGTCATAAATAGTAATCAAGGAACTTGTGATGGTTATCTTGCTTTACCCCAGTATTGTATTATTAAAACTACTGGTATATCAGAATGAGATTTTAAAAATATTGTGTATGAAGACGTTATGGATTACTTTTAACCCTTGTGACGAGTTTTTTAGCAATGTAAACTGTCATACAACTGAATACACCCCTGTTGGTGGCAGAGTGGTTAACAGATAAAGCTTCCCATTAAATTAAAGAGAAATAAATAACCTGTTAAAGCGAATTATTGATCTTTAAAACAGCTTTCCTAAAATAGCATCTTAGCAAATAGCATGTTTTTGTAAAAGTGATTCATTCCTACCCATAAGAAAGCATGTTTGTGGGCATGGCCTCAGACCACTTATTGCAGAATTTATTTACCTTTTCTATTTTAGCAAAGGACTGAATAAATTGTATACAGTGTCTTTCCTTTGGCTTCCGTTGATAGGCACATTGACAACAGTTGTTGTGGGATTAGTAGCCAGTGCAATTACAGGTATTGTTGTCACTAATTCAGCTGTATATAATAACGCACTATATTGTTTATCTATCTTGACTGGAATTGAAACTAAAAAGGGAAACTTCAGCATACCCTTATACATTTTCAGCTGGCCTCTACAAGATTATCCCGACAAACAGTTTTACATACCTGATGCAATAATATGCGGCAGTCGGTTATTTTACGTTATACTTCAGTGTATCTTGCAAAACTATAAGAATAATTGAAAACGTTGCCTGCCATTTTAATAATGAAAAACATTGTTGATAAACGGACAAAATTGTAACAATATGTTTATACAATCACATACAAAAGTTTGCTTGACGACATTTTGGCCATATGTTACAAAAATATAAAGAAAATACATATGTATAAAGTACATGAACATATTTTAGATATATGACAATACAACAGTAATGACATCACATATTAATGTCAATACAAAACATAAATATAATGTACTTGTAATTCTACTATGCCTTTGATGGCGTTTTACTACTGCAAAATACAGATTCTAGTGTTCAATAAATCCACAGGCATGGGCCAAAATATCACATATCTTGTGACGTGTAAAGGGAAACAAAAAAACAAAAAAAAAACACAAGAAGTCAGGTGGATTAGCCTTGATGCACATTTATATTTTAATCTGAAGGACTTTAGAGAGGTAGCAGACCCAATGTCTTCAGGGAACTTATTCCATATGTTAGGTGTGTACAAAACTATGGTTGAAATGTTTGATTGATGGACAAGATTGAACTGTAAAAACATTCTGTCTGGCCTACTTTGCCTTGTATAGGAAAAGGTAACCAATGGTAATAAGGTATTCAGGATACCCAATAGCTGTCTTAAAAATGGTGAGATTTCAATAGGCTCAGAGTGTAGGCTTCTAAGGGTGCCTGTTAATACAATAAATAAATAAAAGTTGACACAATAGTCAATGCATGATATTTATAATTTGTACAGAAAATAACATGTTATTTTTGGTGTTGATCTGTAATGTGTATTGCAATTTTATACAAATACTGCTCCAAGCCCTAAATTAGTACACTAGAAACACAACTGTTAATTTGTTTCTCTTCTAAGTTTGTGCTTGTAAGTTTACGAGTATTTCTGTTTTGATCAAAGAGACTTTTACACGGACTATATGAAAATATGTAACATTAATGAAAGAAAATTTAACAAAAACTCACTTTATGAAAATATTTTACATGAAAAATGCCAAATGCATCTTTTTAGGGGAACTATAACACTTTAACAAAAAACGATGCCCCAGTTCAACACATGATCCATTAAGGAATTTTGCATTTGTTTTCATGTTAAGATGCAGATTCAAATTTGTGTGTGTTCCAATTTAGTGTACACACGAAATAATCACACTAAAGACAAGCACAATTATATATATATATATATATCTTTAACATTTTTGCATTTCCAGCTCCATTTGTGAAATCAGTTGCTCCTGAGAACATAAAAGACTCCTACATCATATTTCGCTTGGATTTCTGGTCACAAAAGCAGAAAAGAACAACAATACAAGATAATGCCCTGGACAGTGAAGAGCTCAAAGAGTTTCCAACATGATGAACAATCAGACTAAATGTTTGACACTCTCTTGTGTAATGTAATACAGTGAGCTTTTTGTGTTGGGCTCCAACCTGAGACTATGGAAACCAGAAGGCAGGGTGTAGACCTTGGCCAGGGTAAGTTTCAGAAAATTTGGGATATTTTTATATGAACCCATGTCTTCTGTGTTTCTAGGCGAGTATGTTACCCACTAGGCCACAGTTGCCTTGGGGCAAATCACAAAATATCTCTACTATAGGCAGCCACACCAAGACAGTTGATTACTTTTTTTTTCATATCTTTCAAGTATTATTATTTGTTTATTAGTCTGTAACTCCAGTCTTTGATTCACATTTTTATCACTAAAACTGAGGGACTTTCAAGTATATAAAATTGACAGAAGTTTTTCAAGTTTCAAGGCAAAACAAATCACAATTCAATCTTAAAAAGTTAGTTATCAGCAAAAATAAATAATCTTTGATTCAGAATGGACTCTCAAATAATAGCCTTCTGTTATTAAAAACAGGAGTGAGAAATTGGTCTCCATGCAGAAACTTAACTAAAATCTTAGTTTTAGACTTAGTCTTGGCTTCAGTTCCGACTCAACTTAATGGATCAAGGAAATTTTTAATAAGATTTCTAAATATGTAGGAATTTGCAACTTAAAGGGGAATTCCCTAATTGTACATTATTTTTAGGCGAATGTAATGTACTTATTTTGTTATATTTCTGTCACTAGATATTTATAATGCACTCTTAAATATGGTTCTGTGTTTCTCCGCCATGTACATCTACAGTTTTACATATTTTAAAATAAGTTACACTACACTATTCACTTTTTGTCTTAGATAGATAAAGCTAACATACCTGTGTGGGAATCTCTCAATAAACATCAAAATTTTACTGCATTTCCTACATATTTCTCATTTATATATTATTTTACAATGTTACTATATCATTTAACAGTGCTATTTAGTGTCAAATATTCAGTGTCACCATCCAGAAATCTTGGTAACATTCTTGCCTTCCACCTCTGAGGCCGGGGTTTGGTTCCCCGCACGGCCTCAAGTGGGAAAGCTTGAAGTTTCTTGCCGTTGGTCGGCAGTTTACAGTACAGAACCCTGACAAACTGTATGTACTGTTTTCCTCTGCCCTTCCAACTACCAGTCGTGATATGACCTGTACAGTGTTGAAAGCGGCGTAAAACCCCAATTAAATAAATAAAACCATCTAGAAATCTTTGTTATATCCTATTCAGATAAAATTGAGTTTAAACTGACTTAGACTGGTTCTCTGTTAAAATGCTGTTGTTTCAGTTCCCTCCATTATTTTTCAAATCCTCACCAACCATAATGTGCTTCATTATTTTTCAAATCTACACAAACTCTTATGAATATTTGATGTATGTTAATTGCATTTTTGCTACATATCACTCAAATAGTTATCACCCTTGACATAATGTGAGAATCTAATTGTGCTTGTATTCTATCATACACAAGTGTCTAAAGGGCAAAGGTTAAAATAAATTGATGACACATCCAAATATATTTGATATATGTTCATCACACTTTGCAAATAGCTCTTTAAAAGTTATTATCCTTATGAAACAAACATAACATATTCACAAAGAATAATCTACCACTACTTATTGTGAATAACTTGATACCTGCTCTACTGTACATACTAAATATCTGTCAGACTTAGAGTCTCTCATATGATGGAGATTAAGTGCGATAAAAGTACTCGTGTTACCTACATTTCATTTTTTCTATACCTCTGGGCAGATTTGCCAAGGACCTAGTTGTTAGGGGGCCGATTTGCCTAGGGCCTATTTGAGATTAGGCCAAATTGTCCAGTTCCCTTGAGAAAGCTTTAACAACAAATTTAGAATACTGTTCCACAAGTCCACATGATAGATGTTGGCTAGTTACTGGCATACCAAGGACAGTATGGTATGCATGCCGATAATAAGGTTCAATTATCTTATTGCTAAAAGATGTATGATTTTTGTAAGATTTCTGTAGATTTTGTAGATTAGGTTTGTAGATTTTAGATAATGGAAGAACTCACAATGATTTTGTCATTCCCTTCAGACTGAAGAGGTACTGCTTACCATAGTCACAGTAAACAAAAATAAAACACCAAAGGGGCTTTGTGTATACTGGCGCAAGCTGCAAAGCCATCAGAGACAAGAGTAGTGCACAGATGCGGTCACCCGTCCCAGTACTAATGTTGTGCATTTCCACTTATCTTCAGTGAATAGACAGTTACTCATCACGCTGCATCACAATTCATGAAAGTCCCAAGACAAAAAAAAAACAGATAAAAGTGATATCTAGAAGCTTGAGCCTCGCAAAGCTCATGTTTACAAACAGCATTTGAATTTGTAAAATATTGTCAGAAAAACGACAGCATTCTATTTCTTCATATTTTCTGTACCTGTATGGACATTTGATAGTTGACAAAGATGGCCAATAAATGGTAAGATCTTTTAATTTCTTCTCATTGTAGCCTTTTTTGTTGTAAATGACCGGCATTGTGTTGACCGGGGACTAAAACCAGTGTAAATTACTGCTATCTTCATATGAAATCGAATGTAATAAGAGCTGTTTGAGCCCTTAATTTCCATCCTGACAGACCTGTATGCACAACAATACATCACCATATTGAATAACAGTCTAGTGGTAATGTAATTTTTTTAAAATTTCATGGTGCCCTTTGCTGTTGTTTGATTTATTTTGGATTTAACATCACTTCAAACACATATTATACATTATATCACAACACATAATTCTGAGGGAAGAGGAAACCAGTAAATACAGCTTACATCTTTGCACTGTAAACTGACCAGTGTGTTACCACTGCACCGCCGTAGCCCCCTGATGCTGATAACAGAACAATTGAAAGACTTGATTAGCAGCAAATAATTTGATGAGTCTCAAAGCTTCAAAGTTGTGGTTTTACATCCCATTCAACAGCCAGGATCATATGGAGACAGGTCCTCAATTTATTTATTTATTTCCCTATTTGTTTATTGGGGTTTAATGTAACTTTCAATACTGTATAGGTCATATCACCATGGGAAGGTTAATGAGCAGAGGAAAGCAGTACATACAGTACGTCAAGTTTCTGTACTGTAAAATTACTTTGGAAAACCAGTGTGAAGAAACAAATGGGACTGTTTTAAAACCCTTAACCAAGTTCCACTTTGAAGCCAATGCAATTTTAAGAACAGGAGTTATACTGGTGTAATTACTAGTGTTTGATACAATTCTAGCTGCATTGTTTTGAATACATTTTAATTCATGTAGAGTGAACTTGGAGAGATTAGTGAATTACAGTAAAGCAACTGACTACTGACAAGAGCATTGGGCACAAGTATAGAAGCTTCATGACTAAGACACTGCCTGACATGTCTGAAGTTATGGAGTTACACAAAACAGCTTTTGCAGAGACTCTGAACGTCTTTAGACAAGGAAAACCAATGCAATTCTATGTCCTTGGCATTTGGGTATCACGCATTTGTTAAAAAATTTATAATGTTTGAAAAGCTGTTATAGCTTCTAACAACCTTTATTAAAATATATACACTGGAAGGGTGAAGAGGGGAATTGGGGAGGCAGGTTTGATGAATGGGGCGGATTGTTTTTCAATGTGTACTTCCAAGACAGGAGGTCTCTTTTCACAAGTTCATTGCACATTAATTTGTGCATAAACAACCACATGGCTTAGGCTTTAGAAAGGTATCTTTACAGAGCATCTGCTCATGTTGATACATGCAAATTCTTACACAACTCTCAAGAGCTTAAATTTAGATTTCTATTTTTTTTTTGTCTTATGTTAGGTTCAAGAACCAGGGTCGTATTGCGACGAGTAGTTTACAGGTGGAGTAACCAGTGCATACTAGTTGGTCAAGATTCTGCACTGTAAACCACTGGACATTGGCAACTCAAGGTTCAAAAGCTACTTTTTTTCTTTTCCAACACAATGTATTTGACCTAAAGAATGTTACATAGAGACTTGGTCATATATTTTTAATTCACATGTGCCCCTTAATATGGATATTTAGCCTATATACAAATTTGTGAACCAATGCCAAAGTTCTCGTAAATATTTCAAGAATTATGTAAGCTACATATATGTTAGACACATTATTGGAAAAAGGATTTAACAGAACTTGTGCTCATTATTGGTACAATAAAATCTGTGTTGAAATAGTGGAGAAATCTCAAGTTAAATTTAGATGCAGGAATATTTACTGGTTGTCCTATGTAAATGTCAGCAGTCTTTACTTTTTTCCTAAAAGATAGAATTATTAGATTTTTTATTTATATAAAATGGTGGATAATAAACATAAACCATTCCCCATTAGACAAACAGGAAAAAATGTATATCACTCATGAAGATAAAAACAATAATTGTCATGCTGCAAGCTTAAAAATATTGCCTTATTCATTTGTGATATACTTTTTGTCAACCCATTTATTGTATGAGCTTGTGATTAAAGTTAAAAATATGTGTCACTCAAGTAATTTGCTTTTTATTTTCACTAGTTCCTGTTACTAGCTATATATATATTTCACAGCTGATTTGACTTTTCTTTAAATAAATATTGTACTTGTTAAAGGATAAATTGTCTTGTCTTGATAATAGACATAAAATAACCCTTGTTAATAGGGTTTTGAATCTTAATCCTCGTAAAACACTGTAACATCTTCATTCTTTTGACATTTGCGACATTTAATATTTTTACTTCTGATAAAGTTGTACAGGTGACCTTGCTGATTTCCCTGTGTTAAGTAATACTTTGTTCTAAAGAGAATGTAATTTATTCATGATTGGTATAAGCAGGTAATGGTTTGGGCAGGTTACAGTTAAAATGATGGTTTGTGGTTAATTATGTTGGATGCCTTCCAGTAGTAACTGTTTTGTGTTTTATTGCTAACTGAAATGAAAGGTAGTAATCTGTGTTGTGTACTGCTCTATAAAACTGCTGAGTGATTTTTAGTCATATAGTGTTTCTCTCTATGGGGAGTTTTTAAAAATGATCCATTTTGAATAATTAGGGTTTGGAGCTACACTAAGCAAGATTACAGGAAGAACGGTAGCTGTGCTGTATACAGGATTTATTGATTGGCTCTGCTGGGTTTCAGTCCTACAGCCTTCTGATTACAGACAGAAATAACAAGAGTCTGATATACATGAAGATATTTCATACCATCTCCAAACAAAAAACCTGTCCTTAGGTCTTACCTAACTACATTATTACACTTCAACTTGCTTGGCTGTGGGAGGAAAGGATCTTAGATGCATCCACCATGTGCTGTATGGAGGAATTATTGATTCGTTCTGTTGGGAGTTGATCTCACAGCATTTTGATTATACATAGAAGTAAACACACGTCTAGGTCTTTAACAAACTGAGCAAAAGGGCAAACCCCAGAAGCTCAGGTATCAATAAAATATGATATATATGAGGATATTACATACCACCTCCCAATGAAAGATCTGATCTCAGGTCTTACATGACTACATTATCACACTTCAACTCAAATGGCTGTGAGGCGATCTTACAGGCATCCACCATGTGCTGTATGAAGCATTTATTCATTGGTTCTATTGGGAGTCCATCTCACAGCCTTCAGGTTACACACAGAAATAAACAGAAGTCTAACTGTTTAACCAGCTAACCAAAGGGCAATTCCCAGAAGGCCAGGTATAAATAGAACTGATATATGTGGATATTGCATAGTATAATATGGTTTGTACAACTTTATGGTGCACATTTTGACATGTGTTCCCCCTCCTTTTGCCTAATATTAGAAGATACAAAGTGAAATAAGTTCTTCTTAAAAAGAAAATGTGCATCAGTTTGAATGTTTAAAATCTTGAATTATTGTTCACGCAATAAGTATTTCCAAATAAATAAACTGACACCTCAAATATCAGTATTCCAAACAGATATAAAACAATTGCAAAACAATTTAATTATTTTTTAAAAAAATAACAGAATTTTCTGTTCACGACAATCATTTTTTGGCAAGTTTAGTCACAGAAGACAGTCTATTTTAATACCAACTACATAAAATAACTATATATGGAAATATAACCCCACATCATCATTCATAGAATCTCCGGAACTTGGAAATTATTACAAACTATGGATAAAGTGAAATTCTCAAAATGTTCCCTCTGTGAGGAATGCCTAGAACCATTGATTCATCAATATACCCAAATCGGTATACTTAAGCAGTGTGGGGTTAAGTAGGGAAAATAGATTACACAAGGGACAAATATTCTAGTGAATTTAGAAACTAGACATTTTTTGGACTATTTAAATCCAAATAATTTTATCCCAGATAATACAACAAAAAGTTACATTGTCTCAAAGTCACAAAAGGCATAACCATTTATCGCAGAGATAAAACATCAAGTTAAATGTGCATATGATGAACAAGAACTTTTGGCACTCCTAAACCTGAAGGTTGGACATATTTAACTAAATATTGGTGATCCTTAAGAATATATTTTCTTTTGGAAAATATTTATACCAATGACATGGAAAGTTTGTTATGCCAATAGTTGTAATTTTTATCAAAAGAATGCCATTGTTGAATATTATAATATTTTATACTGTTTCAGCTGCTATGTGTGCATGTGGGTGGAGAGAAAAGGCAATAGAAGATACTGTAAAGGAAATACTTATATACACATGTCATAAGTTAAATTAGACCAAAGTACAGTCACTTTCTTAAAGAAAATATGAAAATAATATGCAGCATATGAATAGCTTTTTTGTTGCATAAATGTTTCGTTTGTTTCCCCTTTTCTTTCAAAAAAAAAAAAAAAAGATTCAATCTTGTAAAACTTCAATAATTTAAAATTTACTGGATCACTTCTATGACAGTGTGCTTGTAACTGCAATGGCATGCTTGATATTGGAGCAATAGCAAAAAACAATGTTTTGTTAGTTTCCCGCCACCACTCTTTAATAAGATAAGCCATAACAAGCTTCCGATTTTAAAAGCAACTAGGTCTTATAATAACTCAAGAGAGTTGAACAATAGTACAAAATTCTCAGTGTGTGTAATTTGTTGCCAAACTAATTGAAAAAAACAACAACACACTAGCAATCTTCGGTCAGAGAGAGTTTAAGTTGCCCTACATACTCTGTCTTCCTAAAGGTTTGTGTGGGAGGTCTGATGTCTACCAAACACTCTAATATCGCCCATAAACAAGGGCTTGTATGACTGGTGTGATTAGTATATAAGACATCCTGCTTTTAGTGGTAAGGTTACTGATTAGTTTTGCCCTTTCAACAGTAATTAATCTATTTCTCTTCTTCTTAAGACCTTGCATAACACAATTTAAGTATTCCCTTTCAAACATTGATTAACATGCACAAGAAAAAAACTGGAGTATAAGATTATTTCAATCAGCAAAATTGTTATCACAAAAACATTTTTCTTTTAAATTTGACACAGAGCCAATCAAAGTATACTACTTTACAAATAAATTTATGTGTACGCGGTTATGATGGTACTGTGGTTATTTGTTTGAGTTCAAACTTATTGTTTATATTTGACATTTTGCAAACTTAAGTTTTTTAGCAAAGTGCACGCCAAAGTGCAGCCAATGTAGTTAAAATACAGGGATGTAAGGATGAAGTTTTTACTCAAACCCTGCAAATTATCCTATGGTCACTCAGTGAAAAGGTCCCCCTGTGGGTCCTGTTAAGTAGAATAGGCCTAACGTCTTCTCCAGTTCGTCGAAAGAGGCGACTAAATTGGGAAAGTATAAATATCACTGTATAAAAATAGATATATACACAAATATAAATTTTATGTTTTCTTTCATTTGTTTATTTTACCCTTGTTTCGAGTTCTATCCTATATATGTTTTGTATCTGTTTTATTGTATTTCTTCCTTCTATATTCTATTTGTATATCATAATCATTTATTGTTATATTTTGTTTTTTATACAGATTCGATTTAAATATTGCTTCATGTATTTTTGCTGTTCATTTTGACTTTTTATTCATATTTTTGTAGATATTGCCTGGTTAATGCATTTATTAATTTTGGTTGTGCAGTGTGACACCAAGGTGTTTATGCACCTAAAATTTACTCACTGAAGAGAGTACAATAGCAACCATTTATAAACTATGTAGTTAGCTGGTAAGCATTCATATACCTCAAAATACACATTAATACAGCTCCTTTAAGTTTTGTATCAAATAAAAGTAAATTTATATTAGTTTGACGTCTGTAGCTGGTGGGCAACTTCTTTATAACTTTCTTATAAAAATGATGATATTTAAAAGAAATAAAATTAACACAGTAATAAATAAGATAAACCATAATCACATGACAAAGGTCGTGTTATTTCAGGTTTACCACAGATCCTTAACCATATTTTTGTCTAATTTTGTAATTTAAGTGAAGTTCTATGTCATGAAATCATTGTTGTTTCACTTTGTAAATGTCATGTTTATTTTGTGCAATTGAAACAGTTTCCATTTTGTGGTTTCATCTGAATCAGACATTTCATAAAATTGTGCTCAGATGTAGCCACGTGTTTCTCTTAAAGTCTAGCCCCATCTAATATCATTTTTACAGAGTGTGTGATCAGCAATCATATTCACAGAAGGGATTAACAAAAGGTCAAAGGAACAATTAGCTTAAAAACTTAAGCTTAAGTCAAAATTGTACTTAGCTTTGTATTGGCACTGTAGTTGAGGCTTTACTTGATCCATGCATTAAACTGGATTAATTTGAATCAAATATAGTTTAATCATCTGCAACATAATCCAAACAAACTGACTACCTTTCTGAATACTGAGTAAAGCCTGAGACTAGCCGAGATATTGATTTTTTTTGCTCAGGTTTAATCCTTTGTGAAGATATACACAGCTCCACAGCTCTAACAAAGGTCACACAGAAGATTTTAAACTGTGGTTAAAATCCGAAACCTGGCTGCTTTTGAGCTGTTTTTGGTCTTGCAAGTATGACATTTATATATATGTGATAGGCTGGTGTTCACTTTACTCTATAGCATCGAGGAAGCCCCAGTGTTGACCTATGTCTGTTATACATTTTGTAATGTCAGAAGTATCATAATTTGTGTCAATAGGTTAAGGGATTGTCTGGTTTTTTTTTGATTTTTTTTTTTGCATTCCAGCACATCAGAGGATCTTCATCAATTTTTGCGCAGTACAAATCTCTCTATTATTATTATATTGTAACAAATATTGAAAATGTGAAAACACATTCATTCATAACAGTGGATATGTAGACTTCACACATTAATTCATAACAGTGGATATGCAAACCTTCCCGACTTCCTTTGTTCTCTGAGGCTGGGGTTCGGTTCCCGGCACGGCCTCAAGTGGGAAAGTTGGTAGTTGCTTGCCGTTGGTCAGCAGTTTACAGTAAAGAAACCCTGACCAACTGTATGCCCTGGTTTCCTCTGCTCTTCCAACTACCCATCGTGATATGACCTGTACAGTGTTGAAAGCGACGTAAAACCCCAAATAAATAAACTTCCTTTGTGACTCCTGTTAATTCTCTACATATTTATATAACGTCTGAAAGGGCTGTTTTGTGCAATCTAGAGACTCAAAAAATACCCCAGAAGTTTCTTTGCTTGTGGCTTATGCTCTTGTTAGTAGTTGACCACTGCAATTCACTGTTCAGGAGTTTCCTTTTTAAATATAATCTATGTGTGCTACACTCTATTAAGAAGTGCTGCCAGCTTTCTGATAAAAACAACTAGATATATTAGAGCCAATCCTGTTATTATGATGCTACATAGTCTACCTATACAATACAGTTCAAAACTGCCACACTTGTCTATAAGCTTCTTTAGACCATGTATACTTAGTTGATAGATTATTTCACTTCATATCCGTTAATACATAATCTACACTGGTTTGTTACAGTTTTATTTTTGTTGCACCAACAATTTGGAAGGAGTTGTCAGATGAGATTTAATTATGTTCCTGCATTGCTTCCTTCAGAAAAAAAACAAGGCCCAAAGGTGTTTCGGCCTACGAGCACAAGCCATAAAGCAATTAAAGACACGAGTAGTGCACTGAGGTGGTCACCCATCCAAGTACTAACGTTGCTGCTTAACTTCAGCGATGAGACAGGTACTCGTCATGCTATGCCACAATTCATGAAAATCCTGAGACCCCTCCCCCCCCAAAAAAAAAAGAAAAGAAAAGCAAAAACAAGAAAAAAGTGATCTCAAGAAAAGCCATTCTCGCTAGAGCTCGCTCTTAAAAACACAGGTTCAACCTTTCGAATATCTCTGGTGCTGAGCTTTTATGTTGTTCATTGATTTTGAAGTTGCAGTTAGTTTTTGTTTATTGCAACTTAGAGTCTGAATATTTGTGTTGCTCAAACAATCTAAGGGTATTTGGTATTCTAAACCTTTGCCCGGAAGAGTATGAACGTAGCCTTAGGGTTTTCATGTAAGTTCAGCAAACCTATGTTAACTTATAAATACCCACAAGTACAATGGATTTAGAAAAATCTGTGTCTCTATGTTTGAAATGGATATCTGTTACATGTCCTATTAATTGTCCCATGACAGTCATAAAATGTCTAAAATGTGTCTTTTTATACAATGCTTTCCCTTTACCTTGAATATAATACTTATTTGGTTGATACTCGGGGACGTGTAGGATTAGTCACGTTTTTTACTAACACAGAAGGCAGGTGTTTTGGTTTACACCTGCTCATAAAGTGGAGCCAAATCCTTCAGACAAACAACTCATTTAAAATAATAAAGTCATTCTTGCCTAATTAAAGCGGGTAGAACGTCATGAGTATCATCCCAGTTACCGTTGACTCCCTACCGATTCTGACTCCCTACCGATTCTACTGGCATCAGGGAAATGGTACTCTATAAATGATGCACAGTGGTCATCAAAATTTAAGAATGACTTTACCCAAATTGAGTTTGTCTTGTGCTGATAGCACTTTCCACGCTTTCAGGCATTCATCTGCCACCTTTGCATTTAATTTCAATGAAGACTTACAAGGCATCCAGAGTCATGGCACCTGGCTGTTGGGATGTGCATGGAGTTACACCACATTGGGCCAAAATTCTTCCGACCAGATGGCTCTCGCCTTCAAACAACCACTTTAACTTTCCCCTTCACGCTAGCTGGAGTCCTCCATTTTCAGCTTCTATTAAATTTTGTAAATCTCATGCATCCTTCCTCCAATTTGTAGCCAAGCAAACAAGCCCTGGCATGAGTTTACGACATTATGTTTCTACTAAAATTTTTGGGCACATATTATTTACAATTTATTTTGTATCTAATTAAGCTTACTTTTCAGTTTTTCAAGTAATGCACATTTTTTTCTTTGGTCAGCTTATTCCTAAACAGGCAAAGGTAAGACCTAGGTCAAAAGGTCAGAGTCCTGGGTCAAACATAATTTTAGCAGGGGCAAATTTTCCCTAGACTAAAAAAGTTAACATGACAGCTATGGGACGAGAAGAAACAGTAGCTAAGCAGTGAATTTAAAGAATTTGCAGAAAAAAGGTATTTGCAATGGAATGCAAGCATAAAGCTTTACCCATTGATACCGATTTAAATGGTTCACAAACATACACACAGTTGTGATTCCTGTGAGGAGGTGCCAGGGGTTCTGTTTGAGACATTCGCTTGGAGAATGCGCAGCACAGACTACAGGATTGCTGTAGTGTCTTTGGATTGTATGCTTACCTGATACAAGATAAATGAACAGTTGTACATACCTGGAATAAGAACCATTGGGGTTTTAAACTGTTCAAGATTAGTCTAGTTACAAGACGCCGAATTATCAATTTCACAGAAGGTAATTTGATAGAACAAGGTATATTTTGGGCAATGCAAACAGTGTAACAAGATTGTTTGTTATGTTGTTTGTTGTATGTTTATTTATCATTTATATCCATTTATTTGTTTGCTACAATTAGATCTTCTAACTAGATCTTCTATACAAGAGAGTTTTTATTATTAGAACATATTTTATTAATTACGGTACACAGTGCAAAACCTAAATATGGCAGGAGAATGAGAAGATAGATAGATAAATATATTTGTATAGCGCTGATTTCAGAATTGTCCTGTTCATAAGCGCTTTGGCAATGTTTAACATCAAGTCAAGTATGAAATGGATATGTACAATAAGGTGTTCAAATAACATGCAGCTATATTCCATAAGCTTTTTTGAAGAGATGTGTCTTTAGCTTTTTCTTGAAAGAGTCGACTGAGTTGATAAGATTCCCCGTCCTGTACAGAGATAGCAATGTACTATGCCATATACAGTAATCACTGTAAAAAGCCACTCAATGCAGTAAGGTCCTCAATCTCCTATGTTTAATGAGGATTTCTTTCCCATCATGCTACTGATTATTGGCCTTAGTTATCCCACGAAATGATGTTTGTTTCATTTTTTCTGAGCTACAATCACTGGTTCCAAATTCTAAAGGTCACCATAGTACATCTAAGTTAAATCTTTGAACTAAAATTGTAAAGTCATTGTGAACTTTGAGTTCATATACCCATATACCAATAGTTTAATCAACTGAAATAATTGCAAAAAAATCTTTGACAGCTGAAAAGGCTTTTATATTATGAGCATTCTATTGGACTAGGTCTTGAGATTGCTGATCTGCTTCCTAATGAGGAGTTTGAATAGATTTTTGGAGCCACGAGATGGTGGAGGATTTGACATCAAGCTTCTTTCTCAACTTTACAGCAATAAACCTCAGCAACTGATTGTCATACGAATCCTTGGTTCTGTTTAGGCAGTATCTGACAGCAACAGAATGGAAACTGGGTCAGTTTTAAAAGAGTGATCAGTGCTAGATTGATCACTGGAACCACACTTTAGGCACTGTAGAAAAACTGCCAACTCTTGCCAACTCTTGGTAAAGATGAGGAAATTTTGGAGAGAGGGATTCAATTGGTTTGTGGTTAATAGTTTTGAAGAAAATTTTCAGTACGAAACCAAAGTGTATACATGAGGAACCTTTGAGGCTATATTCTAGAGGTCACATATAGCAAGCCCCTATTGTTGCACAATAAAAACTTTGAATAGGGCTTCAAACGGGGCGATAGTTTCTCAAATAAGTCATAGTTCTTCTTCAGCACAGAACTGATACATCTCAGAAAGTTTACTTTTTGTTTCGGCGTAGGAGATGGGAGCTTGAATCTATTGTTGAATTCATATTTTTGCAAATTTTGGGCATGTGCTTAATTAAGACAAATAGTAGTATAAATATAATGATTTGACATTTACTGTTGCTTCATGTCACAGCTGAAAAGAGAACATTTTGCTTTAAATGAAGCTTTTTAATAGTCACTTGAATGCTGGATAAAAATAACACCCATTAACTGAATTAAATAAAAACTATCTTTCACCATTGTCTATTTTTAATTAGTAACAAAATATTTCACGACAGTTTTGAATGAACAAAAATCCCCAGTTAGAACGTTGGGCCAAATTAAAATAAATAAAACTTTACTTGGATTAGTTTTATATAAATTCTCAGTTAATTTTGACCTCCAGCTGCACTAAAATACAGTCTGGCCTATTTAGATTATCATGGCCAGACAGTTTGGAGTATTGCCAATAAATTAACCGTCAAGATTACTTGACATTTGCAACTTAAAATGGCAAAAAACTAATCAAAATCTTACAATGGCTTATTTTTATACCAGGGATTAAATTTATTGCCAGATGATTAAAAGTGTGCACCAGAAGAGTAAAAAGTGTTTTATAATTAGTATCTGAAAGACCTAACAGTGTTTTTTGGCTTGTCTTAATATATGTTGAATAATATATGTCTTAATATATATTTCATAACTGAAATATTTTCTAAAGACATGTACAAAACATAACATCAGATTTGCCCATACAACACAACCATGGTAAATGGCATTGGAATCCATTACATATATAACATAGCATTAATAAGTAAATTAAACTTGAAAGCTGTAAAATTTGTCAATTTCAGTATAGCTGTCAATAGAGATAGTACAATAGCTCAAAAGTACATGTAATAATCAGTTTCAGCAATCCAAATATCTTTGTAATAGGAGAAATGTATGTCAAACATAGCAGTAGAAACTTTTCTGCAGAGCAAAGCTCAAAGGTTATACCAATGTCGCAACATGACGTTTCACACCTACAAACCTCAACCAATGTCCCTACCAAGTATCACCTTCCTATACACTTCTGAGATAAAGCACAAACAAGATTTTGAAAGTCAAGCTCACTGCAGTAAGGCAAAATCAAGGTTGGACAATGATGTAGAGCATCTACAACTCCCACCCAATGTTCCCATCAAGATCCAAGCTTGTACTCCTTTCGGTGTCTGAGATATAGCCAACACAAGATTTTAAACGTCTGTGGTCATTACAGCAAGGTCATAGGTTAATAAGGTTCATATCATAAAGGTGCACCACTACACCTACCAATCAATGTCGCTAACAAGTATCAACTTTGTAAACCATGGATTCCAAGAAATAACCCAGACATCATTTGGAAGGTTAAGGTCACTACAGCAAGGACAAATATCAAATCAAGGTCAACTTATGACAGTGCATTGCTACAACCCCCAACCAATGCCCAGACAAGATGCTAAAAGTCAGTGTCACTACAGCTAGGTCAAAGGTAAAATCCAGATGAAACCATAACGTTGTACACCTACACCATCAACCATTGTCCCTACCAACTTCCTTTCCAAGATTCTTAGCCCAGACAATATTTTAAAGGTCAAAGTTACCACAGCCAGTTTAAAGGTTAAGTCAAGGTCAGACCTGCACTGCCAACCATTGTCCCTACCAATTTTCAGCATCATACACTCTTGAGTTTCTAAGACACTGCCTGGAACATCCTTTTCCTGACATTCACTCACTCATCCATTGAGCTGAATGCCCCATCGCCCCCACCTACTATTTTGCCCAACTGGACATCATGGATGAAAACGATACCCACACACTCTTTTTTTCTGGGTTAAAATATAATGAATGGGGATGGAAATATCATATTATTTCATACCACAAGTGTTATATTGTTCATTTCGTGAGTGATATATTTTAAATGTTCTAGGCCCTATGTTTCATAGGCTTTTCACTTTTTTTAGTTTGATGCATTTTACTTGACAATAAGGAAAGCTGGGGAAATGAGGAGGCTGTTGGCTCGTAGCACTGTACTGTTGGTCCAAGTTGATCGGCGACAGCACAATAGCATTTGGTAGAAAGTTCGCCAGCAGGGATAGTCCCAGGCAAGTGGCAAAGTGATGCATTTCTGTTTATAATATTTTGCTAGAAAAGCCCAGGATATTCTTCGGCTCATACTTGCTCGTTAATATGCATGAGCCAGTCCCCCACCCCCCTGTTTCACCACCACTTTTCCACCCATTTCCGCTGTTGCTGTTTTTTTCAAGTAAAATTCTAAGTTGGACTAAAGTCTTAGTTTTGGTATTCACTGAAATAAAATCTTTTCATGAGGCAATGTTAGCCAGTTCTATAATAACTGGTATATACCACTGTAGAGATACATCAGAAGGTGAGCTTAATGGTCAGTTATGACTACTTAGGAGAGAAATACCCTCAAGGGTATATGTAAAGTATCTAAAAATATGACAAACATCTACAATTGCTGCTATTACACTCTGGACCTTGACAACTGAAAGTATGATTTATAGGATAACTCTCTGGAATGCAAAACTGTGGGCAGAGTAAGTTGAACTGGGGCTTAAAAGGAAAATTTTCAGAAGTCAAAGTTAAAGTTGGGGTTTTATATCCCTTTTAATAGCCAGGATTATTGTACTTGGAGAGGTTCTCCTGTCAGAGTGAAACTCACTAAGAGATGAAAGCCAATGGAGGACCGCAAAAACTTCCTTGAATGACATATGCAACAAAAGTACATCATGATTGTAGATCAGGGGCCACGGTAGCAGAGTGGTAACACTCTCGACTCCCACCTCTGAGGCCGGGGTCCGATCCCCAACACGGGATCACAATATTATATGTATAGCCGGAGTTATTTATTTTATTATGTAATATTTATTTTATTTATGTATTATTTTATTATGAGTGTTTATATATATATATATAGTTTTCGTACCTGTCTAATGAGGGATATTTTTATTTTTATTATGCACCATTTTGTATTGATGAATGCCATGTAAAATAACCCATATTTAAAGAATAGATTATTAAAACTTGCTATATATACATATATGAACACAAGCAAATATACAACCTCATTATTTTTCTGTTTGAGATTTCCTGCATAGATTTAGCGCCACAAAAAATCTAGCAGAAAATGTGAAAAGAAACATTTCTGATGATATTTGTCTATTAAAGTCTTGTTGACATGACAATTATAGTGGACACAAAAAATTCCACTGTCTGTCCATTGTAATGTCTTGTCCATAAGACTGTCCACTCCTGTTCAGAGTTTTAGAAATATTAACAAAAATTGGCACTTGTTGCTAAATGATTATACATGGTAAGTTACTCCAGGGATTGCAAAAGAAATATGTTCAGGGACTGTATTCACACAGATTCTTATGCTTAGAATTAGTCTTATTCTTAGAATTTTTCTTAGAATTGTCATTTTTCTTAGAAAAATTCTAAGAGTAAGATTTTTTTCTATTCACAAAGATTTTTATTCTTAGAATCATACTTATTCTTAGAAGTATTCTAAGAATGGCTTTTAGTCTTAGAATCTTTCTAAGAATAGGAATGCTATATGCACAAAACTCTTATTCTTGACACTAGAAGTGCATCCAAATACAGACAGTCACTTCTGGGCCTGTATTAAGATTCTTAGAATTTTTCTTTGAATTACACTTAGTCTAACCTGTGCACACATTTCTTTTTACTTCTATTCTTAGATTATTCTTAGCTAAGAATTGTTTTGTGAATAGTTTTTTTCTAAGAATAAGAAAATTCTTATTAAAGAATTTTTCTTAGACTTAAGTGTAATTCTAAGAAAAATTCTAAGAATCTTTGCGAATACAGACCCTGGCCTATATGTCCCCATATTTAGGTCAAATACAGGACGTGGTGGATAATAAAAGGATATTCTACCAGTCTAATATGCATTTTTAACTATTCTCCTATGTATAAATTTCCGGAAAGAGTCACTTTATGCCTTGAGACACATTGTTTGGAAAAAAGGGTCAAAGCCTTGTCGGTGGCACTTTAGTGGTAGAATATGCTTTTGCCTTACTTTTTGAACTTTGATATTTAAGTTATAATCCCATGAAAAAAGATGAACGACAGATGACTCTATCTGTTTTAATCACTGATAATAGAAAATAATTGGTTCAAATGATGATTAAACACCATACAAAAGTCACTTTGAAATGGGATTTTCAAGTAGAGGAGTCATGACATGAAATGAGGCAGATAAACAGTAGATGTGATATAACTGAATATCCTTTGATGTGTTGCCTATGGAGTCCATCAGAGGACATAGTAAATAAATTATATATCATGATATTTAAGTTGAACGTCAAGTCTTCAAGCACTTTTACAAACTTATTTAAACTGGTCACATTAGACAGCACTAGAAGAGCAAAGAACTTCACCAGAGAGATCTTTCCAGCAATTTGTTTTTTTTCTTGTCCTCAGACTGTGATTATGATGTTTTCCAAAAATGTAAACACTTCTTCCATTGACCAGGACCTGTATACATAACAACATTTTCAAGATCATCTTTTTTATACTTTGACATAAAGTCAGCCAAATAGCCAAAGTCATCGAAAATTTTGGATGTTTTTACATCTCAAATATGTTCTGAATCTTTCATAAAATTTACCTACATGAAACATGTAGTCAAATGTATATTGTTTTGGAAGTCACATCAAACACAGGGAACAAACGCCCTCAGTGAGATAACTCCCCAGCAAGAGTAAATATGACACATAACCTTTTGTTTTCAATTAGTATTTGATGGAAATGCACCACCAACAAAATGAATAACAAGAACACACAGAGAAAGAGCTTGCCTTCACCAAGGCGCATGCTAAGAAGTAAATGGTAAAATCTTAACTACTTTTTGGGACTTCAGACAGTGATCCAGATAACTCTCAAAATGAAATGGGATCTAAATTGGACCAAGACCCATCTTCTTATTTTTTCGGAAGCATTTTTAGCCAGCATTTTTAATCAGCATTATTTCCATAAATAATACATCCTTGGAGGAAGTCATTATCCGATTTGTATTTCCCAGTTTAGGTGTGTTATGGTGTGGGTTTCATAAGAAATATATGGCAAAGCACCATTAAGGATTCCGTACGTACTTCAGAAAGTTGACATTTGTTATAATTAGAAGAAAGCTAACCTCCACTTTTTCTGTCACGAAATATATGTAATACCGCTTGACTTTGTCAGAAACACAAGCTTAGTTTTCGCACTGCAGTCTCCACTTTCAGATATCTTTATTACCATGTTAAGACCATGGTGGAACTATGAATGGAAGCCATTTAAAAAAAAATAGAAAACTAACAAATACTTAATGACAATACGACACCTTAACTAAAGAATTCATGGAGTAAATAGAATCATTCTTTTTCTTTTTGTTAAATTGTCAGTAGTTGTTTCATTTTTAGAAAGGTTACATTTCAGGTCACAAAACTTAGCTGAAATGTCTCACTTCTAATAAAACCTATGTAGATTAATATACTTGTTCACCTTACCTTACATCACAACACTTCAGGAACTTTGTTTTGTACAGTCGTTGTGACTATATATTTTCTTGGGTACAAAGAAATGAGGGTTCACAAATGAATAGTTAACAACAAGGTCTGAATTATATCTTTATATTTGAGGGTTTCTTACAAAAAACCTAAACGGACCATAAACTAGGGATTTGTGTACGCAAAGACTTGCACCGGAACCTTGACCAACTTCTACCCTTCCAACTACCCTTCTGACCAATAAAACTTACTAGCTGTTATGTAAAACCCTGAATACACAAAAGGTGGCTCGGTGGTGTAGCTGTTAGAGTTCTTGCCTCCAACCTCTGAGGCCGCTGGTTCGAATCTTTGGCTGGGCCCTTCATCTTGGAAAGTTGGTAGTTACTTGCCGATGCCAGGTGGTTTACAGTACAGTATGCACTGGTTTCATCCACCTGTAAACTGCCCATCGCAATATGACCCTGGCTGTTGAACGCGACGTAAAACAACAAATAAATCTAAATCTGAATACACAAAAGCGGTCAGTTAGTGCATAATTCTGCCAAGAATCAGCACCCCCAATATTGCAAAGTTATTTTTAAAAAAGACAAACACACGCTGCCAGTAACATAAAGCAGTTGTTTGAGTTGTTTAAAACTGTTTGCTAAATATGATATTTGTGAAAAAGTCCATGGTGAAGTGTAACATACCCCAGAAAAAGTATTTTGAACTGGGATGCAACAAAAATGATTTCTTCTATTGCATTACACCCCTGAATTTATACGATGTCCATCCTCCTCGGTACAGACTCTTAAAAATATTTCTGGTAACTGAAGGGGCTAAGTTGGCATCAATCATTTCTATTTATTACCAGTCAAGGTCATAGTTACGAAAAATACAGTTTTGTGTAAGCCATTTTTATTGGTTGGTAATATCATGATAGTGAAGCTCTGGATTGGCAAACAATTTTATTGCTGACTGGAATATGCCACAACTTTCCCTTTTTTGACCTCAAGCGCATTAGAGGATGTTATATCAATTTTGCGCTATATAAATGTTTCTATTCTATTCTATAGCTACCTCAAAAATATGACAGATACTAACTTGTATATGCTCGAGCTATTATTTTGTATATGTAAGTTGTTATTCCAATTATATTCCCTCTGTTAACTTGTATATTTCAGCTAATAACTTGTATATTCAAGT
Source organism: Sabellastarte sp. h YS-2021 (assembly GCA_964017235.1). Taxonomy (NCBI): domain Eukaryota; kingdom Metazoa; phylum Annelida; class Polychaeta; order Sabellida; family Sabellidae; genus Sabellastarte; species Sabellastarte sp. h YS-2021. The sequence goes on along the minus strand of OZ024929.1, from coordinate 5,040,177 downwards.
TACTAACTTTCGCATATATTTATATTTCAGTTATTATATTGTATATTCAAATTAACTGTGTAGTATATTCCGGCTATTAGCTTGTATATTCAAGTTATTAACTTGTATATTCAAGTTACTTACTTGCATATATTTGAGTTATTATATTGTTTATTCAGGTAAGCTCTGTCATATATTTCAGCTATTAACTTGTAAGTAAGTAAATAAGAAACACTTATAAAGCGCCGAATTGATGTTAGCTTCCTCTAAGGCACTGATGTGCAAAAAGGGATAGTCCAGTTCCAAACAGGGTCCGTTACCATATTAGCGTACGATAGGGGAGATAGGCTATGGTGGAGGATAAGCTAATCTGAATAGATATGTTTTCAACTGTTTTCTGAAACCAGAAATGTTTTCTGTGGTTCTAATGGCTTGAGGAAACTTGTTCCACTCTGTGGGAGCACCTACTATGAAACTGCACAGCCCTGATCGTTTATTTGGTTTAGATGAGGAAAGTGATAGGCGATTGCCCTGTGTGAGATCACTCCTCCTAATTAGAGAGGAAAGATATGGAGGTTGGCTGAAATGGCTGAAATGTATTGCTTTGTAAGTAAGAAGATTGTATTTCCAAGGTATTGGAAGTTTAATAACAAACTACTCCATGATAAAGCTTATGTTGAATTAATTAAGTCAGAGATAGAAATAATAAAAGCTGAAGAATATAAGATTGAAAACAAAAACACTTTTTGGGACTATGTTAAATGTCGGATACGAACAGTTACAATCACATATGCCATAAATAAGGCTAAGGCTGTAAGAGAAAATAAATTGAAGATAAAGTGTGACTTGATAATTTAGAAAAGGAATTGATCATAAGTCCAGGTACCTCTGAAGAGTATTTTAAAATTAAAGCAGAATGGGAAGAGTTGGCAATATTCAGGTCAAAGATAAAGTGGACTGAAGAGGGAGAAAGAAATACTAAATATTTTATTAACTTAGAAAAGCAAAATTACAATATCAAGTACATTAAAGCGTTAATTGATAGCAATGGTACTTTGATAACAGATGCATCAAGCATTATTAATGAGCAACAAAAGTTTTACAAAAACTTATATTCAACAAAACAAGGCTCTTCCATAGATGAGGAATTAGATCTCACTGAATTTTTACAAGTAAACACCTCAAAATTAAATGCCATGGAGAAACAAATTTGTGAAAATGATTTAAAAATAGACGAAGTTGCAAATGCATTAAAACAGCTACCAAATGATAAGTCTCCAGGGAGTGATGGCTTCACCATAAATTTTTATAAATTCTTTTGTCCAGATATAAAAGATTTCCTACATGAAAGCTTTCTCTACTCTTTTAAAAATGGGAAATTGACAAATGATCAAAAGAGGGGAATTATCAATCTTATTCTAAAAGAAGGTAAAGACCTAAGATATTTACGAAATTGGAGACCATTAAGTCTTTTAGACACAGATTATAAGATTTTAACCAAAACTCTTTCAAATAGATTACAAAAGGTATTACCAAAATTAGTAAACGAAGATCAAGTAGGATATATCAGGGGAAGGTATATTGGTCAAAATATTAGAATTATAAAAGATATAATGACATATACAGCAAAAAAGAATCTCCCTGGTTATATCCTTTTAATTGATTTCGAAAAAGCATTCGATAGTATTAAATGTTTAAAACTTTATAACTTTGGAGAAAATTTTATACGCTGGGTTTAGCTCCTACATAAAAATATTGAATCTTGTGTAACAAACAATGGATACCTATCCCAACCATTCAATCTTAGTCGTGGAGTAACACAAGGGTGCCCCATCTCAGCGCTGCTATTCATCCTGGTTGCTGAAATATTTGCATTACAAATAAGGGAAAACTGATTTATCTGTGGAATAAAGCATATGAATGAAGAATTTCAAATCTGCCAATTGGCAGATGACACCACATTTTTTATTACTAACATGAAGTCAGTAATATCCTCTGTCACAATACTTCACAGATTTGCAAAGTATTCTGGGCTTGAAATAAATTTAGAAAAATCCACCATAATACCCATTGGAAGTTGCACTAATAAACAAATAAACCTACCAAAAGAAATAAAGCAACTTTGTGTTAGTCATGCAGCTTTTAAAACACTAGGTATCTGGTTTTCCTATGACCAGAAAGAAATGACAAAGTTAAATTTTGAAAAAATCTGGCCTCCATTGAAAAGACCTTGCAAATATGGTCCTCTAGGAGACTCAGTCTGAAAGGCAAAGAATCCATCATTAAAACTCTTGTCATACCAAAAATAGTCTATGCATTAAGTTTAATCTTTTGTCCAACAAAAATACTTGAAAAATTAGATAAAATCCTTTTCAGTTTTCTGTGGGACAATAAAACACCAAAAATAAAACGTGAAACGATAATTGCAATCTATTGTGATGGTGGATTGAAAATGACTGATGTATTTCTAGTGCATGAAAGTGCCAAAATTAGATTTCTTAAAAGAATACTAAAAAGTGATAATATGAAATGGACCAAGCCAACTTGATACCTGTTAAACATAGAAAAACACCAAATAAACCATAAAATGCCAGCTTATTATATTGAACAATGTAAAACAGAATTTCATTCCAGGTTTTGAAATGTTGGCAAAAAATTTAATGCAGACCCCCATCGAGTATTGAAGAAATAATGAATGAATACATTTTTGATAATAAATATATCAGTTGCAATGGTAAACCATTGGACCATAAATTGTTTAAAAGTAGTACGATTTTATCTGATGATTTAAGATTAAAAAGTTTATTAGATCATATTGGTCATATTCAAACATTCCAACAATTAAAGCATAAATTTGACTGGAAATTAAATATACACATGTATAACACTTTAATAACCTCTATACCAAAATTGTGGAAGCAAAAACTAAAAGGTTCACCACCAAGTATGAATATGCAAAGTGAAATATATATAAGTTGACAGGGACACCTCCTTAGTATAGCTGAAGTGAGTAACCAACAATTATATTTGGAGTTACTCAGAAATGAAATAAAAGAACCAACTGCAGTGAATACCTGGACAGACCTATTTCCTCTTTTAGAATGTGTGTCATGGAAATTAATTTTCTCAGCAACGCATCACATAACACTAGAAACATATGGAAAATTAAATCAGAACCATATTGTGATAGTTGTGTCATAGCGATAGACACCATAGAGCATCACTTATTTCTGTGTGCACTTTCTAAGAAATTTTGGGAGGAAATGGAGGTTTGGCTTAACAAACAAAATAATATGCCAGATATAATACAGTTCACTATTTGTGAAGTCATCTCTGGCATAGGAATAAATCAGCTTAAAACATCCTTTTATAAATTTTTGAATATTTTCATCCTCTTTGGAAAACATTACTTGAATGTTTGCAGAACAGACAAAAAAATACTAATTTTGTAGAGTTTTAAGTATTGCAAAGTCAAGAATTAAGTATTACAAAATAATTTTACAAAAGTCTGTTGCTGATAATGATAAAAAATTATTAGATAGGATAGAAAACATAAACTGGTCTCCATAATTTTCATTTTCATTTAAGCTGAAAACTCTTTTTTGTACAACAATAACATTATAATGTTATTAATATCACCTTAATGTTGCATCTTTGGTAGTTATAATGTATTAAAGTCAAAAGTTTATTGAGTTTATTGGAGTACTTATAATGTGTACTTTTTGTTTTATATTAAATGTGTTAGTTCTTGTAGCCGTCTGATTGTGTGTATTGGCACTTCAAGTAATGTATTATGTCTTGTAATCTAACTTCTTGTATTGTAATGTGGTATATATATCCAATAAACACATTAAAAAAAGATTGTATTTGAACAATATACAGTAATGAATGGGAAGCCAGTGTAAGTTTGTGCAGGAAGGGTGTGACATGACAATATTTATTTAGCTTGCATACCATACGACAAAAGGCATTTTGAACTCTCTTGAACTTGTATATTCAAGTTACTCATTTTTACATTATATTGCATATGCAAATTAAATGTGTCTTATATTCCAGCTATTAGTTGTATATTCAAGTGACTAATTTGTAACTAATTTGTGACTAATTCAACATACTAACTCCTAATTTTGAGTTTTAACTAATGTATTTGACTTAAAACTCACATAATATTCGACTTAGTAACTTATATATTCAAGTTAGCAAACTTGTATATTTCAGGCTCGTTACTATACATAAACTCATTCATATTCCACTGTATCCCAGCTAATGATGCAAGTTATCATGTATTATAAAAGGAAAGCTGCTGGTTACTGTTACTCTTACATAAGAAATGGCAATAAATTTGCAAGATTTAAACCATAATATAACAAGAGTACTGCTTCTCGCCATAACGTCGTACACACACCTAATAGTCCTTTTGATGTTATAGTAATACAGAAAGTTGATGTTTTCCAACGCATAAAATCTTTTTAATTCTATTTATGTCGCAAAGTGCCTATTTCAGTCACTACGTCAGGAATACTGAATACTCTCCCTTTAATACTATTTGTGGGGCAATATGGTTTAATTTCTAATCACCTCTTCTAGCACTTAATTTCCCATTGAAAACAGACTCCAAGTTGTCACCTCCAGAATGACATTCAATTTCTACGATCATGGGATAGGCAAAAAGGTCAACACACCAGGGGGCGATGCAGGAGTAATGATGAGGCTATGGTTGATATACTTTGAGGAAGATATGAGACCTAAATTTCTTTCTGAAGGGGTTATTATCCCCAAAATTTACAATATCTTTTTTTCATTGTAAATCAACTTAGATAATGTGCATGTGTTTATATACATTGCCCATAGTTAGAACTCCCTGAACAAACCTCACATTTTATAAAATGACTTTTATAACAATCCTGTAAAGCAACAGTACACAAGCTTCACTTGTCCCCACACTACAAACGTGTCAGTGAGCTGGTTCTCATAAATCATCATTCCCCATTAGAGAGTATCCCTTTTTAGCCTGTATCAGTACATGTCTGTGTTCAGCAGAGTAAATGAGTTTTACTCTGAGGATCATTGAATTTAAAAGTAATTTTTTATCAGGGTGACTGTATAACATATATGTCAGAACAAACACAAAACCCACAACAACACCAGCATAACTTTACATAGAGTATTTAATGATTACAAGTAGAAAGATGTAATCAGGGCTTATATTTTACAAATGGTTATGTGACAAAGAAACATGAATTAATGTGATTGGCCAAATGCTTAGAGAAAGTGAAAATTGGATGATTTAAGAACTTTAAAATTGCCTAATGCAAAATATAAGAGAAAAGTTTTGACAGACAGAAAATTTTAGCAAATATATAAAATTACAATGTTTTGCACCTTGAATTTGATATTTTGTTATTTGCAATGAAATATTAAAATAAAAAATGACCAATCCAGGATTTGTATACAACTATGAGTTAGGACATCAAATGTTGGCTTATTTAATAACTATTTACAAACTAATTTCAGACATCTAAAGTTTCTCCAATTTTCCTTCAGATGAAACAAGTTTATGAAAAAATGAACCACAGCTGGATTGAATTTGTGATGTCCATATGATATTGCTAGGTTTTGAGAAATGAAAAATTCAATACCGTAAATAGATTTCAAATAATTAATGTCCTATGTTGTGGAGCCTATTATTTATTACTTATTGTCATATATTTATATCACCGCCTGTAAATGTGAAGTTCATAACTAAACTACATAGGAATATGTACTGGCCAGTTATTTTAGATTCTAATTTTAAGGGTGTGTATTCGGAATTTTTGGCCAAATAACAGAGTTCACTCAGAATGATAGTAATCTGCATATACAACAATTCACAATATATTTACTTCCAAAAAACATTAACTTAATAACAACAAACATTTATTTTGTTCTTGTTTAACTATCATCATAGTGGGCCACGGTGGCAGAGTGGTAACACTCTCGCCTCCCACCTCTGAGGCCAGGGTTCAAATTCCTGGCATGGCCTCAAGTGGGAAAGCTGGTAGTTGCTTGCCATTGGTTGGCAGTTTAGAGTACAAAACTCTAACGAACTGTATGTACTGATTTCCTCTGTCCTTTCAACGACCCGTCGTGATATGACCTGTACAGCGTTGAAATCAACGTAAAACCCCAAATAAATAATAATAATAATGTTAGGATTTATATAGCGCAAAATTGATACAAATTCTCTAATGCGCTTGAGTCCAAGAAGGGAGAGTCCAGGGACAGGCATGTGTCGACATCTAAAAAGCGCCCACCAGGGTATACCTAAGGTGGGGGGTATGCCAGCCTAAACAAGTAGGTCTTTAGCTGGCTTCTAAAACCATCTATTGTTTGCTGAGATCTGACAGTCTGTGGCAGCTTGTTCCATTTGGCTGGTGCAGCTACTGCAAAGCCACGCCTTCCTATGTGCTTATTAGGGCGGGTTGAGGAGATAGATAGCCTGTTGTCATGAGTGAGACTGCTAGATCTTATTAAAGCTGAAAGATACGGGGGCTGTGAAAGATTAATAGCCTTGAATACCAAAAGGTTGTACTTACAGGATGCGCTGTTGAATTGGGTGCCAGTGGAGTTTTTTCAAAAAAGGGTGTAACATGACTCATTTTGTCAAGTCTGAAGATGATGCGGCAAAGAGCATTCTGGACTCTCTGTAGTTTGGCTATGTTGGACTTGCTTACCCCATAGAGTAAAGAGTTACAGTAGTCTTGACAACTACTGACCAGTTTGCCAGAAGTATTGCTGTCTCAACTCCAAGGAATTTGCGAATTCGTCGCAAATCACGAAGATGATAGCAACATGCTCTGCAAACCTTGGCAACATAATTGTCAAAGGAGTTGTCTGAGTCAAAAATAACACCCAGATTTTTTACTTTCACCGACGGAGAGATATTGTTTTGGAGGAGTGGAACAGGGAAATTTGGTGCAAGCGACTCTCTGATGGCTTTTTGACCTATAATGATAAATTCGATTTTTTTCTGGGTTTAGTTTTAGTTTGACACCGTCCATCCACTCCTGTACAGACTTGAGACACTCGGTCAGCTCTTCCATGCTAGAGTCAAAATTCCTGGAGTCAACTGCTAGGTAGATATGGGTGTCATCGGCATACAGGTGATGAGTAACATTGAATTTTGAAATAACTTGACTGAGGGGACTAGTGTAGAGGGTGAAAAGGAGAGGACCCAGTACAGAGCCTTGGGGACTCCGAAAGGAAGAATTACCGCCTCAGAGAAACTATCACCTATTTTAATTTTTTGTTTACGGTTTGAAAGATACGATTTGATCCATGACAGTACCATCTAGACCAAACCAGTCATGCAAGCAGTCATATAAAAGAGAACCATCAATCGTATCAAACGCTGCCGATAGGTCTAATAATGTTAGGGCCACTGCCTTTCCTGAGTCCACTGAGAGAGCTATATCATTTTGAATCTTCAACAATGCAGTTTCAGTGGAGTGGGAACTCTTGTAAGCAGACTGGTTGACATTTAAGAGCCATCGTGCCAAATAAATGCATTTAGCTGCTTTGCCACCACCTTCTCAATAAGTTTAGATATAAAGCTGAGGTTTGACACCGGCCTGTAGTTTTTGAGGATATTTCTATCAAGGCTCGGCTTCTTTTGAAGAGGGGTGACATATGCCATCTTAAAACAGTTGGGGAAACTACCTTCTGTGATTGAATAATTTACAATTTTAGTGATGGGGGTGATGAGAATATCAGCACACTCCTTGACCAGTGACGTCGGAATCGGGTCAAAGTTACATGATTTGGATGGTGGGGACTTTAGAATTTCGAGTAGTTCTTCCTCGGACACAGGTGTGAAAGAGGACAGAGTATTTTTAGTGGGGTTGGGTCTAGTAACTGAAGATGGTATTGATGACTGCAGTGTGGATCTTATCTTGAGGATTTCGTCATAGAAGAACTTGCAGAAAGTGTTCGCAAGGTCGGTTTTATTTGTGTAGTCTGGTAGAACAGCAACAGAGGACCTGTGTAAGATCTTTTTGAAACAGTTCCACAGAGCCTTGGGATTTCCTTGGTTTTCAGCCAAAATGTTGGAATAATGATTGCATTTGGACTTCTCTAGCAGGAAATTATAGTGGTTGATTGCAGCCCGGTATCGGCTATGATTACTGGCTGAGTTTTCACGACGCCATGCCCACTCATATTTCCTCTTGAGTCGTTTTGCTTTGAGGGTGTCACAGTTCATGAAACCAGTCTCGGCATGTCTCGGTATATTTTTCTTCATGATTGGGGCGTGCTTGTCAAGAAGGCTTCTCAAAGTATTAAAGTATTGATCACTGAGAAGACTGGCAGTTTTGTACAGGCATCTAATGAGGTCGGATTTCAGGATATCCATTCTAAAATCTGAAATATTTATCTTGTGAATTTTACGGATGGAAACACATTGTAACTTACAGGATTCCCTGACAGGGAAGATAAAGCTGAATATGATTGCCTGGTGGTCTGATAGTCCCCCAATAACTTTGGGACTAATGGCCCAGGAGAAGGAATCCCTCACACATAGAGTATCCAAAATATGACCCTGAATATATGTGGGTGTATTGACAAGTTGTGTAAAACTGAATTGCTCAAGGATATCATAAAATTTCAGTGTCCAGGTGTCATGTTTATCCAGATGAAAATTAAGATCACCACGGAGAATATTTTCATAGCCTGATAAAGCAGCACCTTCGAGGAACATGCCAAATTTGTCCAGGAACTGCGACTTTGAGAGATTTGGGGGCCTACAGACTACATGAAATATAACATCTTTAGCACCCTCAGTGCTAATCTGAATGGAGATACTTTCAAAAGCCTGATAACTGTTTTTTGAAACTTGCTCAAAAATGAGGTCCTCCTTGATGAAAAAGCCAACTTCGCCCCCTTTCTTGACATTTCGAGGTACATGAGTGAACTTATAATCAGGAGGTGTGATACTAGAGATAAAACTTTCAGTACCTCTGGCCTAAGCCATGTCTCAGTGACAGCTATAAGATCAGCATTGTTATCTTTGACGAACTCCAGAAAGGAAGCCGATTTATTTCTGATAGATCTAATGTTGAGAAGACAACCATTAAGAGATCTAGAACCAGGGCCTGGATTGAGACTAATATCACCCGAAAGAGCTAGGAGCAATGATGTCCACGGACTTACATTCCGGAAACTATGTGTCACCTTTCGACAGTGACCCTGGAAAGCCAGATAGGCAAAATTGATGCTATCTATACATGGGTGAATCCCCGACTCAATGATCACAGGATGACCTGAGTGCATGGTAGGTTCAGATGAGTCACAGACTCTGATGCCAGTCAATATGAGGTAAACAGCAAAATGCAAGAGGTGCATTTTGGAGAATATTTTAGGAAATATATGTATGGCAAAAAATGCATCACTAAAACAAAATATGAAATGATGACAAATCTACTTCATGGATTAGTTGAACGAGAAGTGCATTGCCAGACCAACAGAGGCCAAAAATTAAAATTTTAGAAAAGGTGCACTTACCTTCCCTATGTACAAACCTGTTTTTCCCAATGGAACCAAAAGAAAAAAGTTGTAATAGATTGTGAAGGTAGGAAAAGACTAGTGCATATCTATGGAGTAGGTGAAATAAAAATTTGGTGAAACCAAATTTTGGTATGGATGGTCAATCACGGCTATAGTTTAGTTATTGTATATTTCGATTTTATATAAAGGAAGGTAGGTATAGATATGTGGTAAAATCTGTGGAGTAGATGAAATAAAAATTTATTCAAGCAAAAATTGTGGTATAGTTTATAAATAAATAAATAAAAACTATCATCATATCACATGACATTTGCGACTTTCCACTTTCACATAACACATTAAAAACCCACAAAGGAAAGGTGATGACATAGAATGCTTGCCAATGAACTGAACCTGTCAATCAAAATTAAAATATTAAATTCTGGTGTTGTTGTTTTGACAAAAATACTACACAACACCACAGATGAAACCTATATTTTTCGGTCCAAATTTTGGGGAGAATTGAAACAAATCATAAGTTTTATTTATTTTCTACAGGGTATTTTTACCTATCTGTTGGCTTATTTGGGTATTATACACAGTTGTCAATTCAGAAAACGTAAAATCAGAACACATTTAAAATATGAATGTACACCTTTAAAGAAACATTTGTTTAAATATAAAATGTCACCTCTTCATATTTCAGTAAAATTCACATAGGTGGAAAGGATTTGGGAAGACATTGCAATGTACTTGCTTAAATTCATACAAAGGTAAACCACATAAATCCTATGTATATTAAGATATTTTCTGTATAACTTACCGTTGGTAAAATAAAAAGAAAATAATTACCTCTATTATGTAGACAAACAGACAGATGAAATTACATTACCTAAAGCCCCGCCTTTGGTGGTTGAGATCAGTCAAAACAAAACTAAGTTAATTTGCATGAAACACAAGCACAAATTACCATTTCTCACCTCCAGTTGCGCTAGTTAATCAGTCCAAGTAGCTCCTTCTTTCGTATAATTCTCAAGGCCGATGAACACAAATTAGGATCTTTACAGCCCCCATGGAGTCCAAGGACACCATATAAAACACTGAAATGATTTTTAAAAATTTCCATTTTTCTACTGATATTTTTTGAGACTACGACTGCAGGGTTTATAACACAGTCTTGTTTTGAACTGTAATTATAAAACATTCACAGCAACTCCGTACTTAAGGTTGATTCAATTAGGCTAGTTTTGTTGGAGCCTTAAGTTATATGTAATCATAAAAAAATATCATTTTCCATAATGTACCCTTAAATATACTGGCTTTTACAGCAAGATACTGTTAAGGCATAGAGAGTGTCTGGTCAGCCAAGATACCTCCTGTATGGGTGCTTTATGAGGATTAAGTAATGGTGAACATGTCTCAAAATAATATTGGATACAAATTTAAGCCTTGCGTAAGGCTATACCTTAGGCTGCATTTAGAAATGGATGAATACTTATGTATCCTGTTGAAGGTTCTCTGTGGCCTGTTGGTTAGCAAGTTTGGCATCTAATCACAGGCTGTCACCTCTGTGTGGGTTTGACTCCCACAAGTGGCAATGCTGAGGACCTGTCAAAACATAACCCTGGCTATTGAACGGGATGTAAAACCCCAACTTTGATTTATATATAACCTTGTGTTACCAATTTTCTGGAATTTAACACTCCTTTTTCTGAGTGACACATAGAAATAACTTTTAGAATGTGTAGCAACTTTGGATGCTCTAATCAATACATTAAATCCGTTCTTTACCCACTTGTTTATAAATGTCAGAACTATCAAAAGTACAACTAGTCTTATGAAGATTAAGTGCTCTAAAAGTTGTATTATATCATGTATAACGTAAACTCAGGACTTCTGTTCACTAGTACCTGGGTCTTATGATCTTTGTCCTTATTCTAGCATTTTCTAGTTCAGAGCACAGTAATTTTTCACTAAGGATTTTTTCAAATGGTCCATTTGACCAAATTTTTTTTCAAATGCTCTAGTCAGTAGTCGTTTGGATTTTTGCAATTCTCTATTTCGCAGTTTGTCATCCCGTAATGCTACAAGGCTCCAATATGTTCAAAATGCTCTTGCATGGTTTGTCACTGGCGCTTCAAAGTACACTCACATCACATCCACCCTGAGGACACTTCATTGGCTACCCATCAGACAACGTATTATCTTCAAAACCCTAGTTTTGGTTTATAAGTACCTGACCACTGGCCAGCCTAAGTATTTTGCATCATATCTCTCCTTGTACAAATCTGCCATGAAAACAAGACATTCCAACCCCAAAAATTTGTTCCTCCAGGTTCCTCGTTATTGTGCTTCCATCCATAAATCAAAGGTCCATTTCAACAACAGTTTCTCATATGATGCCCCAAAGTTATGGAATGATCTTCCACATGATATCTGCAGTGCTCCAAATATCTCGTGTTTCAAAAGTCAACTAAAAACCTACCTATTTCAGAAATCATTTCCACCTTAGCTTCTAACTACCAAACACTGGATTGCCTCCCTGGGTACGACTTGGAACATGTCTAATGTCTTGATAATTTATGCCTTGCGAACTGGATGTTGTGCCTTAGAATCCGTAGATACAGAGATTAAGCACTTGGACAACGGATTGATTGATTGATTGATTGGGAGATTTAATTGGGGCCGATTTGGTAAATGGCTGATTTGTCTAAGATTCATTTTGGATATTTAAAAACTTATCTATATGTGGTCATGGAAAGCAGAAGAATGCAACAGAATGAAAACTTCACTGACAAGTATTACAGTCCATCAAGGAATGAGGGTTATACTCAACACTTATGAACGTAATACAGTGCCACTATTAATTTGTCTGGACCATAAATAATTAAGTGGAAATGTTTTAACAACTGGACCACCCAGGTTTCCTGTCAGTAGGTGCATAACAGCAAAAAAATAACTTCCAGCAAAAGAGAAACACAGTGACCTAATTAGAAGGACACGATTAAACAGGTTATCCCCCTCCACACCCACTCATTATAATCGTCAATCAGTAGTCCAAACCACGCCCATAATAGGGTGACTTGTCAATCATATTCCACCCGAGCCAAAGCCATGCCTATAAAACTGGACCTGTCAGTCAAATGCGGGGGTGGAGTTTAGCCACGCCCCTTCCACGGATTAATTTGCTTTATATGGTCTTTTTTGCCGTCCAAGATTCCAGTGTAAGACTGGGCTGCTATTAGCTGTAGAGGCAAAAGTGAAAAAAACAAACAAATTGGACTTCATATAAAAAATTCATAAGTTCGACAAGACAAAAAGGGAGATTAAGTGTGACTGGATTTTAAGAGAGATTTAAAAAGGTAAGTCATTTATACCTGTTTAGAAACAAGTGTTTAGTTGATACTGTTTAAATAATAGTGTTTAGTCAACACTATTTAGTTAATAGTGCTTTGGAATATTGTGTCAAAATGAAACAGGTATGCTTCAGGTTAGCAATGATATTATTTTGTTATCCTTTTAACCATGAAAACAGGAAGTTTGAAAAATTTAGTGATTCATGTCACTTAAAGGAAATGTTGCTTTGAAAAAAGTGACACTACGATTTTTTGTTCTTTATCTAATCTCTATTAAATGTCACTTGTGGTAAATTTAGAGGTGTTGCTTGAAAAAAAAAATAAACACAACAGTTTTTTTAGCTATGGCATACCATCTTTCTGTCAGTGAAATCCCTCATATTCACAACAATATCACTAGTTTGACATGTACATTAATTCTGTGGCACTTGCCATGTACATGTAAGGGTGTTTACTTTAGCATATTCATTTACATTATAGCACATTGAAATCCTTTATATTCACAACAATGGAATTGCTTGGATATGTACATTTATTATGTTACACTTGCTATATATATGTTGACATGTTTGAAGCCTTACATTTGATAGATTAATCAATAATTTTAAATGGTCTTTGACTTATCCACTTTGGGATTTAACCTTTTCAGCAAATGTTATGTAGCTCTAAATAGTTTGATTTGTCTTCAGCCCTTTTTTCAGAACAGTGTATGATGTTTTATCTTTGAGTGAGTGATTACATGATTCCAATCACCGATTGTGGATAATGTTACTCTTGCGACTTATGTGTGATGTGTTACCCAAAGTTGAACATTTATCCAATCTACACCTATGCACCGTGCTATGTGGTGTAGTGGATACCGTACTTGCCTCCCACCTCTGAGATTGGTGGTTCGAATCATAGACCTGATCTTATGTGGGAAAATTGATAGATTTTCACCGATCCTTAGCAGCTTACAGTACAAAATCTTAACCAACTAGTGTGTACTGGAATTGTGTTTTTTTTGTATCCAGACGGTGATCCAGATATTTCTCAAAATTTTGTAAGATCTAATTTTGACCAATCTTCTGATATTGTCAGGAAGCCATAACCAGTAGCGTTTGCTCAATACTGCTAACAAACAGGCAAATGGACAGACAGACATGAAACTAATACCTCCTTGGTGGAGGTTATAAAAACTGGATTGTTCAGTCACGTCTTCTCGATGCTGCTCTTTGCAGGATCACTTGCAGTAGGGCCCGTCTTTAGAATCATTTAGGTCATTTAATGCTTAAGGCCTTCTCTTAAAAGGAGAAGAGTTTATTCTGATAAGGCCATCCTATTAAAAACTACACACCAATCCAAGAAGGCAAACATCTGCTCAGTCATAAGAATATGATATAATATGGTATAATTTCTACCACATATTACATTTTTTTTTATATTTTTGGAGTAATACCTCTTTTGGTAAGGGAAATCAGAAGAGTGAATAAGTGGTATATATAACTAAGTAGGTGGTATACATAACTTTCTACGAGGTACATGGAAGCTGGCCACTGAACTGTACAAGTTAGTAAGTGGTACACACAAATATCAGTAATTTTAATTTTTTTTGCCAGTGAAGGTTACATATAAAATATTAAGTGGTAAAACAAGTAAAATGTGGTATGTCTAAGTTAGTAAGTTATTAAATCAAATATACGTGTTATGTGTTAACTAGTAGAATTAACAAAAAAACAACAACATTTGGCTTAAAAACGTTTTATAAACAAGCTTCTAACAAGTAAGTACTAGTTTGTAACTAAGCTTTAGTTCAAAGTTAGGGTATAAAAGCACTATTTTCTCAGTTCAGAGTTCCCATAATTATGGGTTTTAAAGTTGTATTTCTCCAAAACTCTCAAAACTGAAAAAAACCCCATAAAAGTGACCCCACTATTATTCACTACTGTCCTGAGAGAAAATTTAGACAAGCAAACTCAACAGTATGTGTAGAGTATTTCTGTTACAGTTTCTTTGCTACAACTGTTATTTTTCAGTACTGGTCAATAAGGCCCATATATTTCCATTCAATTCAGGTCATGTCCCCTCCTAATGGCTCAATCACACTTTATCTGGTCCATTTCTGTCATGTCATTAGAATGGTAGAAACATCTCCTAGGAATTAGTGAGATAGTCAAGTGCCAACACAGTGTCATTGGGCCATGTTAACCTCATTGCACATATACGCGATGCAACTGAAATTAGAAAGCAAATAAAGACTACACCATTTGCACATGTAAATGATCATTGTTTAACATTTTAAAATTGAAACTTGATTGAATATTGATAAAATTACTATTTGAATGGGAACCAGATTTGTCTTAGTTTCATTTGTTTAAGCGACATACTTTTCATAAATAACAACATTGATAAGAGTTTAAGAGTTGATCTAACAAAATTTAACTTTAATAGTACTTAATACGCATGAAGCAGAATTGTTGCTAGACCTTAAGATTGAATATCTTAAGATTGAATTCGTCATTAGCCAGAGATGCTATTGGCGCTTAGTACCAAAATAAAGTGCAAAGTCCTTGCCTACTTTTCCTAAAACAAACTAGAGATGCAGGACTATGGGCATTAAAGGGCAGTTAATTTCAGAGACTAGAAGACTGGTATAACATCATAGTTTTTGTTAAAAGCATCAAGTAAGATATCAGATTTAATTCAGCCACAACTATTTTGTGCCTGATCTCTGTGGCAGCAGATCCTTAATCCCCGTTCTACTATCACAAGTTTCTTGTTGGGCATAGAACGTTCCTTATACATTGAAAACGTACATGGTTAAGCTCGTCTACATAACTTTTCCATTAAGCCTCTCTGTTCTAATTGCTGACACCAGATCTATTCAGTCGTAATTCCATCAGTACCTATCTTTTTGATCATACAACTTATATTTCAGTAATATGTCTCATTTCACTCACTATTAGCAGATCATGACTAACCTTGCTTCCAAAAATGCAGTGGAGTCATCTTGTCCTGTAATTCGCAGAGTGTGGAGCCATGGTGGCAGAGTGGTAACACTCTTGCCTCCCACCTCTGAGGTGAAAGAACCTGTGTAAATATGGACCTTCAAAAACATTAATGAGCTAGGCTCGTAGTTAAAGTAGGACCATCAATTTAAAATTGGCAGTTCATCAAAGTGGAACAGCGCCATATAAGAAGATGGATAAGTTTTAAAGTCCAAGCACAAATGGATATGCCCTGGTCATCAACAACAGGGATGGCAGCCAATAAATATGCAAGTAATTGAGGTAGACAAGTTCTGCTAGAATTTGATTTGATGGATTTGTATTAAAACTGAGTCAGTGGCATATTTTCCAATTTGGCAACTCGCTAAAGCGAATAACCATTCTGATATGGACTACTGAATAAAGTTGTGTTTTTTAATACCTCTCCAATTGAATAGTCCCACAAACAGGTAGTAAATGTCCTGTTAAGAACATGACAGTTCCAATTAGAGAAACACTTATAAGAGTATTAAAATCCACAAAAAAAATGGATGAAATTTTATAATTTCTTCAGATACAGGCTAAATTTCTAATATTTTAAGTTTTAGCAACAATAATTATATATCTGTTGAAATTTAAGATTTCTTCTTTTATGTGCCAAAAGTTTTATGATTTGGTCACAATGAACAGATATTATTACTGACATAGATCAGGTGCTGTTTGCTTTATAGCAAAAGTTAATAAACTAATAATAGAAGCTAATGGAATTATTACTTTACCACTTCTTGCAATATTAAAATGCATTTCACAGGAAAAGGGCATATTCTAAGGTAAGAAATTTAAAAGCTACCTCACGTTTTTAAGACAACAAATTCTAAGGCTCACTTTACCCAAAATGCCAATGTGAAAGTATTTATAATATTGGTTGTTTTATAAGTCATGTTTTGAAGTAAAATTAGGTTGACCATCAGTGTAATATTTTTTTCGAGTGAACGTAGCCTTAAGACGTGTGTTTTTAAATGTTACAACTGTTTCAAATGTAGGGAGACCTTAATTGATACCAGTATTGTTGCCTAAAGTACCAGAAATGTCCAGAAGTGTGACTCTAACTGGATTGAAAGTACAAAAGTGCATGCATACTTGAGTGCTCAAACCCTTGTGTGTGTGGCTGGTAATAAAAATGGGATTTTTTTATCCTAATGTGGGTTAAGTTTGAGGTAAGACCAAGTCACAGGTGAACCCCCACCTTTTATTTACTCTGATCTGATTAACAGTTTTTGAGTTATGCATGAGGATAAGGCAGAAATATCATAAGAAACAATTTTGGTGATCCAAATTTGAATCTGGATTATCTTCAAAGAGAACTGAGGTAGACAAGTTTGGATTGACCCTAATATGTTTGACACTGTGACCTCTAGCTGACCTATGCATGCAGCAATATTGATAAAAAAGCTCAGAAAAATCTTTATGGATTTATGATTTGAATCAACTTTCAGGAGAACTTATTGGAGACTTCACTGTGTGTGAATATATAGCTGATCTGATTTATAGTGTTTTTGGGTTGTGCACATGGACAAACAGATGGAACGGACAAACAGATGGAAACCATTACAATACTATGTACCCTCCTCTTCTGGAAGTGACTATATTGATAACTTCATTTAGAAATTGTGCAGCATTTTGATTCAACAGTTTAAGTCATTTATGATGCCTTTTAATACAAGTACAAAGACAAGCCTGTACAAAAGAAAATTGATGTGACACAGTTTTACATTTTAAATGCTCCCCGTTCCTAAATGGAAATTACATCAGCTGTGTTATTGAAACCGTGTGAATGTGGTTGACAAAAAGCAAACCCATAAAAAGTAAAAACAAGATTTAACTTCATTATTTTTTTTTTTTTTTTGGAATTTCTAAAACCGACTCCAATTGTCATGCCTCTATCAAGGTCTACGTCCTGTAATATCAGCCTGTTTTGTTGGTGTAAAATTCTTCTTGCAGATTTACGAAACATTAATTCATGAAAACAATTTTATTATCGCCCACATATACTGTACTGAGTAGGAGGAAACACATACTGGGACTATATATTTACCCCCCTGAAGGAGGTATTATTTTACTGACCGTTTATTTGTCTGTTTGTTAGTTAGCAAGATTACACAAATACTACTGCATGCTTAGATTTTTCTAAAACAAATGGATCAGTCATGGCCTAATTTACATCCTGGTAAATTAAGACTGATCTAAACAGAATAAGATATCTGGATTTTCCCCATTTACTTGTTGTTGCATGCCTTGGCGGAGTTATGCACTTCCCAAGTGCTCTTGATTTTTTTTATGTACCTGGACCACTTACTATGAATAATCACAGTTATCAATAAGTGACACATTTTTGTTAATATTTTTAGCAGTCTCACAAGTATCTTATTAAATTTAATTAAATTACGGTTATTTCCTATAAAGTAAAAAATACAGATATGAACACATAATTTAAGTTATTTGTGTACATATATCCTTCGTGAAGAGCCCAGAAAAGAAATCATCTCCTTTAATTCAGAGAAAGTAAAGTTAGAGTTTGTTGAATCTCTGAGTGACAGTAGATCCCTAATATTACCAGTTACTATTTCTTCATAGTCTGTCTCTAGACTCAAAATTAACTTTATATTCTGGAAGTTTATACCTCGGGGTGTGGAAAACATTACTTAATACTGTTAAGTTATTACTTACAGATAATCCACTAGCCTCAATTGATAAGCGAGAATGCAATCTAATGCAATAATTGTTTGTAGTATATAAAGGTTGAAAGAACTTAATGAATCCATTGTACAGTTGCATATCTGCAAGTATATATTTTACAATACATTGCAGTAAATTACCTTGGCATAATGGACTGATTTTTAACAACCTTATTACACATACTCACAATCTGCTACATAATAGTGTCAAAAATCAGCATTACTGAAATTCCATAACATAGAGCCACATAAAGGCATGCAAAAAAGTTTTGAAAAACAGATCTTTTTATCAAACTGGACACCTTTAAATACTGAGCACAACATAATTCGACAGACATGTTATCTCAGTAATAGAGTTTAGGATATTTAATTTATAAACATTTTTACCAATGAGTACACCAAGGTGTTTCTCATATTATGATACATTAATGTGATTGTTACACAGGAGAAAACTTTGAGCATCGTGTTTTAACATCAAAGATGGTTACTTTTGTTTTGTCTTTACTCTACAAAAGGCCATATTTGTCAAACATATATGAAACATCTTATTAATCCCATTACATTTATAAGTAACACATATAAGTACATAGTGAGTGATATTGGAGAGAGAACACCCCCTTGTTTCACCCAATTACTAACACATATATAGGTCAAACAAAAACAGTGCTTTTCTGTGTCATGTGATGGACAGGTATCCTTTATTTCTACTGCAAATAAACCACTGGTTTCCTATGTTATTTGGTTGAAACATTTTGTCCAAAAGAAAATGCTATTTTGCAATGAAAAACCTTGTAACCTCCTAAAAACTTCTTAAAGCTACTTATTTGTGGTGGTGGTGGGGGGTGTTCTATATAATTCACACTATAATTTCAGCTATTACAAATTTTGATGTGGAGAGAATTTTATAGAGGCCATATATAAGTTACAAAAGTTAACCTAATCTCTGGTGGATGGAACTTTAAGCCCAAAACTTATCCAAAGCTTACATTAGCTGCTTTACTAAATCAGCTAGGTGAAGGACCAGAAACTTAGCCTAAGTGCAAGACAAAAGTCTTTAAGTTTAAGTCTAAGTTCTGTGTATTTTCTTTTTTGAGACTGACTGCTGTAGTTATTGTGGTAGAAATGCCAACTAAGGCTATTGGTATATCCTTTCAGGTTACTTGAGTTATCAATATATCAAAAAGACCATTTTCACCCGTGAACTAAGATTATATTCTTTACGATAAAAATCCAAATTTGTCAATGGATTTTTAGTCTTAGCTTCTTATTTAACTGTAAAAGGTGATGATTAGAACTGATACAACATTTTAGATGGTCTCACTTTGTGTTTAAACCACTGATTATTAGTTGATCAGGTTACAAATCTCCAGTGTGTCAGTATGGATTACCAATAAGCCTTTAGAGTAATATTATAACAGCCTTTTAATAAATGAAATGAAATATATATTCATTCACAAAACTGATTAAATATTGCTACCACACAGTATAAATATATCTTGAGAAAATTAAATCACATCTAATGGAACTGTCACACTTATCCTGATGAATACATCCTTTTCTAAAATGATCTATATTCAATGATCAGCATAGCAGTTACATGAATCCTATTCTGATTGATTGATTGATTGAAATTCATACGCACATGTGCCAAATCGTCTGCGTATGCTCACGGTAAGGAAATCAGAGGCAGAAATTTTGAATAGCTTAAAACTTCCATAGGACTCGCAAGGTAATGGACAATTCGCCACTGACTTGCAAGGTTGTCTACAAATGTCAGACAGCAATGCAAGAACAGGGACATTTCCCCAGATGCGGCCTTCCGCGGGTGATACTGCGTGTAGTGTGAAAGGAGTATTAGGAATCCATAAGCCCTCTTTTATAAGACGTTCACCTGCAAGGGTAATTTCTTGCAGTCTTAAGACCACAAAGGGGGGTTTGGGTGTTTTTCTCGGGTTATGGCATTTACATAACATTGTGAAGCTCTAATCTACCCAAAACAGATAAGAGAAGAAATAACTGGAGTAAGAGTGTCACAGTCCAATATACTTCTTATTTATATTAGTTATTCATGAACTAAGTCTCCACAGCAGTCATATAAAGTAACTGATATCCTATATGTAAAATTAACTTGAAACTCCTGGTCCATTTTTGTGTTATCAAAATTCCACCTTGACATGCAATGGTCATGCTTCAATGATTACCTGTTAATGTTATTTGTAAAGCCTTGCAAGATGTAGCTGATTATGACATATTGATATATACAAATCCACTGGCTTAAGGTGTGTCTTCAATTCTTTTAAAAAAAATCCAATGTTTCAACATATTCAAAGTTAAGCATATGCTAGCATGTAAATACAATTTTTTCAAAATAATGCTCTTTTTGGACTTTGATTTACATTCTTGCATCTCTTTCTTCTTTACTTAAGCCATGAGTGCAGTAATAAATTTTTTTTAAAAAATGGTTATTCAGATCTAGATTTCCTGAAAATAAAATCAACTCCATACACAGGTTTTTGAATTTACAAAAGATACAGCAGATCAACAAACACACACTGTCAAAAACATGTCCTACATGGCAAAGTAATAACGGTGAATTTGTAATGTTCCATTCACACTTGAGCGGTACAGGCTACTGCAATCGGTGATGGAACCACATCCAAGGACTCCGCATACCTTCCGAGATTTGGTGTATCACTCACACTACAGGCGGTATATATGGTTATAGACATACAGCCTAAAGTGCCACTCTCTCCTTCAAGTACTATCTGAGGCTCATATTCAACCTTGTCACACAGTGGCGACATATCCATTTACCTCCACTCACCTTATGTGGTCATGTTATAATGAAAGACAACCAAGTAACAACCTTATATACACCATGAACCACACCTTCAGTCACCATAGCAAGAAATTCATCTGCACATGCTCATATTTCTCTACACATTTTTGCCCTTGGTATGAAAATCAGAGGCTGAATTTTTAAACATTTTAAAACTTCCGTAGGACGCACACGGAGATGGACGTTTTGCTACTTGCATGACAAGGTCGTACACAAATCTCAAAGATAGTTGAAGGACAGTCACATTTCACTGAACGCCTCTAACCACGGGACGTACCTCCTGATGGGGAAAGGGGTATAAGACACTGAATTTATGTAGAAATCTTCTAAGGCACTGAAGTCCAAAAACGGATATGCCAGTTGCTAAAAATAGTCTGTTTCTGTGTTAGCATCTGAAAGGAGAAAATTCTTTGGAGGGAGATAGGATAATCTGAATAAGTGTTGAACTGTCATCTAAATCCAGAGACACTATCTTGGGTTCTGATGGCTTCGGTGAGTTTGTTGCATTCCGTAAGAGCAGCTATATTTACACACTGACACATTATCTGAGTGTTTGCCTCACTTGAGATCATGACACAAATTGCAGAGGAGGGTTTTCATGTTACACTTCATTGCCAACACAATTTCTTTTCTGAACTTCACTAAATATCTCACACAGTAGTACAAGTTTTGCATCTTTTAACAGTTAGAATTTCTTAATCCTGTGTAAATATATGAGTAAATATATATCCCAAGACCATGACTCCTGAACTGTGTTCTCAGTTTCACGCACGTGCATATGTTTTTGTACATGGGATTTTAGAATGACATTAATTCATTTTTAGTGTTTTGTTTATAGATGTACAAACAATTTCATTTCAACACCGTGAAAATGTTGTCTTACAAGTTCAAACATGTTTCAAGTCTTACATGACTGTTTTTTTTTCATCTAATTTAAGAAACTACACTCTTGGGCTTATGTTAAGAGATGAATTTACACCGAGTGCCTTATGGGTGTTCTCTATGAATAATCACCATGTGGTTTACTTTGAAGGGCTTAAAATTAATTTTCACAGGAGGAAATTTCTCCAAAAGGGTACCACAGAAATTATGGCTCAGCTTTACTGTCATTAATTGAGCATAAACACACTTTTTGAGTCTACTTTGGTGCAAACTCAAACTTTTGGATAAGATTCAGCATAATCTTAGCCTGAGAAGTTTAAAAAATGTCAACAAAATGTGAATTTAAACATAAACTCAGAAAGTAAGTTTGTGTCTGAGTTTTAAGGTGAGTTTAAGTTTTTAAGAATTTTCTGTAATGTGAAAAGTTTGAGTTTAAGCATAAACTCATAAAGATAGGTTTATAGGTGAGTTTTAATATGAATTTAATTTTAAGAATCTTTGTAAATATAGGGTCCATGGGTTTATTGGATCTGGTTGAGGAAAAATAAAGATGGTTGCAATGTGTGAGGCCAAGAAGTTTTATGATGCATCCTTTTGATGTTAGTTGGTAGACACACAGACCTCTAACCAAGGATTCCATAAAGACCCCCCATCTACCCTGTTATTCCACTGCCTCAAGGATGTATAAACCAGAGAGATGTGAACTCAGCATTAACCTACTGTCCATATTTGTTTACTGCTGCCCAGCCTGCTGAAAAACCCTGATTAAAGGGTGTTCATTATTAGAGGCCTATGTTTAAAGGGTCATCCTTTCATCCTACACATCCAATACATTAGTGCCTCCCTGCAGACCAATTTTTAGATAGCAGTCAGAGAACTTTAAAACATAGCAAACTTTACAATTTTTTGTGGATTTTCCAGGATATATAATTATACATATTATATTTATATATACTTTTTTATGTACCTAATCGCAAACTCACCTCATGTATTTTATATATGAGTTTTTGTAAACATTTTTTTCACAGTAGCCAAAGTCATGAATAATAACACTTTTATTAAATTTTGATATCATACTTGAAAAATGTCATTGCTTGTGTTTTCTGAAACGTTATAATACATGTATTCACTGTCATACACACATTTTAGTTACCTTCACACCCTGAATTGTTTATTTGTTGTTTTTACGTCGCGTTCAACAGTCAGGGTCATATTACAATGGGTGGAGGAACCAGTCCATACTAGTTGGTCAAGATTCTGCAATGCAAACCACCGGGCATGGGCAAGTAACTACCGACTTTCTAACATGAAGCGCCTGGGCTGAGATTCAAACTGGCGACCTCAGAGGTTGAGGTCTCTGAACATTATTTAAAAAACATATATTGCATTGGGGGTCATATTTTCAGATGTCCATTCCTAGCACGGTCCTCTCCATAGATGATATGGAGTTTTGAGAGTGTTTTCAGGGATTTTTCAGCAATCTCTGGATTTGTATCCCTAAGTGGAGGACTTGGCTTCCAGTGAAACTGGAGTCGAATGATCTTGGTCCAAAACAAGATGAGCAAGACATGTTTGACTATAGCTCTTGGAGAGAGATTGCAACTTGGTTTAAGGTGTGGTCTATGTTTTTTGGTCCCCTAGCGTGAGCTCAAAGCCATCAGAGACACGAGTAGTGCACTAGAATTTATGAAAGTCTGGTGACACAAAGAAATTCCAACTCAAACACATTCCACAGCTGGTCTAAAATATGTGTTCATTCAAATAAAACAATATCAAAAGAAATTGCCCATTCTTTATTGATACTTTAAACCCTGAGAAGAAAACTAACTTCGTCCTTTGTTTTCATTCAAAAAAATTGGTGTAATTCTTTTGATGTTGCCAGGAAAAAAATAGGAAAACTTCCTGAATGGTATATATATGAAAGTAAAATATACCCAAGAATGAATATGACAATACAGTATGGATGTGTAGCACAAGTATGACATTATTCATCTCCATGCGTGAGACTTAATTTTTGCCACTTTTTATTATTCAATGCTTTACAAGCCACTTTCACTAAAAACACAAGCATATGGCACTGTTGCACATAAAAAAATTTATGCCCTGGTTTACGTTTCCCTCTGTTTGAAGACAAGGCTGAAATGGGTTTCGGTCTACTAGCGCTAGCCGCAAAGCCATCAGAGACATTAGTAGGGCACTGAAATAGTCACCCATCCCAGTACTCAATGTAGCCATTGCCGCTTAACTTCTGTAAAAGACAGCTACTCATGATCATCACACTTCATCAAAGTCTAGAGACAAAAAAAAATTTAAAAAGTGATCCCTAGAAGCATGAGCCCTGCTAAGAAATCTCACTGAAGCCAAAATTACTATTTTAAGGAGATGTAACACAATTTCCATTTGGGATCTGGGGCCGGTTTCACGAAGCCTCCTTTGGAAAGAACTTCCCTTAGTAAAGGAAGGTCATTTTTATTCATTTGGGAAGGTCACCTTCACATAGTCTCTGTTAACTCTCCTTACCAAAGGTCTTCCTTGAAAACTTAAGGAGGGAGCAAATGTTCTTTAAAGTATTAAACATTCTTTGAAGGACACTTCCTTTAATTTAAGATAGGTCCTTAGCTTCCTTGGAATTTAAGGGAGTTTTCAAGGTCTCATTTAAGGAAGGAGGCTTTGTAAAAATGAGATATTTTAAAGAGGCAGAAATTCACGGAAATCCTTGAATCTAAGGTGACCTTTATCTTAAGGAGGCTTCGTGAAACTGGCCCCAGTATCCCAATTTGGCAGTTGTCCAATCAACTTACAGCTTACAAACCATTATTTTGAAATCAGAGATGCTGATTAGCTAGAATTAATTTCTCTGTTTAATTAATTTATTTTATAAAAATTAAAGGTATTTACCATTTTGCCAAGCCAAATCCTTGACTTTTAACCTTATGTGAATATTGTGGTACCTGTAATACACTGTAAGTATGTTGAAACTGTATGTGGAAACTGGCACTTATGCGAGGATTCTCCACTACACTTCCTGGATTGCATCCCCGGAGCTTTGACTACATCCGGTGGCTTACAGGGTAATTGTACTCCGGTCATGTGACCCTCCATTGAGCTGCTACAATTGTCCAGTGATTGTAAGCCCTAATTGGGTTCTTTTTAAGCTCTAATAAAGTATTATTGTGTGATTTGTGTGAGATTAACGCACTAATAAGACTGTAATGATGCAAAGGAAATAACTGACTGGTAGCTTTCTGTTTGTGCTGTTTTAACCTTTTCACTGACACAGTATATGGGTGACAGTCCTTCCAATCATCAAATTAGCTTTTTCGTATTGGCTGAAAATAACAAGTTTCATATAAATTGTTCAAATTTTATGATAAAGACAAAAATAGTTAATGGATTTCGCAGTTTTAAATCAATTACTGAACATATATTAATAAGTCGTTTTCTTTTAAAAATAACATTAGCTATTTATTTTTCTTTTAAAAATGACATAAATTCTGACCAGCAGCTTCTTTGAGGTATATTTTGCAGTGCATGCAAAAGTGACATCTACCAATGAAATTCTGAAGAGCAAAGGTCTCATAAACTATTGATTTAACAATTTTAAATGATGAATTTCTATAAAACAAGTTCTCTGTTTGAGCTTACTATGATGTCATCATGGCTATGCTCAAGCCTTGACCAGTAAAGATGAATCTCACAACCTGTTTCTTTCATGTATCTGCCATCTGCATCTGCCACTGTGGCCTAGCGGGTAACACACATGTCTAGGAACTCAGAGAACTCAGAGGACAAATGTATCTGTTGCAATACAATGAACAGAGCTATGATAAAATCATACTGTAATGGGGAGGTCACAGCTTCCCGTGCCATCGTTTCTTTAAATATTTTCAATCTAGTTGGCAACATCTTCTTATGGCTCAGAGACCTGATATCTTTCTAGTAAATGACAAAGAATGTAAATTCACTCATTCTGTCCTGGCAAGGATAGTCATTACTTTCTTACAATTGAAAAGACCAGTCTTGAGTACTGGAGACAGACAAATGCTTACTGGAAAAAGCAATTTAAATATGTTGAATTTATTATCCACCCAAGGCCATATTGAAACAGGATACAGACCAGGAGATAATATCTTTACTTGTGACATCGCTCAATGCTTGTATTTCAGTGAAATTGGCTTGAAATACATTTTTTTTAAAATTTGGAAAGAAAAGTAGGACATCTCTCATTAGACATATATAAAAATATATAACTCATGAAGATGAATACAATAATAACCCTGCCACACACACATGTGATAAAGTCATCTTCATTTGTCCAAAATATTTTCAAATATGTCATTTGGGAAACATTCTTGTTTCATTTTTATGAGTGTCTACTTTGCCTTACTGTTTGCATGTTTCTTACCTTAACACGTGTACAGATAGGTCGTGTGACTGATAAGAATATGCTTGGCACTACTTAATCAGAAAAGAAGCCAGCCTCTCAATATTCGGTTTGTGCTATATTTATTTATTTGTATTTGTATTTAACACTGTACATGTCATATCATGACAGGTAATTTTATGGGCAGAGGAAACCAGTACATACAGTTGGTCAAGGTTCGGTACTGTAAACTGATGACCATCGCTAACCAACTATAAACTTTCCCACATGGGTTCCAGGGATTGAAAGGCAGACCTGGTGTAAGATATAGAATAAATGGATGCTAGTACTGTCTCTTTGTCTATAAGACCATATCAATTTCAAGTTTGGGCTGTGTTACACCTAACCATTTCCAAATTTAAGGTGATCTCAAGATGGAGTGTAATCGACATTAAGGTACACAAGTAAGTCTGAGAAACATTCAGATGTTTAAGATTTTACTTTAATAATGTGAGTAAATACATGCCTCTCTACATCAGAAAATGACTAAAATAGATAATTACAATGACATTTAAATCTAGACTCAACGTGACAGTGAAATGGCATCACAGTTACCAGTCTGACCACAATCTCTTACAGGTTATTAGCCTTCTGGTAAGGGAGTGGGAGAGGCTACAAAATTTTCTGAACTTGTCAGCTCAGTTCAAATAATATTTCAACAGTGAAGGTTTTTCTGGACATTTACAGTAAGGTTAATTGCCTGGCCAATGGTCATCTTTGTTAATATAATTTAGTTGGCAACAAAGAAGGAGAGGGGAGATCCCCCCAGCCAAGCACCTTTTTTTATAACAAGCTGACAGATTACAACACAAAGGTTTTTAAGAAACTGCTGTTTCATTATACATTGCAGTCCCCTGCTACAACTTAAAGACACTACTTGTGTTCTAGGATAAAGCCAAGTTCACACTTGCCCGTTTATTGCCTCAAGTCTAATTACTTCTGCCAAAGAGGTATTATTTTCAGGACCCTCTGTTTGTCTCTTTGTCTGTTTCTTAGCAGGATTATGCAAATACTGTTGGATTGAACTTCATGAAAAAAGACAGAAGATGGGGCTTGGTCCAACTTAGATCCCATTAAGTTTTGAGATTGATCTGGATCACCATATGGATACAACGTAAATCCGGATTTTCCCATTTACTTAGTATAATGCACCTGGGGGGTGGTCTGCACTCTCCGAGTGCTCTCATATTGACACGATCTTTTGTTACAGACAAAAAAATAAAGAGATGGAGAAAACAAGAGCAGAAGTGAACATCTGCAAAATGTTTTTTTAAGAATCAAAACTGTATTTTTAACCATAATTAGAGTTTGTTGGATACAGAAGTCATACGTGGACACTCATAACAGATCACAGGAAAGCAATGTGGTTGTTGCCATGAAGAAAAACTGCTCACGAGATTGAATATGAATGGGTGAGAATGACAATGTAATTGTGAAGGATCACTGTGTTATAAGTTAATTAAAAAGTGGCAGATAAAGAAAATGGGCAAATTTTGTTTGGATCCTATAATTTGTGTTAGTTTTGTAAATGTTTAGATTTTGTTAAATCATCTATTATCGCCCATTTCAATAGGTGACGACTATCCATTTGATCTCAGATAGAATTGGTATATTGAAAACACTAGTGCAAACAGATACAAGTTATTGCCTGAAGAACTTAATTGAATTAACTGTCAAGAATCTCTTTAAATAGTTTTTGTTGGCTTCCTACTGTTGGTGCTTTGTGTAGGACTTGTAATGCAACTTACTTCATTAATATGGCACAAAATGAACATAAATCGTTCATCTGCACCTACTTTGCAACAGCAACTATCAATTTCTGTTAATTTAAATATATATAAATATTGGCAGAGCTGCACCTTATGAATTTAACTTACTCAGGAAAACTACCTGTTAATTCATCTTTTTCTAGGGAAATTACATTAATACTCTAAATTGGAACAACAACCAATCAACATACTTTTTACACAGCAGTATTTTTGTATTGGCGATCTTGATTGGTTGGAGTTTAATATTCCTGTTTATCTCAATGACTCTGCCAATTTAAGGCATGTGCGGGATTAGGACAGGAAGAGAAGAGATTGGATGGGTGATTTAACACAACTTGAATGTCTGGTCTGTATTTACAGCATATCAGGCTATTTTTTAATGATACAGGGTCATACTGAGACACACACCACAGCATTGACACTTGTAGGAGTCAAGCCCACAGAGTTGACAGCCTGTTACTTGATAAACTTACAAACCAACAGCCCTCATAGTTTACAATTAGCACAAATACAGGCTTTCAAAGTTTCAAAAATTACCGGAAGAAACACCTGCCTTATTTTAATCTGTTTAGTCTGTAATGATGCCTTTAAGTATGGTTTCTATTAAAAACAGAATTGCTAGACATCAAATATCTCCAAATACTGCGTGTATTGGTTGAGACAATAGTCAAATGTGTCACACTACATGTTTACATGACCCAATGAATAATTGGGTTTCCATAAATTCACTGAGTTCTGACTAGCACATGTCTATTTCATATAACAATATACCTAACTTCATTGTTTTAATGGATTTCCACACTACCCTGGGATATTTGTAAGTCTTCTGAAGCCCCTAGAGTTTGAATTAAAACGTGATACCCATCAGGACTCAATTTCTACTTCATCTGCTCCTTTTATGGATTTCTAAGATTAATTTATTGCTACAGTATGTGGATATATTTTAATGGGGAACTGGCGAAAGAATAATTGAACAGGAAAACCTAGAATGCAAAATAAAGGCTTGACAAAAGATATCTTAACTATCTGAAGTCATAAAAAGACGCAAGGATGAATGGAATAGTTATTGCACATTCAGTGACAGTAAATGCATCTGTACTCAAGTTCATTAGGCAACATATCCAATTTTTATATTGCAGTAATCCAGAAGTTAAGGTTGATATACACCTACACTGGAAGGTAACTGAAACGTCAAACTAGCTCATTCTGGTCTCGATGTCTTGTGATCATTTTGTTTATACTAGAGCCATTTGGATGGCCCATCAGTGTTTAATTAGATCATAATGTGTGGATTATATCATTTCATGTACCAGTCTTTAATAGAAGAAATCTAGAAAAAAAGAAGTAAAATTTCTTTGATGTTTAAACTCAATATGTATCACATTGGGGTGTACTGGGACGGTGTAAGAATTGGTAATCTTAAGTGGTCAGAAGTAATATTGATCATTTACATTGTGACCAACAATGTACCTATGTGTATTTAATAAGGATTTTGAAAAAGTTTATGCAATCATGTCTGGGAGTGTTCCTTGACAGAGACTAAGCGCCAAGAAAGTACTGAATAGAAATAGGTTACCCTTTGTAAATGACATCATTGTAAAATGCTGTAGAAATATAGAAAGTCACTTTCAATCAACTTCTGATCACAAATTTCCACCCCATCCTGACAGGTCTAGTATGTACAAAGTCTGCAGTAATAAAATACCAAATTTAAAATACATGTTATGTGACCCATATATCTGGTTTTCGTTTACCCTTTTCTTAGAAATCACAGACAATTAGACATTTATCTAGTTGGCCCAGGTCAAATCGGCCCCCAGAAAAATTATCTTAGTCAAATTGGCACCCAGATGCTATATTCAGGAATAACAAAGCCATTAATTAATTTATTTTACATATGTCTGTAATTTTGTTGACATTACACAAGCTACT
This sequence comes from Sabellastarte sp. h YS-2021, assembly GCA_964017235.1. Classification (NCBI taxonomy): domain Eukaryota; kingdom Metazoa; phylum Annelida; class Polychaeta; order Sabellida; family Sabellidae; genus Sabellastarte; species Sabellastarte sp. h YS-2021. Next base: position 5,009,777 of record OZ024929.1, on the reverse strand, counting down.
TATTAAAACTGTCCAAAGAGTGAATACATATTGATTATTCTTCTACGTTTTAATACATAATTGAAATTCATCATGAAATAAAATATATAACATTAAGAATATTCAGCTTTCTGAAATATTGTACAAATATTGCACAAATGTTAATCAAACAAACTTACTTATACAAATGTTACACAAATATGACTGAATTTAAGCCAGTTGTTCTCAAATGATCACAAGAGCCTGCAACAGTTTATAAGTCTAAGCCAAATGTCTGGCTGATTTGCCCAGGGACAAAGTTTTAGGGGGCGGATTTTTAAGGGGTAAGTAAGTAAGTAAGTAAGTAACACTAATAATGCGTCAACTTAATGTGTAACAATCTGTCCTGGATGTCACTTTGTAATCAGTTGCTGCACTATAATCACCAAAGCAACCATTTCTCTTAAGTTAAGCATTCAAAGTATCTGTCTTAAATTTAAATCAAATTCTTAGATTATTCTAAGAATAAATGTTTTGTGAATGACCAATTCTTGTTCATAGAAAAAAAAACTAAGAATAAGTGTGATATGCCAAGATGATATAACACATGCAATGCAGAATTTATGACAAAAGCATGGTTAAAGGTTAATTCATTAGACCTTTTGACCTTTTAGGGTCTATTTTAGATAGAGCTTGTGTCATTGAAGATGTCAAAAACCAGTGTCAACTGTCAACAAGAAAGCCAAGCTTCTTACACACAAACAAGCATATATAACGCTTTTATGATCAATTTTGTGGGCCAGTAGCTGTTTTGTTGTTTGTCGTTATTTTTGTTTTGGGAGGGGGTACTGTGCAGATCCACCCTCCCCCCCCCCCTTTCCTTTTGACCTTGTCTTCCCCATTCTAGTGAGGAAGTATGTCCTCAGTAACCCAGTTGGTTAGCAGGTTTGGCATCTAATCACAGGGTGACATCTCTGTTTGTGTTCAACCTCCACAAGTGACATTGCTGTGGACCTGTCCCAATATGACCCTGACTGTTGAATGTGATGTAAAACTCCAACATTGTCTAGTGTTGAAGTACACACCGGAGAAATGTGAACATGCCATAAGCCATGGACATTTAGGTCGCTTGTGTAACCGACCTATATTCTGACCACTTTATGAATGGTGACATTTTTCGCTAATGGTCTTTTTTGGTGGGTGAATCTGCAGCATTTGATAGATGAGCTTCAAAAGTTGCATTGTCAAATTGGTGACAAAATCAAAGTTAATAGGTTTCCATCAATGAACCATTTCCTGCTCATTTGATGCTGAGTACACCATCTCCCCTGGCCGAAGTAGCACATCTATGGCTTGCAAAGAAAGGTAACAATAATTGAATGGATTTTTAGCCAATATAATGATTACTGGACGGGTCTGACCCGGGGTCATATTACAGATCAATTTACCAATGATGTCACGTCAGCTATTGAGTGATACAGGACCTATCCTCCCACGCCAGGTAAAGTGGGGGATGAAAGGGTGTGTGTGTGTGTTTGGGTTTTTGACCTAATTAAGCTGACAGATTTTAGCAAGTGCATCAGTGTTAGTAAACATTGAGCTGGAATAGAATGTCCTGTGTGTTTTTTATTGATCTATATTGATGTATGCGAGTGTATGGGGAGAGAGGGGGGGCTTGAACTGTTAATTGCTGGAACTGAGGAGGAATTTCGGGGTCTCAGAATCAAGATCATTTGGATATTTTGATTATCCTATCAACAGTTTAGGTAACTGGAGAAAACAAACAGTGAAATAACAACTGCAAGGATTAACCTGAGATGTCTCTGCCACTTTGTTTCTTAATCCACAATAGTGACTGTTTGACGCCTTTGGGCCCCACTTTGATGTTACTTGCAAACTCACGTTTTAGGGAAGATTGGAATCAGAGATTTTTTCCCTTCATTCCTTGCGACTTCTTTTATGATTTCACTTGTTTAAATAATAATGCAGAAATGGGTTTCAGTCTACCAGCACAAAGTGCAAAGCAAACAGAGACACTACCAGTGCACTCCGGTGGTCAGCCCATTGCAACTTAACTTCAGTGATGAGACAGGTACTCCTCACACTATGCCACAATTCTTTCAAAGTCAGTTGAAAAAAATAGTGAATGCTAGAGATCGTGATTAAAAATAGGGTTGAATATTTATCTACCAAGCCTTGGCCTCTTCTCACTTTATACTTTCTGTTTCAAAATTTGTTTAATTTTTCTGTATGTTCTATAATTTTAGTTTACAGGATACAGCAGCTTTCCAATTTTGTTTTGGGATGTTCACAAGCTTAAATTCTATTTCAAATCAAAATGCATGCAAAATCTGATATCTGTAATACCTACAATAGGCAAAGTTTTATACATTATTTCAACAACCCTTATGGGGGGCCACGGTGGCAGAGTGGTAACACTCTCGCCTCCCACCTCTGAGGCCGGGGTTCCATCCCTGTGACGGCCTTAAGTGGGAAAGCTGGTAGTTGCTTGCCGTTGGTCGGCAGTTTACAGTACACAACCCTAGCCAACTGTATGTACTGGTTTCCTCTGCCCTTCAAACTACCCATCGTAATATGACCTGTACAGTGTTGAAAGCGACGTAAAACCCCAAATAAACATCAACAACCCTTATACCCTTGTCCCATCACGACTTTACTAGCACATCCTAGCACCAGTGGCCGACATTCCCTAACTCAGTGAGAGAGACTCAGGGCTGACCATTTATCAATGTCCCTGGGGTTCTTTAGCCTGCAGCTGGGGTTAGGACCCTATGAGAGAGGACTGCCATTGTAAGTGGTAATACAAGCCACAATATATCTGTCTTTTCCCGGGATTGAACCCATATCATCTGTGTTCCTACTAGGCCTGGACTGATGTAGGTCCATGTCATACTTAGGGATAGGTTGCACCAGGCTGACCCTGGTTGATCCTACTGGCTATACCTTTCGTTTCGACAGCTGTAGCTGAGATTTAGGACTTGATCAACAGCTGGACATAAACAAGGCGATATTTCTAATAATTATACCCAGCATAAAAATCAGAGGTAAAATGTTGTACCTCCTGTGAAAGCCAGATGCACATCTATAGTTAAAATTTTGCTACAGAAAGGAAATCTGGAATACAATGGACACAGTTGGATACAAAAACGATGCCGTACTGATACATTTACCATATGGCAAATGTACAATGTAACCGGGGAAACAGTATAGTGCGGCACAGCAAAAAGTGGAAAGGTAACAAAAGAACTAAAGAAATTTTACAGAATTTCAGGATGTTATTGGCAATGACCTTCGTACACCCGATACTAGGCTGGCATTTTGAACAGTTCAAGACTGTTCATGTATGTGGCGGTCCTAATTGGCTAAATGCGTTTGGAGGTTTGGCATCTAATCATAGACTGTCACCTCTGTGTGGGTTCAACCCCCAAAAGTAACAGTGATGAGGTCCTATCCCAATATGGTCATGCAGGGAATATAAAATAATGTAAATTTTACTGACAGAAGTGTTGGACTAATGGACTAAGTGAAGGAGTGAAAAATGGCATATAACATAGAGGATAATAGCTGCAGTCCCCACGGCTCCTCCCTGAAGACACTGAACACGCCAATGGAGGGTTGCTTTATAAAAATATTCTAGTCTATACTTCTGTAGTGCTTAATCTCTGCCAAGGTAGACTCTATGGAGTGACACCAAGTCCAATTCAATAATTATCATTCCAAAGACATAGCCAAGTCCACACCACGGAGACGCTGGGAAATTTAGATACTAAAGGTAGAAAAGCTTTCTTCCTGAAAAAAGAGTTGGAGCAGAACGTACATCATCACACAAATCATTCCAGAGTGTGGGTGCATCAAAACCAAAACTGTGACCAAAGCAGTATTTTTTTTCTTATTTGTGTACAGATGGGTAGAATTGAGGAACCTCCAGGAACCTCTTTTCTGGGCGGTTGTATCTTGTGCCATACCTTCCGCACGAATAGACAGATGAGGGCTGAAATAGTTTGGGTGACCACTTTGAAGAAACTAAAAATTATGTTAAAACAGTATACTTAAATACATTTATAGTTATTTATATTTGTAGTTATTTACATTCCATTACAATTCATTTACGTAACAGTTTAGTTGCCATTGTAAAAAATTAATACTGATCATGAGACACCCATGTACATATTTTAACGACTGTAAGACCAAGTGTGTACTTGCCCCAGGTTATGTCAAATTATTATAATCACATGACCGCCAAAATACCAACAGTCCAAAGAGGCCCATTTAGTTATAGGTTAGTAAGATAAGCAAGCAAGAAAAAAATAATCTTACACATAAAATTAGTGGGTTATTGTATAACATGAGGACGTAAAAGGCCCAAACCCAATTAAGCATGAAGTATTTTTTGAAAGGAAGGAGGAAGCTTTGGGTCATATTTGAGGTAGGAATTAGTGGCAGACTAGGACCAACCGCCATGAGCTTTACGATTTTGAAGAGGAACATTATGGTCAGCTGCCCAGGAGACTGCTGACCTCCTAAAACATGGAAATCATAATAGGAAGGGTTCAAACCCAGGGATGAAAGAAGTCTTTCCTAGTTTGGCACTGATCATAGGGATTGTGATGTAGGATGAGGGGGCAGGGGTGATAGGAAAAGAGAGGGGCAGAGGAGGAAGCAGGGTAAGAGAGGATGGCTTCCAAAAGGACTCCTTAGAGGAAGGCTGCATTCCTTTTGCCTACTTCACAGTGACATGAGCGCAAATGTTGTCATAAATATCATCCAGAATACAATAATTTACAGCACAACCACATGGTGCACTAAGATTTACAATGGCCCTTCGTGTATGCCCCACCTTAGGCATGGAGAGCGAGGGAGAATAATGCACTGCAAATTGTACCTGTCGACATGGACCAACAGTGGCATTGTGTTGATATTTCTTGACAATGAATGCCAATATCATCTGAAAACTGTGACTAATCATATCAGTGTTGAAAACTAATTTATTTCTGTCCATACACAAAGGGAAGTCAAATTCTAAGCTTGTCTTCATAATTCTAACATTAGCCCATATAGCAAGACTCTGTAGGGCCACCACTGGCCCACCGGCGGCATAGCTGTCAGTCCGACATTGGCTGTAGGTGGTGGCCAGCCATTGGCGTGACCGGCTGATAGGCAGTGGTCCACCGTTGTTAGCCGACAATAAGGTTTTCTGGTGGTCCTTCAGTGGCCCACTGTCGGCAGCCAATGATAAGCTTTTCTATTGGTCCACCAGTGGCCCACCTTCAGTAGGTGACAAGGTTGACTGATGGCCCACCAGTGGCCCACTGTTGGGTGCCATCAACATTTTATAGTGGTTCTCTGGTGGTGTGACCAGCTGACAGACAGTGGTCCACTGTTGGCAGCCAACAATAAGGTTTACTGGTGGTCCATCAATGGCCCACTGTTGGCAGCCAATGATAAGCCTTTCTATTGGTCCACCAGTGGATCACCTTCATCAGCCAACAAGCCAGATAGCATGCAGACGTTGGCTCAACATTGGCATATCCGTCGGTCTGACGTTGGCAGCAACTGTTGGCCCAATGGCTATTTTGGCCAGTGGATGCTATGTTGGTCTGACATTGGCAAGCCATTGGTAAAATTTTACTACCACTATAATATAGCATCAGCCAATAAAATTGCAGCATGAAGTTGTGTGTCCATTATTTAACAGAAAGCAAATAATTGACAGATTGTGGGTGGATTTTAGTTAAGGGAATCCCTGATACGTCACATGACCAAACATAAACAATGGAGGAACAGTATCTTAGGATGATATGTTCCATAATCAAATAATGAAATTGTAGTATTCAGAAACAACTTTTCTTACTGTGAATTTAATTGTGGGCTCACTGAAATATGATTTTTAGACATACCATAATAAATAATTTTTTACTGTGTCTCAAAATCCCCTATTATTGCTCGCCGCCATTTTGAATAAAAAGCCACCATTGGCCCACCGTTGGCCCAACCTCGGCAGCCTGAGTTTTGGTTGGCAAGCCTTCATTGTGCCAATGTTGGCATGGGTAATTCAGCCACTGATGGGAATATATTTCAAGGGTAATTCAGCTACTGATTGGAATATGTTTCAAGTGTAATTATTCTTTTCAACTTAAGAAACTTTATATTTTATCGGACACATACATATTGCAGCTAGTGAACCAAGACAAGGGTAGTCCAGTGGTGGCTACACCTCAACCCCAATTAATAGGGTTTTGATTTAATATCATATTTTTCTCTTGTACATATTTTATGGTTTGTTTACAGGGGAAACTTTCACTTCTGTTAACTTTTCTGTGTAATTCTCAGATGATTTTACTGGTTTGATCTAAAATTAGAAAATTCACATCAGTGCCCATTGATCATAGCTTATATACCACTGATATAGTTGGTGAGCTGCCAGTGGTAAACCTTGGAAGAAATTTGTGGCACAAGAGTGGGAAAAAAGAAATATATATTAATGCAGAGATTGAACATCTGTTATTTAAAAATGTCGGTGTCTCAGTGATATACACACACATACATAAAGTATCCAATTACTTCGCCGTCTGTGGGCCACCGGTGGACCAACAGTATGTGTACCATTCAGACAGAAGGTGGACTCACTGATGGACCAACAGTGGCAAATCTTACAATTTTTGTGTGTAATAAAATTCAGAACAACTACTTTTGGAAAGTAATTCACTTAAAACAAATGAATTTAAGCCAAGACAGTCTCTTTTCAAGATCTGTCAAAACAAATGCTGTTCAGCAGAGCTTGAGGTGTAGCCACCAGAGGACCACCATTGGCACACCAACTAAGTATAGCTCTTATAGATCATAGTTACATATGTCAGATAAAAAAAACTTCTGGGATAGTTTTAGGTTTCATCAAAGCACAAAATTATATCACATGGAAAAAAATGAAGATATTTTTCTATAACTGTCACTAAAATGTTTGCCACCAGTGGCCCACTGGGTGCCAATCATGGGTCCTGTACTACTTATGTAGTGGGTGGACCATTGATGGACCACCAGTGGCAAATATATAAGCAATTAATATATAAAGTAACAAAGTGGAGGAAAGACTGAATGAGCAAAGTGAAGGAGTACAGAATAAGTTTGTTATATAAATGACACTAACTTATGTTAAGTGAAAGAAAATGCACATTTTATCTAATTTTTCCCGGAATTTTACACCAGTGGGCGTAGGCTGGTTCGTGAGCTACAGCCACTGACTCTGGTAGTTGGTGGGCCAACAGTGGGCCATGCAATATATTTATATTTTGATATAATACATTTTTAACATTGAATATTGTTAAATAATATGTCAGAAAGCAATAGTTGAGGTTGCTTATAAAGTAGCTAATAATGCTTTAATTTTTTTTTTTTAAATGCAGTCAGTGGTCCAGCAGTGGCTCATTGGTGGCTCATTAGCTATATTTTGTCATCCGTACCCAACGGTCGCCACACAAATACATAAAGTATCCAATACTTTGCCATCGGTGGGCCACCGTTGGACCAACAGTATGTGTACCATTCAGGCAGACAGTGGACCACTAATGGACCACCAGTGGCAAATCTTACATTTTTTTGTGAAATAAAATTCAAAACAACCACTTTCGGAAAGTAATTCACTTAAAACAAATGAATTTAAGCAAAGACAGTCTCTTTTCAAGATCTGTCAAAACAAATGCCGTTCAGCAGAGCTTGAGTTGTAGCCACCAGAGGACCACCATTGGTCCACCAACTAAGTATAGCTCTTACAGATTATAGTTGCATGTGTCCTTCACTAAAAAAATATATTTGCCACCACTGGCCCACTGGGTGCCCATCATGGGTCCTGTACTACTTATGTAGTGGGTGGACCATTGATGGACCACCTGTGGCAAATATATAAGCAAGTAATATATAAAGTAATAAAGTGGAGAAAAGACTGAATGAGCACAATGAAGGAGTACAGAATAAGTTTGTTAAAAAAATAACATTAATTTATGTTAAGTGAAAGAAAGTGCACATTTTATCTAATTTTTCCTGAGCTACAGCCACTGACTTTGGTAGTTGGTGGGCCAACAGTGGGCCACGCAATATATTTATACTTTGAAATAATACGTTTTTAACATTGAACATTGTTAAATAATATGTCAGAAAACAGTATTTGAGGTTGCTTTTGAAGTTGTTCATAACGCTTTAAAAATTTTGAAAAAAATGCAGTTAGTGGGCCAGCAGTGGCTCAGTGGTGGCCTACTAGCTATATTTTGCCACCCATAGCCAACAGTGGCCCACTAGGGTCTTGCTATCTGGGAAGGTTCTCCAATTACCAACTTTCAAATCAATAGGGACCTTAATTCTAGCCCCTTTGTAGTTACAACAATTAGTGGCCGCCATTGCCTTGTGAGCCTCAAAGGTCCATTCAGTAAGATTTGTTGTATCAACAACCTTGGGGTTTGGCACACGGAGGTAGGGATACTGATGTGATTAATTAACCCCCTAAAAACACCCTTCTTCAAATAGATGGGTTTTTGTGCCACAATATTATGTATAAAACACCAATGCTTGTTAACATCAAAACAAATACACAATTGATTAATGAATGCAGACTCTGACAAAGCCACATTGTGACTGATATCTTTACACAATGGCAGAAAACAAGCACAAAGAAAGGCCCTATAAGTTAAATTTACATGTTACTGTACAATATGCTTAAAATACACATATTATGGTCTAACTTGTGAGCATATGGATAAAAACCACCTAAATCCCAACAAAAGTAGGAGCATCATAGCAATACCTGTTGGAATATTTCTGCGACCTGAGCACCAACATCTTGATCCATTATATACCTCCAAATGCAATCTAACATTCTGGTATCATGAAAGTTGATCTCATTGATAGGAGAGCTGTATTTTTTATTTATTTATTTATTGGGGTTTTACATCGCTTTCAACATTGTACAGGTCATATCACAACGGGTAGTTGGAAGGGCAGAGGAAATCAGTACATACAGTTGGTCAAGGTTTTGAACTGTAAACTGCCGACCAACAGCCAGCAACTATCAGCTTTCCCACTTGAGGTCAGGCCAGGAACCAAACCCCGATATCAGAGGTGGGAGGCAAGAGTGTTACCACTCTGCCACCGTGGCCCCCAATAGGAGAGCTGTAATGTGATTGATTCTACAATAAAATTGACACATAATCACTTTACTCTCATCTCTGAATTTTTTGGCTCAAATCTAACTCAGGGCAATTATTGGGATGTATTACTTACCTCAGTAAAATTGTCAGCTGTTTGATGTATCATATTCAAACTCTTCACTTTGTGGCTTCCATCAGCACTTAAACATTGCCATACAATGACAGACAAGTCTAATTAAAATTGTATCATTTACAAAATAGCAGAAGTCATTCCTGAAACATCATTTGATAATATCCGGACCACTTCCTCGATGTGTGTTTTACAGAAATTCCATTTCCTGTCTTCCATGTTTTGTTAGAACTTAGTCATTCACTCTTCTGCACTTAATGAGATTTTTGTAGACTCTCTTTATGTTCCCGACCTATGGCACTACCCCTCACTGTCCTCTTCTTCTTAAAACCTGCAAAGATATCCCCAATAAGTTTAAAACATACAAAATAGATTTTTTATTTATATTTGACTGGTTGAGTGTTATAATAAGTGTATTCAAATATATTCAAGGTTAGTAATTGAAGGCAGTAATTTAGCTTTGTCAAAGTCTGTTGACTATATTACACTATTACATAATACTTAAGGGTCACAGTTAAGTGCAGAAACTTGACCAGCTAGGAGACATTTCATTCATCAATCTCCTTAACTTCACACTGTCATTTAACCTAGATAAAGCATTATCTTTTTAAATTTTTTTTATTTATTTAGTGTATTGCATTATGCCTAGTAACTTTGTATCAGTTATATTGTGAGGGGTAGTTTTGTGTTCAGAGGAAACTAAATACGGTTCTGTACTGAAAACTGCTAACCAGCAGTAAGCAACTACCAACTTTCCCACAAAATGCATTGAAACCAAAGTGAAACCCAAATTAATAAATCCATAAAACAGTTTTATTTGATTTGATTTATTCTATTTAAATAGGGGGTAACTGAAGAAATAATGGCTTTTACAAGAAATATTTAAAATGGCTCTTACATTTTATATCTCTGTAAATGAGGTTCATGAGATAGTCAATTGATATGCTGTTACAAGATGAAGCTGCCGAATACAATGAAAATATATATGACTTGAAACACGGCGATCACAAAAGTCTTCAATAATTGGGTTTTCACTCCTTCAAATATAAAATATCAAATTTCATAAGACAATAGTGGGAAAACTTCCCAAATGACATATACAGAAAAAATATATCACGAATATCATACAATATCATATGAGTGCGAAGCACGAGTATTATATTGTTAATCTTCATGAGTGACAGATTTTTTTCTGTATATTTCTGATGAGGGATGTTTTACTTTTATTATCCACCATTTGTACGATTTATGGTTTAAATAAAACGAATATTTTATGAGAGAACGTGAAAAAGGCTGTCAAAAAGCAGTGGCAACAGTGAATAAAACAACCTCAATCTTTAACTTGCAATATCTCAGTCATTCCTGCATGACATTTTATGCAACAAACATGAGCAGAAGAGATGTAAGAATACCTTTCTAATAATATATTATACATATTTGTAAGTAACATACTTTCCGAGATAATGTCGAAAAAAACGAAAATTATTCACACTCATTATTCATAGTACTGGGGTGCCTGTGTATAAAAAATACATCTGGGTCAGTATTTCCCTGTATTTAGGGCAAATATGTTGCGTGGTTGGCAATAAAATATAACATATCCATGGTCTTATGTAACATAACTTTTACATAAAGGAGGGTAATATAACGAGTACTTATATAGTGCTTAATCTCCCTCATATGACAGACTCTAAGACACGACGTCTACAAAGCGAGAAGGAAATCAGAATCCACAGAGATAGTACAACACCTGAGATGCCAAAGGAAATGGTGGGAGGGCTATTATGGCTGAATTTTACTGAAGATGTACATCTTCAGTTGGTGTCTGAAAAATGACTGTGAAACTGCAGTTTGGATGTCATCAGCGTGTTTATTTCACAAAACTAGAGCAGAGCATTGTTTTTAAGCACGAGCTGTAGCGAAGCCCACGCTTCTAGAGATCACTTTTGTTTTCATTTTTTTTGTCTCCAGACTTTCATGAATTGTAGCATAGCATGATGAGTGCCTGTCTCTTCACAGAAGTGAAGCGGCAATGGGCTTCATTAATACTGGGATGGGTGACCACTTCAGTGGACTACTTATATCTTTGATGGCTTTGCAGCTCGAGCTAGTAGACCGAAACCCCTTTTGGCCTTTTTTCACATATGCACTGAAGACATGAACTGTGAAACTTTAGGTGCTTCCTGTCAGGTTTAGCTACATCTGGTATTGTATATGACCGATGCTTAGGTAAGGTAGGTTAAGCTAAAGTTGCAGTTTTAAGAACAGTTCAACAGCCAGGTTCATATTGGGACAGGTTGTCAGAGGTGACAGCCTTTGATAAGATGGTACATTTGCTAACTCACTAGAACCAGTGGCCATATTCACTAAACCTCCTTTATTTTAAAGGTCCCTTTGTTAAGGGAAGGTAAAAAATATTCTTTGGTAATTTGACCTTTAAAATGCTATTCAGTATACCTCCTTTGTAGTGTCCTTGCCAAAGGATACCTTAAATAAAGGATCTTTTATTGCAGGAGTGCATTCAGTCATCTGATGGTTAAGAAATATTGGCTCCTTTATCTTTCCCTTACTTTGGAATTTCCTTCTTTCCATATTAATTATTCAGTGTAAGATCATTGTTATGATTCGTTTTCTATTGCCGTTTAAGGTGATATTTTATATTTTAAGAAATTAATACCTAACTTTTAAAGATTGGTCATTGAACGGGCGAGAAAACCCAAACTTTGGCCTAGAACAAGGAAAAGGGATTTAGTGGACAACCGGCAAATGGGCAGTGACTCGCATGAACTCATGTAAATTATTCAAAAGCTGTACCTGAAAAGGAAATGTTTTTTGTCAACAGAACTAGAAAATCCCTTTTCATTGCAGGAGATATGTTTTGACAAGATGGCTTTTTCTTAGCGTGGGGGGAAGGGATCTGAATAATTAACTCTGTGGTTGTTTTGTGGAAGATGAACTGTCACAAACAAGGGAGATTATGAAAAAACTTTCTTACATTTGTTGTTTTATTAAGATTCACCCACTAGTAATCTAAGTGACATTTAGGATCATATATATGGCATGTTCTAGAGCTTACATGTGGGTGGTACAGTTTGGCATGGTAATTTTGCACATGCCTAAACGTGGCAGAAAATGAAGTAAACAATGACTTCAAACTATAACAAGTCGCAGTTGTTGATACAAAATTATGTTTTGTAAGATGCATGTTGATTGGTCAGTGCTTATTTTAAATACATATTGTATTGTGATTGCCCCTTATACCCCTCTCACTCTACAGGCGTAATGTCCCACAGTAAAAGGCAGTTAATGAAATGCCCCTGTCCTTCAACTATCATCCAAGGTTTGTATGCGACCATGCAAGACAGTGCGGAAATATGCTTTATCTTGCACGTCCTATGGATGATTTAAAATGTTTAAAATTTCCATCTCTGAATCGATGGTCTTTAGGTGTAGCATGGTGGCAAAAGGTGAATAAAGGTAAATGGATTTTTTATTTATATTTATTTATTTATTTGGTGTTTTAAGTCGCTTTCAACACTGTACAGATCATATCACGAAGGGTAGTTGGAAGGGCAGAGGTAACCAGTACATACAGTTCGTCAGGGTTGTGTACTGTAAACTGCTGACCAACGGCAAGCAACTACCAGCTTTCCCGCTTCAGGTAGAACTGTGATCCAAACCCCGGCCGCAGAGGTAGGAGGCGAGAGTGTTACCAATCTGCCACCATGGCCCCTCTGAAGGTAAATGGACATTTCGCCACTGTGTCAGATGGTCACATACGAACATCGAACGATAGTTGAAGGACAAGGACGTTTCGTGGGACCTACCAACTATAGTATGAATGGGGCATTAAAAGGCACTTTCAAAGCTTAAGTTACTTAAGATCTTTTGTGTTTACATAAATAACTTAGTTGTTTCAATGAATATTTTTGAGGTATATTATCACTTGTATTAAGTAGCACTGACACAGAAATAAATTTCATAACAGGCTAAATTATATAAACCAAAAAACAGCATTGTACAAGTCTTAGATATCTTTGAAATACAATTTTATGTCAATAACACAATACAATATCAAGATATATAACCAAAGTTTTTGTCAGATGAGAAGAAAACAACAACATGTGATCGGGGATCGAGAACATGGGAATAGGCATTAAGTTTAGCAGATGATTAACAACAAGTGTTAACGGCATAATACAATTAACAGTGATATTTAATCTGTAAGCATTGGAGAGACAAGGCGACTTTGGGTCACGTGAGTAAGTGTGGCTTTTTGAGAGTTCAATGGGATATCTGCCCAATACAGTTTCATTTTGTGCCCACTGTTAATCTTATTCCAAATGATGTCACCATTGTGTGATAGTCTCACTAGCGATACCAATTGTCACCCTAAACTACAGCTCTAGTAAGGGGGGCTGACATTTTACTTGACAATACAACTACCTAGGTCCAATTGCAAGGGGAGTTGTATATTCATTAGAGAAACAACTCAAGGCCTTTGGGTCCAACAGAAGAATGACTTCCCGGAAAGATTAATATATCTGACATTTGTGAATGGGATGACTTAGCGCTTCTGTTATATGGGGGACTAAAAATACTTAAGTTTGTTTTTTTTTTATTTCTATGTAGTGGTATAAACCTCTAATAAGAACATATATGAATGTCCTGCAGTTTCTTATGTCTTATTCTCACTGTCAAGTAACCCGATTGGAATTGTTTATCAGAAGTCTAAGGTTGTCTTAAACTTGTGTAAATTACTGAAGTATAAAATCCTAGATTTTTCCTGATGCTCTAAGGGAGCTGTTATAATATCCACTAGGGGGTCATGTTTTTGAGTGCATTTGTTTGTGTTTATCTGCCTGTCAGTTTATTTATCTGTGTTTGGGATAAACAGATAAATAACAGATATCTTGTGGTTACAGCCTGGCCAATGAAAGAAATGGTTAAATTTTGGACAAAGAGCTGGATCGCATTCTGGATAGAAAATAATTATTACTCAGAAGCATATCTTGGTGGAGATTGGCGCTCAATGAGTGCTTTTTAGTTGCTATAGTTTCACAGCTGAAGAATTATATCGGATTAGTGTGACAAGACACCCAAAAAGTGTGAACGTAGAATTAAAATAGCTTCAGTTACATACAAGAAACTGTAAAAAGGCTCCCTTTCATTAATTGATCATGAATCCTTCTGCACTTATCACAATACATCAATTACCTTATTGATGCCCCATAGTTCAATAAATAGAGTTTGCTTAAGCATTATTAAGGGACAACAGACATCAGAAACATCATGCTGATTACAAAAGATGCATTGTCAATTTCCTGCAGTGATCTTTTATAGAGAATGATGTAATATTTCTTCACAAAAGCTGCCCCACCCTGGGTTTTATCGTATCTTCCGATTGTCTTCGTGGTGTGGACTCCGCATCCCTCTGTGTCTCCGGACTATGAATTCTTTGGACTTGTTGCTTGCACCTTAAACTCCGTTTTTGATAGAGATTAAGCGCTACAAAAGTCAGAGTCGAATTAGTATTCCGAGAGGTTAAAGTGCATTTTCGATATATATTTTGACTGGAACAATACTAACTAAACATACTACAGCTACCCCTTCTTAACACAGTTAAAATGTTAAGCATGTCATTGATATTTTTTAGAATACTAAAAATATATTTTTATTTATTTATTTGGAGTTTTACGTCGCTTTCAACACTGTACAGGTCATATCATGACAGGTAGTTGGAAGGGCAGAGGAAACCAGTACATACAGTTCGTCAGGGTTCTGTACTGCAGACCAAAACTGCAGACCAACGGCAAGCAACTACCAGCTTTCTCACTTGAGGCCGTGCCGGGAACCGAACCCCGGCCTCAGAGGTGGGAGGCGAGAGTGTTACCACTCTGCCACCGTGGCAACTACTAAAATATAATAAACTTAACACTCAAATAAAATTCAAATTAATTGCTATTATTTGTATTCTATGTCTCAAGAATAAAAACACATCAATTTAGCAAAACTGATCCAAGTTCCTTGAATTAATACTGCCAAATTTATTTCATTGTTGCATTTTGTTTGATATAAACTGTACAATAGTGACTTTAAAAACAACAGTGAATAATTACACATAAGTGGCAATTTTAAAGCTTGTTTGTTTTAATGCAATACAGATATTCTGGTTGGGAAATAGCTCTGTCATAAGTTATTACATATCCTGTTATTTTAATGTTCTGGTCAGAAAAGTATTGACATCCTCATAAGGGATAAGTATATTTTAATTATATCATAGTAACATGTTTAATAATTTCACAAAGTAATAATTAATACCCTTTCCCAGTGTTTTGGGTGTGTCTGGAAAGAAGGAAGTTTTACATTTACAAGTTTGACTAGGTCTATCACCTTACAGGTGCTTAGTTCAATATCCAGCTCACCCTGAAGTTGTACACTTGGTATTTGGCAGATATCCCATCGGTTTCAGTGCTTGGGCGGTTTCACAAAGGGTCTAAGACTGGACGTATGCTAAGTCTAGGACTTAAATCTGAGCCATTTGTCTTTGCTAAGCCCTGGACTTAAATGGACTTAGCTAAGTCCAAGCTCGTCATTGGCATCGTCGAAAAATGCCAAGCACAGTTTTTTTCTATGGCATGCTAAAATATTTTAGTGGTGACATATATCCTTTGTTGAAATGATTTTATCTTTGAAATAAAAGTGCTGTTTTTCAATGGAATGCCTTGTAACCGAATAACTATGTCCAAAGACTAATTTAGGGAGGTGTTTTTTAATATTTATTCCTTATTTATTCCTATATTATTGATTTTCAGGTATGCAAATTTTGAAGTGCCAAAAAAGTAAGGCATTTAAGTCTACAAAAGTTAAGCACACTCCTGGGTAGACTCAGTTAAAGCATAGAATTAGCAGTCTTAACTTTTAGTCTCGGTCCAGGGTAAGTCCTTTTGTGAAACCGACCCCCTGGGGGCAGTTTCACGACACCTCCTTTGGAAAGGACTTCCTTTGGTAAAGGATTAGATTTATTTGTTGTTTTATCTCGCGTTCAACAGCCAGGGTCATATTGCGACGGGTAGTTTACGGGTGGAGGAACCAGTGCATACTAGTTGGTCAAGATTCTGCACTGTAAACCACCGGCCATCGGCAAGTAACAAGTACCAACTTTCCAACATGAAGCGCCCGGCCCGACATTCGAACCGGCGGCCTCAGAGGTTGGAGGCAAACACTCTAACTGCTACACCACCAAACCTCCCCCCAATTTTTTTCCTTTGGGAAGGCCACTTTAAATTAAATTTCAGTTTCACAAAGCTTCCTTTAACTCTCCTTACCAAAGGTCTTCCCTGAAACTTAAGGAGGGAGCAAATGTTCTTAAAAGTGATTAAATATTCCTTGAAAGACACTTCCTTAAATTTAAGATAAGTCCTTAGTTTCTTTGAGATTTAAGGGAGTTTTCAAGGTCTCTGTTAAGGATGGGGGCTTTGTAAAATTGAGATTTTTAAAGAAGTAAGAAATTCAAGGAAATGCTTGAATTTATGGTGACCTTTATCTTAAAGTCCCCCTCCATTGGCTAAACTACCCATTGTTAATATTAACTTTACAATCTGTAGAAAGTGATTTGATCAATCAATATGTGTGAGACAACATAGCTTAAAGATGCAGAATATATTATTTTAAATTCAAAGCTGTTTTTGTAGGTTATCAAAACAAAGAGCATGATATGTGTTTACTTGGATACCCAATTTGCTTTTCAGGCTAAACTGTTTTCCTAAAGGACAGTAATTTTATCCACAAGATCAACTTAATGAGCATAAAAAGGCTTTACACAAACTGAAGTGTCAACAGCTCATGTTTTATTCAAATACAACTTTCCATCTTTGTTAAGATATGTCTGTAAGTTTGTATAATTCCATTGGAAAATTAGATTGTGGGATTTTATGACAATTTATTTGCCTGGTCCGGAATGTAACAGGAATTTATAGTGAAAAAGTATGCGAGAAAATTATACATCAATGCATAGGATTGGACTCGTCTGGAAAACAGTGGCGTTATCTGTTACTTTGAGAAAGAAATCTTTTGGCAGTTTTTAAAACTTTTTTGTAATTAAGAGTTTTCACTAATATATTAACTGAAATTATGAAAACCAGAGAACTTCAAAGCCCTATTGACTTAGTGTTCTTTATGTTTTCCCCAGTGCATAAAAACATTTTTTTTTTCAAATTGTAAGATTTAAACAAAATGCTCATTTGAAGGCATAAGAATACAGAGGGTTTTCTTAGTAAGTACAACTGGAAACAGTGGATCCATTCAATTTTTTTGCATTTTTATATCACTTCAGCACTAAAGCCAAACAGCTACTTACCCAATGTTTGTAAAAATGAGATAGATATTATATTTAAACATTTGTGAAGATTCCACTTTGATTTGCTCTGCAGTTGCTTTACTTCGATACTTATCAATACAAGTATATAGCATGTCACATTTAAGCTCAAGTGGACCCTAAAACAAACCGGTAAGCAAATAGTTTTAAAATAAAATTGCAGAAGTCACATGACCAGTTTAATTGGAGAATATATTATTTCAAGTACGCAGTGTACCACAAAATTAAGGTAGATATAAACAAAGTATATACAGTACTTGTCTTGACAAAAAAAGATCAAAGTACACAATCACTCCCAAAGGGAAGGTGTTACATGTTGTTTATTGAATTTGAAATAGAACAAAAACTCTGTAGCACACAACAGAAAAGAACACTTTGGTCACAAAGACAGCATCTTTTTAAAATGTATTCACAAAGTTAGATTTGAATGGGTAATAATTCACTTGATTCAGACCTATAATCAAATAAAAATAAATTTGTTTTAGATGACATAAATACAATATTTAGTATCAGCTATCCCTGTGGTTCTCCAAACTTTATCACTTTATCACAATTCTCACATGTCCCAATATGTTTTAATCTTATGAAATAATGGATGATCATTATGGTAACTAATACCCTTCCCTCCAATGTTCTACCACTGGAGGTAAGTAACATTAGATTGCAATAAGCATGATGTGAATTCTGTTGTAATATAATGACAATGAAATAATATACGAAAAAGAGTCAACTTTTAACATAAGTAAGATATCCTAGCTCTGTTCTGTTATCAAGACAGGTGCACAATCACCTAGAGATATCCTATTATTTCCCATTACCTACTGGATTTGACATCAACACCCGGGTGTAATGACCAGGTTCCCCCGTTTCTCTTGCATTGGATAATTAGCTTACAGATGCATGCAGAAATGGCAGAGTTAAAAATAAAAATTCTTCTTGTAATAGTACTTTATGAGAGTTTAATGTCAACCTGGAAGCAGACTCTCTAGGCACATAATCCACATAAAAGCAGAGATCCACAATCATATAACTGGAGACATATATAGCAGGGGTCAGACTAGTCACATTTCTAAGGATAAACTCCCGGATTGCTCTCGTACAGTGGAAATTTGGGGAAATTCAGGGACATCCCAAGCAATCTAAACAATCTGCTGGTATCCTATAGCGCAAAAATTTATGATACTTAAATGATCATTGGGAGTTCTTTGTCACCCCGCATTTAATGATGGAAGGGGAGAAGAAAAGAGGAGCCTTAGTACATGGTCTGGTTAGGGAGCAATTCCTGTTCATCTGTGAGTGAACTGGAAGTACTTTTGCATGTACATAGATTGTACTGGGACTAATCTGGGTAGATCAAGGTACACATGGGGAGATCTGGGGCATAATATGGAGATTATGTCCTGAGTAGTCCCGGTACCAGACAATAATAAGGGTAAAAAAAGTTTTGTGTAAATTTCAGGATCTAAGCTCCAACAAGATTTGACCTAATAAATAACTCTCCCAGTCTGATCGCAGACCATCCTTGGTGGATGCATTTGAAAGCTGTGACTTGCTTTTTTCTGGTATATGTGCTTCCATATGATTTATTTGTTTTTAACATCACTTTCAGCACTGTATAGGTCATTTCATGAAGGGTAGTTTTATAGGCAGGGGAAACCAGTACATACTGTTGGTCAAGGTTCTGTACTATAACCTGCCGACCATTGGTAAGCAACTACCAACTTCCCCACATAGCGTCTGCAGACCTCAGAGGTAGGAGGCAAGTGTGTTACCACCTCCCCCCCTATTATTCAAAGAAATTTGTGGCTAATAAATATAAAATAACTGACTCAGATTTTAAATACTTATCTGTTCTCATGAGAAAATATAAATATAACATATATGTCTCTCAGGTATTTATGTTTATTTTTAATGTAAACCTCTTCAGAACATCTTGAATTCTTTAACCTCTGTCTGTTATTTTTGTACAGGTTTCAGTTCAACAGTTCTCAGCCAGTATGAATCTCTTTCTGCTCATGTTGCTGGCAGCTGCTGCATCACCCAATAAACACAAGCACCGATCCAAAGTCAAACAAATAGGTCCCGTAAACAATGACGCACGCACCGCTTTCACTCACAAAAAGCCTGTGGAAAATAGCGCTTCACTGAACCAAGAAGTCTCCACATGTGTGCCTTGCCCTAATGCAATACCCAGCATAGAGATGCTAGAGGAAGTGATTAATGCACTGATGGACCAGGGTGTGTCTGGAAGGCATGTGCTAGAGAAAGTAGTACACACTGTGGATGAATACAAGGTGAGTTAGTTCAGTCATCCTTTTGACACATGTTCATATCACAAACAAGAATTCGTGTAATAAGTTATAATGATATATCTAGTAAAATGTTATTGTCCAAATTATTTCAAAAACCTGTTCCAGGTACATGCATGATATTGGCACGGAAGGAAGATATTCAATTAATTCAACAATTTTCTTATTGCTTTGCTTTTGATGCTGCCACTGTCTAGAATACGCTTATTGATGAGATTCAGGTGCCTCAATTCTATTGGCTATTTCATAAAGAAGCTTTAATCCTGCCTTCATACCAAGGCACACCCAACTTAGTTCCCTGAAGTTCTTGGCAGTGCTTGACCTCTTTTCCATCCCAGCAACAGCAACTGAAATTGATTGGCCTATCTTGTTCTGTTGCTCCTTACACTCTTCTTACTAAAGGTCAGTCTAAGCGCTGTAAAAGTCCAATTAGAACTGGAATTAATTCAAGTCCCTGCCAGCCATGAACAGATACAACAAAAATGTTTTGAAAGATGCTTATTTACTTGACCATGCACCATTTTGAGGTACTCATTTCAAATAGAAATTCTATTGTAGCCCCTTATACAACATTCTAAAAAGTCACTTTGCAAATTGTTATTTAAGCCTCTCTTACATCCCATCGTACGTGCATGTACGTCCTGGTTACAGAGAAAAATCGGCTGATTTACAATGTACCCTTAAGCTACACTTGCGATTTTATGACAGAATGTTGAGGTTGCAGACACCTCACAATGAAAATTGGCATGCACATTATTCTCTGCATGCTCGCAGCGTGGTTACAAATGCACCCTTCTTTCAAGGGTAACTTAAGGGAGACTTAGGCATGTGCATTCTCCTTACTAGTGTTGCAGGTTCTCTCCATTTACTTACATTGTTTGCATGTGCTGTAGGATACACTCACATGTACCTTGCATGTATATAAATCCACTGTACGACCTGTAGCCAGTAGGAGTTCTTTGATTCTCAAGTTGTGGCACTGTTGCTGCCAGAATACACCTTGTTTGCACATGCAAATCTCTACTACCCCACTACCAGGCTACGTTCGTATTTTTCAAGAATATTTGCAGCACACTTACGTGTGTATACACGTACGATGGGATGTAAGAGAAGCTTTGATTGATGAATTGCACTTGTGTGAATATACATTTCTCTTTGTATCTTTGTTTCTCGAGCTCACAATACAAGTGAAAGCACCAACATATAAATACAATTGAGTTAGAAAATAGAGATAGAAAATAGAGATAGAAATACAATTTATGAATTATGAAACACAAACAAATCTAACATATATTATATTTGAAAGTTCTGTTGTACCAGACTGTGTGAGACATATTGAATATCATTGAAAATGAGTTGTTTGGTAATTCTTCTTGAGCTTTATAGGGTACCAGTAGCTTTGTGTACTACTCTACGGATCGAAAACCAAGCCAATTTGTACATAACAAAGATAAGTCCAAGGAAAATTAATATTACTTTATACACCTATGGGGTGTATGGGGTCAGTTTATAGATATTGTTAATTTAATGAATATTGGAGAAGTCAGTAGTGCTAATTCTGGATCTGTCTAATATTACAGACTCGTTTCATTTTCAGAGAATGATACCCTCTTTCATGGAAATGAGTTGAAAGCACAAAATGTACATCAGACCACCTAATGACATATTTTCTTCCATGCTAAATACATGTAACATTTGTTACTCCATATATTGGGTAAAAGGCCTAATTTTTTACTATAAGATGATACTTTATCTCAGTAATTGCCTTGCTGGATGCTGTAATTGTTTAACTTGATCCTGATGAGTACCATTGGCTGTTTAAAAGGTGCTATGTTGGTCTATAAATTTCTTCACAGGGGTTTCCCCGAGCTAATTTATTTGGCCCTTCATCATCTCGGAATGGTTGCTTATACAACACCAGAGGTGGTCACTATGACCAATGAAACTCTGCTGTTTTTGTTTCAAAAGACAGTCAAAAATCTTGGTTGTGGTATTGGCTTTGATGCTCTTAAGATTTGTAATTCAGGAAAAGCTCAAAACCTCCATGTTTGCAAAAGCCTATCTGTCTTAAACCACCGCACCTACCCGTGTCTCTCCAGTTTTACCTATGTCAAGGAACCAGCTCTTAATCAATGTTAGAGTAGACTCTGACCTAGTTGTCTGCCATCCAATCACAGGCTGTCACCTCTGTGTGGGTTTGATTCCAACAAGTGCCAATGCTGAGGACCTGTCCCAATATGACCCTGCCTGTTGAATGGGACATGAAATACCAACTTTGAACTATTCTATTCAATTTAGATGGTGCCATAAACTTCGGCTATCAGGTTTTTTTTGTTGGGATAAACACTAGAAAGCAACAATTTATTGCCATAAGTGACTTGGCCAGAACTTATCATTGCAGACTGGTTACAATTCTGTTTGCAGAACTCATTTAAAGCCTTCTAAGTTGAATGTATGAATGTAGGTAACATGAATAAACCTATGAAACAGGCATCTGATTTTTATTTTTCTCAACAAAAGAATTGCCAGAAAGTCCAAATGTGTTAATGCTTAACCTGGAAACTGGTGTATGTGATATATGTCTTTATTAAAATTAATTACACAAACTCCATCCCTAATTTTTCATTGCTTAACATTTCATTGGAATGGTAGATAATAGGCGAGCATAAGGTTTTAATTGATGTGTACTGTACAGATCTGTCTAAAATTTTTGTGTTGATGTGAAAGGACAAAGTGTGATCAAGGGAGAAGGGGTTTAAATTTTGTGAAAGATCCGGATCATATTCAGGATATTAAAAAATCCCAATTTTAAAGGTCTTATTTTCATTTTTGTTTTTGGTTGATATTGCTCCTAAATTAATGAGTGGATCTTCATAATAAGTGTATGTATATAGGCTATGACTTTATCAGCAAAGTCTTCAAATAGAGAGAATTCAATAGACTACGAACTTATTTAATCCATCATATACAGTAATATTTTATGTTTTATTCAGCAATCAGTCCCACTCCGGGGTCGCTCCAACCTGACACCTCTACTTGAAGAACTCAAGGAAAGACTGGAGGCTATTGCAGAGCATAGAGAGTACACTGAAGCCAAAGGTTTGTCTGAACCTAATAAGAACCAGTTTGAAAATACAGACATGATAGATGAAGTCAAAGGTACTGAGCATACCGGTGTAGACAGGTTACATAATCCACCTGGACCTAATATCATGGAAAACACTCATCTTAGTGGCAATGGAGAAGAAGATGCTATGTCATATGATCTGAACAAGACATCTAAGGATATGCAGGCCAAAGTTCAGATGGCAGAACTGGATACAGCTATTGACACACATCTGACAGACATAGATACTAATAAAGATACTAGACACAAGATGGATCCTTTTGACAGTAGTATGGAGCCCACTCTTGAAGAATTGGAAAGTGACATTGCTTCTAAAATTAAACAGCTCAATGAAAACCTTGAGAATGACCATAGTCAAGAAAGACTGCATTTGCCAAGAATCAATATAAACAAGCAGAGTTTGCCACTTGATTTGAGACCGCACAGTCAGCAATCAAATTCTCCAAATGGCATGCCCTCGTTAGCAGACTTAGATTATGCACTCACAGATGACAGACCTCTGGGATTGCCTGACAGAACCACCTCATCACAAGTAAATTCTGAAGGACTCAAACAAAGTAGTGCTTTAGATTTTGACATGCTCGAACAACCACTTTTGTCGCCACGTGACAGCTTTAACATCCGTTCTCATGGTCCTTTCTCAGCAGAAAGCCAGCCATACTTCAACCCAAAGAAACTGGTTAGTAATAATAGCAATGATATTATGATTACTTATTGTTATTTATAAAATGCACTAAAACCTTCATGTATATCCAATGACAACCTTACCATCAAACACTGTTTATGTGATGTTTAAGTGATGAAATACTCTCGACTAAACATTGAAAGTTGTCAAGCTTTCCTTCTTTGTGAACTCAATATGTAAGGTATTCTACGGTTTAGCAATGCTGTATGAAAATGGCTTGTCACCAGCAGATTTATAACACATTGTCTTACTATCTTACTGTTATTGACGCATAGTAGAGTGGTAGAATATCTATAATATACATTAGCATGTGCAGCTTTAAAAGTTAGTTTTAAAATTTTGAATTTGAATTCCTGCTGGATAGGTAGCCAATAAAGGTTACCTCATGTGTGAAAAATCAGAATAATCTTGGTACTTGATGTGATAAGCCTTGATACATTATCTAATATCCTTCAGAGCCTTTAGATCGAATGATTTGTGACAACATAGACAATTTCTACAGGCCACTCTTAATGCAATGAATATTTGAACTAAATAGAGAACAGACATTTGTTGTGATATATTTCCTAATTTTACCAACATTTCTACGATGAAAGATAGTACATTTATACATGAAAGTAATATTTCATTCATGTTCATTGTACCACTAAAAGTAACTCCAATGTTTCTTGCAGAGAATTTTATGGTCAAACTTTGGATTATTTCAGCCCAGTGTGACAGTCGCAGTGATGCATCCTTATGTAGACAGAACTTACAGTGTTGATGTAGGTCTGATGCCTTTCATGGGAGTCAATGATGCTTTCCAACAAGCTTACCTTAAATACTCCTTCAGGCAAGTAGTTTGTATCTACCTCCTTATACAGACAACTCAACTTGTTCACAAACTTGGTTTTCCAGGTATTGGTAAACTTCCTGTAGTTCCACAGTTTAGATGATCTATTCATTACATCAGTAAAACAATTTGGTTACTGTTTTTCTCATACACCTACAATGTGGAATGAGCTGATTCAGGTCTTGGTGTAAGTAGATCAAACCATATACAATTACTTTGCAAAGTTGCAGGTACAAGTACTGGTATCAAGGCGCATGTACAACAAATACTTTAAAATCGGAAGTGAGACTACTTTTATAGTGTACCACCCAAACGTATTTTAACTAGATCATCGAAACTTTACATTTTAAATTAATGATTTATTGAGACATACAATTTATAACAAACATCCAATGAACACTGATGACCTGAAAACCTGGTCCTTTTTTCTTGCCAGACTTAATAAATATGAGTTTTCGAAAGTTTTTACCTGTGCCTGAACACCTATATAACTTAAATGATGACATTTTCCCCAATTTGTTCCTTCAGAAGGAACCTGAATTTTTTCACCTTTTTATTAAGTTCATCCACATGAGCCCCGTTAGTAATTCTGTATTTGCATAGTGCTGACATTTATTGTCCTCAACTTTCAAGTTTTCAAAGCGAAAAAAGGACCGCCTAATATATGCATAAGCATATCTTGTTTCACTATTGTATTGTCACTATCACTTGTATTGTATATTTATACTCATAGCAACATCCCATTGTGCTATAGGACTCAAAGTGCTATTGATCAATTCTGACTGGACATGTACAGCTTAGTTTCTCAAGTGACTGACATTCCCCTAACTGAAACACAACATTTAACACTTTAACACAAAATCCGATGTTTCATAACCTTTATCTCTTAATGGTAAGGGTACATGACTCATGTAGCATTGACAATAATTAAAAACTTGAAATGGCTTTTGAGAGATACTAAACTAAATGTCATTTCTGGCCAGTATAAATTCAAAATCTGAGATATTGCACCACATTTATACGTTTTTTTATTGTTTTATTGAAGTGTTAGACATTAGAAAGCCTAAAATAATGGCATTTTGAAAAACTGGTTTCCCGAATATTCTTTGCAGATTTTATCAATTCTGCCACATAGAAAAACTGAATTGCTGGTTTACTATTCATATTACCGAGGTTTATTATCATAGCTTCCTGGGGCGGTATTTACTAACATGGATTAACACCAGATCAAGATCAGAGCAAGTATGATACAAATTTTTAATTGAGCCAGCAGAACAAATAACTATTCACAATGCACGGATTCCTTGAGCAGAAAAGATCAAATATTGGATCTGTTTTCAGTGACATGAAATCTTGCCATAAATTTGGGATTTCATCCAGTGTTTGAAACGGCTTTTGGCCCGGTGGTCTGATGTGACCGGTAACGCTGCTGTCCTACATCTTTGAGGTCTTCTTGGCCCAGTTGGCCAGTAAAATAAAATAGTTTACAACATGTATAATTCCAAAAAGGAAATAACCCAAACTTTGTCATTTTTGTCCAGATTTCACCTCATGTACCATGCTAGCTTTTATTTTCGCTCATCGCAACAACCATTAAAATATTTCTACTGTTAATATTTTAGCCATCTAAATTGAAACTACATTCTGTGTGAGGCTTCCGTTCCTATTGTTTAGTCATTTTGATCAATTTTGGTGTATTTTAGGCTGTTTGGCTGCATTTTCTATGCCATAAGTACAACTTAATACTCTGTCTTATACGTTTTTGATGAATGCTCTTGGGTAAACTATTGGATGAAGCAGATGAGGAATTTGGTTGGTTAATGCCTACAATTAATGGTAAAATGTTCTGATTGACCAATGGCCAGGCCAATGATGAAGATATTTTTCTTGTTCTTTTTTTGTTATTGTTTTCTTTCTTGTCTTTTTTTTTCACTGATAATGATGTTAAAAATGAAATTTGACAGTAACCAGTGACCCTTGAACCTCTGACTTTGAGTCAGATGATAAGTCTGATTATAGCTCTTCCAACTGAGAGATAGACATTGAAGATTTTGTACACCTCTTTTTCCTACAAGTTATGATAAGTAATGGTAATGGTAAGTTGTAAAGTATGTTGAATAAAAAAATACATTTTAATTTTTATTTGTAAATTTCTTCATTTTTAGGTTTTAAAATGTGGCCAGCAACTTTTTAATTGGACCAGTAACTTTATCGAGTTACTGACCCTGTTGGCCAGCAACAATTTTCTACATGTTTTTAACACTATTTGCAAGATGTAAACAAAGTATCAGCTATATCATTAGTCACCGCCAGAGTTTGGTAAATTGATCAATATTTGGGATTTGAAAAAAAAATCAATGAAAACAGCATTCTAAAATGGTACTCTGCGCAGTGACCTTGGACACGTCTTTTGCGCAATGCTGGAGTCATGAATATAGAACGGCAAATAAAACAATGCTGTCGAATTCTGCGTGCATCGTCCCTTCGAATACAAATGCAAACAACTCACGGTAAAATATACATTTGCAGTGGGGCTTCTTGTCAATAGTTTATTAAAAGATCAACTGCTCATTAATATTCATGAGATCACGGAATTCTGTGGGGATTTTCTAACAATATTAGAGAGGTTGCGCACTACGTTTTATTGTCCCGTAACGTAAATATGCAGAGAATTAGGTTAGCGTTTATGCTACGGGAGATATTTGATATTGCGCACTACGACAGCATTTAGGCCAAAGGTATTTAAATGTATGTTTGATGTGCTCTCAAAACATTTTTTAACCCGTCAACACAATGATATATTGTACAAATAAATTATGTTTTGTCAATAAGAGCTAGGTGAGGATGTATATTCTATTTTATAAATGAATGCCAGCATAAATAATGTGTTCCAAAAACAGTGTATAACAATGAATCAAATGAACTTGGCCTTAAATATCATGGTGGCAATGAAGGACGACTTTTCCAGGAAATGGTTGGTTGTGAAAAAGCGTCCTTTTACTGGCTATTTGACATTGCATTGACACGCTGAGTGTTATAAATGATTGTACACATATTTCTTTGGATATATATTCACCATATTTCAAAATATAAAATTTATAAATAGACTAAAAATGTTAATGGGGACAATCTACATAAGTCAGGCCTCACTTGCGTATAAAACGTTAATTTTTACCGTAGTTCTGTCTAGACGTAACGTTTCACACAGCAATTTATGACGTCACACAGGCATTTTTAACGTTAGCGGAGGTCAAAAACGTAGTGCGCAACCTCTCTAATATATTAAAAACGCTACGCATAAAATTTACCCCTTATTTTGATTTTAAACTATCGATCGGCTGTATTAAAGCACTCAGCACTTCGAGCTTCGTGGCTTTAATATTCAGCCGAGCGATAGTTTAAAACCATCATAAAGCACTCGAATATGTCTTTCATTCCTATGTTATAGTACCAACCAAATGCACAAATGTAAGGAGGAATAATAACTGGTGAAAGAGGTAAAACAATTCACCACGGATTTCAATGTTATTCACAAAACCATTGTAGTTTCTTTGTCCCTGTAGTGGCTGAACTAAAAGACCACCTCTGATCAAATCTTTGTTAGTGAATACTGCCCCTGATTATTACTGAAGCATAGACTTTTTGACATTTAATTATTTGAGTGTCATACATTGTCTTGCAGGTTCCCAGGAAAAGAAAATCCATTTGATGTCCAGTTGGTGCACTTGAAATCAAAAGGTTGTTATTTTGTGAAAGCTGTGACTGCCCTCAGTTCTGTCACTGATGTAGAGTGGCTTATACAGGTGTACAATGCACAAGGAGAGGTAATGTACACAGCAACATTTAAGTTTGGGGAAATTAGTTTTGATTATTTACAACTGTAAAACTATGACCTGATAAATCTGCTATGGCATACAAAGAGATATAAATTTCAATCTGATGTCAATTATAAAAAAGAGATATGCTTTTCAGGAATAACCTTTCAGGGACATGAGTAGTGCACTAGAATTTATGAAAGTTTGGCGACAAAACAGATTTTGAGTCAGATACATACCATACCTGGTCTAGAGCTCAGACTATCACCCACATAAATACTAACATAGCACATTGCTGATTAACTTCAGTGATGAGACAGGTACTCATCCTGCTACCCCACAATTGATGATAGTCTGGTGACAAGAAATGTGTCTCTAGAAGCACGAGCTAAAGTTGGTGCTTAAAAATTAAAACCAATTTCTATACATGTAAAAACAGAGACATAATGGCGCAGTGGTAACACACTTTCACCCCAACTCTGAGGTCGGCAGTTCAAACCCCGAACCCTATGTGGGAAAGTTGGTATTTGCTTACTGATGGTCGGCAGTTTACAGTACAGAACCTTGACCTACTGTATGTACTGGTTTCCTCTTCCCATAAAACTACCCGTCCTGATATGACATATATAGTATTGAAAGAAATGTTAAAACCCACGTAAAAAATGGGAAAATAACTTGATTTAAATATGTGGTGTAGCTTTTACATGATGTTGCAGATATACAAACAAACAAAAACAAACAAACAAATAAAACAGAAACTCACAATCACATATCCTCCTTTGTCGATTGAAAACTCGTTCATTTTCAAATTATTTTTCAGCCAAAATACCAAGATGTGTGCATCCCCAGCAATACAGAGGTTGTTCTGCAATCTGGTGACGTCATTAAGCTCCGCCCACTGCAGAATGACGTTGCTATGGCGTTGTTGTGATTGACAGCCATGGATGTTGTGACTTGTGTGCTGTGGGCGTGAATATTTAGAAGAGTTACCCAAGCATTAAGTAGAGTTTTGTACAGGTTAATTCCACTTTGCTCAAAGTCTTAACGAGGACTGAACATTGTATTTAAAGAGGTTAAACTGCCATAATCCATAATTATATTATGCCTTTATAAAACATGCATTTCACAAAGTCTTTGGAAAATAAAAGTCACAGCATGGATTTCAGGCTTTACTTTTCTGAAAACACACAGAGGAAGGGGATGGGGGGGGGGGGGGGGGTGTGAAGAAACATTAGTGCTTCATTATCTTAACGAGATTTCCCTAGCACAACAACAATTAGTGTGTACACTCTGTTACATAACACAATGTACCCTTATATTAGCCTAGCTACGGGCGTTTATATGTATAAGATAGACACAACTGTTTGATTGCATTATAAGTATTGTTCATAACGTTCTCATATTTTTTATTTAGCCTAGCTGGCTGAGGAGAATACTGTAATATTTGCGTAATATTAATATTCTCATCCCTTTTTGTCCACAAGGGAGCTGGACAATTCGGCCCTTTGCCAAGTCAGCCCTGGGCAAATCGGCCCCCTAAATACTAGTCCCTGGACAAATAAAAAGCTTCTACATATGTCCCTCTATTGTTTTTGTTCCGTTATTTTGTCTTTTCTTCTGCAAGTACTGAAACACCTAGATTTAGAAGTTTATTCTTAATTGTGGTGTTTTTATTATAGCTGTCTCTGTGCTTTCCTTGCCCTCAGTAATTCAGTAGACTGGAGTCCTATATAGTTTTTACTGCAATCGCTGAAATATAGAGATATATTGCTTTATTTAACATATGTTCATCCTAAAACAAACATATCCAAGCAAATCTGGTCATTCTGTAAGTAAACAAAACAAGTGTCACTTGCTAGACCCATCAGGAGATTTTTGAATGATACCCATTCATTTGTTGACAAGAGAATGAGGTATTCTGTACTCGGTGGCATATATGACACTTTGTTTTATTTTCTGATAAACATTGTTAAAATAAATTTGAAATTCTTAAATGTGGCTACAGTAGCATTTCACTCATAATTTTAAAACTGCAAGACACAATTGTTAACCAACCTGATTTTATGGTTTCTGTTCTCCCTTATAAATGTAGTTATTTGGTTCAATATTATCACTTTAATTTAAAAATGCTATTTTTTCATTAAGTAAAATGAACTGGTTTTATTATATTAATTTAATCTAACTAGGACTTTTATAGGGCTTAATCTCCGCCCAACAGACACTAAGGCACAGCTGTATATAGTGTAACATACAGTACATTGTCAAAATGCTGGTGGAAAAAATGCCAGAGTGATACATTAATTTCCCCTTTTTGTATATTTTTGGCAGAATTATGGTTGTATAGTAAACAGAGCAAATATTAAACATTTTATTTTATTTATTGAGTTTGTAAATAATGATTTTACTCTTAATATTAAAAAGATTAAGAAGTTTCTAGTACTCCAGTATTGGTCATACATCTTGCATCGGGCCACAGTTTCCTTGATGTAGTTATTCTTTGATAAGGTAGTTATGGATAATAACATTATTTTACTTATATCAGGTGGAAAATGCTTGAACTAAAGTCGTGTATGATCTTTGCCATATTTCATACACAACTATCATTCTGGAAAAAATAAATGAGAGAAAGTCCATGTATCATAGGAGGGAACCATACCTTCATACCTAAGTAAACATGGCGGGGGATCTAGTGCGGGGAATTCAATGGAGAAAATCATACCTTGGTAAAAGGGGGAGGGGTCTAATGGGAAATTCAGTGTGGCAATTCATAGTCAACTATTCACAAATATATCACTGGGAAAACCTTTTCCACTTCCAGCTGGAGCAACACAAAAACACTCTTTACCAGATAATGCATAAGTAAAGTAGAACCTCTATTGTCCGACCATTCATTATCTGAATTTTCAGTTACTCAAACTCAAATACACTCACTCAACTCCATTTGAACTTATTATTTTAGCCCTTCTATTTTCCAACCCTTCTATTATCCCACATATATGTTACACCATCAAGAGGATTTGATAATAGGGTTAAACAGTATTTATTGTATAACTCTGCTTTGACTATCTCTTAATTCCATCCCTTGTTTTAACCATGTATAAAGCATATTTTATTTCTAAATCCACTTTATAAGCTACTTAAATAACATTGACAAATTAATTTCGACGAAAAGTTTAGAGGAAGTTTAAATATGTTGTAAGCATCAAGGTTGATCCACAAGAAATACAAATAAAGCTAGAGTCGAGTTAATTGGAATGAATGAAAGGGAGTTTGTATGTGTCCAAATATTGAATATACTTGTGTAGTCCACCGGCACAGTATCCACACACAGCGTGATCTACCCCATGCAGGCCAGATAGTGAACTGTCAATCAACCTCCAATATTCCCCCCTCAGTGAGGAGGGAGACACAAAACTAGCTCTTTCTCTGCAAACATTTCCAGGCTGTCTGCCAGACTACAAATGTCTCTGATACAGTGTGCATTATGCAAAAATATTTCATGTTTGCATTATGGGTTGAGGCAGTCTGAAAGGCCAGGCTACCCTTACATAGCACCCTGTATGAAACATTCTTCTATTATTCCCCATAGTGGGGATATATATATATTTTTTGTATTCATTAGCGCCACTTACTATGCATAACAAATTTGTTAACAATTGGTGATTTTTGTTAGTATCTCGGAATTCATTTATTAATCATAGTTTTATCTTAGAATAATAATGGGCACAGTGGTGTATTGGTTGACACATTCACCAACCAACTCGCAGGGTTCGATTCCCTGCCCAGTCTGAAGCGGGTACCTTTCAATGTCTGATATTTTTGGTACACATACAATATGCACTGCTCTCCTCCATCCCCTCAACTACTGTGTGTGTGATCAGACCTATACAAAGTGCTAGAAGGGACATTAAATCCAAATCAACAAGTCAGTCAATCAATCAATCATTAGCTACTCGAGTAAAGGTTGATAAACTGATTTGCAGTTATGTATTAAACTTTATTTTAATTCATGCATTTTATTAGATTTTTTAAAATTTAATGAAGTAATTAGTATAACTAACAGCAAAAAGAAAAAGACAGATTATAGTTAGTAAATCTGAAAAAAGACTTTTATGCCATGACATAAAAACCACAACCAATATCTTGCTCTGCCGTTGGGCTGTAAATCCTTGTTAGGCCACCTCAAACATCTTATATCCTTTTTAACAGGTAGAATTTAATCTATCACACATAGATCTGCCCTGGAGCCATAAATAATTCTACAGCACTCTGAATTATCTTACATATTAAGTGTATTGTAGGCCATGTCCCATTCTGCGCAAACTTCAAGTTGCTACCAAAAAAGCCAAACCAATATCCATTTTTGTATTTTGATTTTAATTTTTAAAATTAATTTAATTTATTTGGGGTTTTATTATGCTTTCAGCACTGTACAGGTCATATCATGATGAGTAGTTTGAAGGGCAGAGGAAACCAGTACATACAGTTGGTCAAGGTTCTGTACTGTAAACTGCCGACCAATGGCAAGCAACTACCAGCTTTCCCACTCGAGGTAGAGCTGTGAACCGAACCGCCGGCCTCAGAGGTGGGAGGTGAGAGTATTACCACTCTGCCACCATGGCCCCTTTTTGTGTTTTGAATCATGTGTCCTGTATGAGGTCATTATATATATAATAGGTGAAAGTTAGGTTTTATGTCCTGTTCAGAAGCCAGCTTGATACTGAGACAGGCCCCGAGCATTGCCACTTGTGGGAGTCAAGCCCAAACAGCCTGTGTGACAGCCTGTGATTAGATGCCAAACTTGCTAACCCAGTGGGTCACCGTGGCCCTTAACATACATGCAAAAACTTGGTATAATGAAATTTGAAAGAAACTTAATGTCCATAAGTGAATGTTTTCTATCACCATCATCATCTAAATTACACCTGAAAGATTTTCTTTTGTTAAAAGTATCCAGTATCTTTCAGTGATTTTGGTCATATATAGAAACCTTTCAACACATTTCCACAGAAATACCTTTCACATTTATTTCAACTAAAAAGGTCATAAAACCCAAACATACACACCAGATATATCGGAATGAAAAGTAAGGATATTAAACAAGATCTTTATCATTACAAATTAAACAATGGGTGTAATTTAAATAGGTTAATAGCTTTGTAAGTGTTCAGTATTTGTTTATTTATTTGGGGTTTTATGTTGCTTTCAACACTGTACAGGTCATATCAAGACGGGTAGTTGGCAGGCCACAGGAAACCAGTACATACAGTTGGTTAAGGTTCTGTACTGTAAACTGCTGATTAATGACAAGCAACTACCAGCTTTCCAACTTGAGGCTGGGCCGGGAACCAAACCCCGGCCTCGGAGGTGGAAGGCAAGAGTGTTACCACTCTCCCACCGTGACCCCTGTCCAGTATTTGAAAATAATTGACTGTTGACTCTTGCTATGGACAAGGACAATGATTTTTGAAACTATGCTTATGATGTCGCGCCTTAGAGTCTGTCACTTTGACAGAGATTAAGCGCTATAAAAGTTGAATTGGAATTGGAATCTCTTCTTGGTTTAAAACATAATGCACTAAGGTGTGGTTACTAGTGTAAAAGAACATGTTCGATGTTTAATTACACAGTATAAACATTCAAAATCTACAAACTGTCTGAGAAAATACAAAAAATAAAGTAACTTTCTTGACCATATACTGGCATTTACCCCGGTCACACTACAATTGGTATTTTCCACATTTAAAGGCATTTTGTTAATCGCCTCATTCCTGTAACACTTCTGGGTCCGGTTTCACAAAAGGACTTAGCCTGGACTGAGACTTAAAGTTAAGACACTTGTCTTTAATTCAGTCTAAGTCTGTGGTCTTAGACTTAGAGGGTTTCACCGAGCTGCTACGTCTAAGGAGCGGGCTTAACTTTTGTAAACAAAGACTAAAATATGGCCACTGTAAATTTTTCTCATTTCAAAATTTAAAGGGCTTAATAAGAAGAAATAAATATTACAGGACCCCTCCCTGAATTAGTCTTTGGACATTGTTTTGTAGTAACAAGGTTTTCCATTGAAAAACAGCATTTTGCCAAAGATAAAATCATAAAAGAAAGGATATGTGTCACCGTTAAATATCTTGACTAGAAATAAGGGGGTCACATGACATAGAAAACCACTGTGGTTATTTTATAAGCTTGGACTTATTTAAGTCACCATTTGTGAAATCTAATTAAGTCCAAGACTCAGCTAAGACTTAGCGTAAGTCAACGAAGGCTAAGTCTAAGACCCTTTGTGAACCCCCCCCCCCCCCCCCCCACACACACACACACACACACACTCCGAGAACTTGAGACATTTCTGCTTAGAGTGTCAATACACACAGAAGTTTTGAAATGTCCAAAATCTCCATCTCCACGACTTTTAGGGAGGCATATAAACGTAGGCCATACTGCCTTCAGTGTTACTAGGATAATACACATAAAAAATTCCAACACACACCAAAACGTACTATTCTGGTTCCCAAAAGTGAGTAACAATATAGCCTTATTTGTACTTAAACTACGTAAAGTAAAAAAGTTAATAAGAGCAAAGACACTTTCTGAAAAATAGTCCTTTAATACTTGGAGTTGCAATTACCTTCTGATATTTCACAAATATTTA
Source organism: Sabellastarte sp. h YS-2021 (assembly GCA_964017235.1). Classification (NCBI taxonomy): domain Eukaryota; kingdom Metazoa; phylum Annelida; class Polychaeta; order Sabellida; family Sabellidae; genus Sabellastarte; species Sabellastarte sp. h YS-2021. The sequence continues at coordinate 4,974,737 of OZ024929.1, read as the reverse complement.
GGGAGTCAATTTGGTTAGATCATAAAGTTATAAAAATGTGACAAATATATGTGGCAAAAGTTAGTTGTTTATAGCACATGTGTGTCAAATATCTAGAATTCCAACAAATGTCATAAATAGAGCAGATATTTGTCATAAACATGTTAAATATTAATGCAAACACCAATGGGTCATTACAGGTAGAGTGGTAAACAATTAATATTCAATAAGACTGCTCACATAATATAGAAACTTATTTAGGGTTGATCTAAATGTTTGTAAATTACTGGCTTCTCATGATAAATATATATATATATTTTTAAAATTTAAGATGCAAACAAAAGTAGAAAATAACAAAGAATAGAATAATGAATGAATTAACGGAAATAATCAATATTATTTTCACTAATAGCTAAAGCCCACCCTGTCTATTATAATCACTCTCACCATGTTTTAGTTGAGACTTGAACTTATGAACATATTTTTATTGGTCACATGATACTGTAAACATACAAGTTGCTTCAAGTTTTTACTGCTTATAGTAATTTTTTAATCTGAGATCATTTCTACAAAGTAACTTATCATTTGATATCCCTTGCAGAAACTCTTTACAATCACACAGGATTTTCTCAGAAAAATAAAATATGGAATATAGTTTCTGGACTCTGTTACTGGCAGTGGCTTTGGTCATCTTTGTATATCTTACTATTAAACATATGACCAATTCTGATGTTTCAAAGACCACTACCAATAGTTACAGAAAACAGTTACCAGGTCCACGGAGTCTACCAGTTATCGGAAACCTTCACCAGCTCAGTGCCAGACCATTTTTGCAATTTACAGAGTTCAGCAAACAGTACGGTCCTGTATTCAAGGTCAAATTTGGGAGTTGGAATACAGTTGTCTTAAGCAATGAAGTCATGATGAGAGAAGCCTTTGTGACACAGTCTTCTGTATTCTCTGGTCGTGTTCCCTTTCCATCTATGAAGCACATCAATGGAGGTACAAGCTACATATTTAACTCTTATTCAGAAAAGTGGAAGCTTCAGAAGAAGATCTTGGTGAGAGCATTAGATGGTTTGTGTAAGACAGATAGCCTGGAAAATTACCTGTCTGATATGGCAGAATCCCTTGCACAAAATTTTATAAGGTCAGGCCAAACAGATCAGGCTGTTGATCCTATCCCTGCCATTAAATGGCAGCAGACGCAGCTTATGCTAACCCTGGTATTTGGACCAGCAGAAGATACTAGATTACGTACACAACAGGTCGATACCCTCACAAACATGTTGGAGGAATTTATAAAAGCAATCTCAAGGTTTGTTCCATTTGATGTTTTTCCAGGCTTGCTGAAGGTATTTCCATATTTTGGAGCTTGCATGAAACAGGCCTGTGTCAATCTCTATGATGCCATCACTCCTCTAGTGGAACATGCTGAATCAGTCGTACAACTGCCTGATTCGGCAATCAGGTTTCTCAAAGAATCTCTGGATCAACAGGACAAGCTTAGTAAACAAGAGGTTCTTCGTATGGCAGATGACTTGTTAGGGGCTGGACTGGATACAACCACTAGTTTGATGTCCTGGATGATCCTCTACCTTGCTAGATTCCCAGAAATGCAGGAGAAGGTACGCCAAGAAATTCAAACTTTAAAAGAAACTGGAAGATCTCTGAACTACAACAGCAGAGATTATATGCCATACAGTCAAGCGTGTATCCTAGAAATTGCTCGCCATTCTGCAGTCATGCCACTTACTATACCACACTACACACTGAAAGATACAGAGCTCTGTGGATATGACATACCTACTGGGACCATGGTCTTTGGAAACATGCATGCCATATGCCATGATAAGGAACTGTGGGACAGTCCTGATGAGTTCAGACCAGAACGGTTCCTGCTTGAAGATGGATGTGCCATAGACCATCGCAAAGTGAGCCATATGAACATGTACAGTGTGGGAAAGAGGCGATGCATTGGTGATGCCATAGCAAAGATGGAACTGTTCCTGGTTTTCACCAAATTGGTGGAGACTTGTGAGATAGCTGAAGACCCTGCCCACCCCTTACCAATAGGGAAAGGTCATTTTGAGGTTACACATCGGCCTTATAATTACAAAGTGAAGATAAAAGCAGTTGAATTGGCTGCTCAGTGAATGAGACTAACATGTGTTCTGCAGCACTAGGTAATTTAGCACCCGTCATAAATTGGCATATTATTGAACAAGTAGACAATAAACTCAGTTTGTAGCCAGTGAGGATCTCTGACACTCAAATGTAAGCTGTGTATGATTTTCTTTTGTTATGCATAGTAGAAATTATGTTATCATCATTAAGATATATCGATGTAGGAGATGTATTAGTATATTATATTCTTTGTCTAAGCAGTATGTTGAAATAAAATTATCCTAACTGATTTAACTGGCATGGTGTTCATATTTTCAAGGAAATTTGATCCTTCAGCAAGGCTGCAGGTATAAGTTTTTCAGGTGTCTTAACTCACAGTTTATAAAATTAACAACTTCTTTACTATCTTATAAGAAATAATGTGTGTATAAACTTATTCACTGTAAATTTAAGTGTTATAAATGTAATAATCCCATAGAACAGAAAACAGTACTCTTTCAATTTAGATTGGAAAGGGGCTTGTCTTCTCCGTTTGAAAAAGGGAATTGAAATTGAAGCAGATTTGTAATTTATTTCCTCAAACTGTTATTCAAATTTCAGTGTTGATTCTGTCTTCACTAGTCTTAAATAGTTGGATGTTTGAATGTGAAATTGTAAGACAGGCTAAACACACGCAATTTTTTGTTAAAGCTGATGTGTTTAAACCATACTAATTCTAACTGACTTCTCTCTATAACACTAATGGTTCAACTTCGCATTAGATCATCTGGTTTTTCATCTCTGTGGTCCGGGAACGAGTTTTAGATCACGAAAACATATAAGATTCACGAAGCGCCTACTCTTGGATGACATTAGTGGTCTGGATTTTAAAAACTTTTTTACATCCAAATCCATGGTATGACTGTTTTCTTTGATAGTTTAGTTATCTCTACTGAGTATGATACATTAGAAGACCTCAGTGACCTTTTGGATTAGCATGTTTGACTAATTACTGAGATTCCCCTGAACTCAATGACAGAAGCTCAAGGATGACCATTTATCAGCTTCCTTGAAGTTCTTTAACCAGCCACTGGGAATAGGTCCCAATGACAGAGGACCGCCATTTTAAGCGGTCATTCGAGCCACTATGTATCTACCTGTACCTGGAATTGAACCCACATCCTCTGTGTTCCCAGGCGAGTGTGTGATACAGCCTGGACAAGATTTTTCCCACAATACACAACCACCAAGCTTTATGCCATGGTTGAAAACAGTACAATGCCTTTTAAGTGTATGGAGTTAAAATGAAAAGATTGTGTGTGCGTGTGTTGGGGGTTAATGTGCAACAAATCATAATGCAATGTTCACACTTTTTCTAATATATCTGGCACATCTGCCACATCATATGTGTGCAACATCTGCCACTGTGGCCCAGCGGGTAATTAGCCACTCGCCTAGAAACACATAGGATGTGGGTTCAAACCCAGGTACAGGCAGATGGTGTGACAAGGCCAAAGGTCAAATCTCTGTCATGGTATGACACTGTCAACCAACACATCAACCAATGTCCCCAGCAGGTATGAAATTCCTGTTTCCAATGGTTTCTGAGATACAGCCTGGACACGATTTTGCCCACTATCCATAACCACCTAGCTTGATACCATGGTTAAATACAATACCTGCGATGCCCTTTAAGGGTATGGAGCTAAAATGAGAAGGTCGTGGGGGTTAATGTGCAATGAAGCATAATGCAATGTTCGCACTTTTTTCATAAATCATCCCCATACTTTTGCTGATACAGAGTGAGGCAGTCTGTGAAGAAAACACCATCATCTTACAAAATAAATATATCCGAAAATGTGATAAAAAATACTGCTGTTCTAGTACATTAAAATTATTAATGTAGCTCAGAGAATATAGTGTCACTGTTTTAAACACGTACAATTTTATATAGGGTCCAATTTAATAGTAAATGCTTAGAGAGGGAATATTCAATTACTGACGATTTGACAACATTGACATTTGTTTCACTTGACTGTCACCTCTGTGTTTGTGGTTTCAAACCCAGCTGGCTGTGGGATTCCTTGAGGGGCTTGGACTGCCGTAATCTTAACTGCCAAAAAGGAATGTCACAACACCGAGCTTTGGAAGCGAATATACTCAGGGCATACTTTCCTGTGCTGGAGGTTGTGAGCCTAAAACTACAC